>CM053027.1:487485978-487771143 GCA_028564925.1 Lithobates sylvaticus
CTCTACCACTTGTTGTGCTTTTTTAAGGAAAGTTTCCCGCACATTTTTATTAAGTAATTTTTAACGAAGATATTTTTAAGATACAAGATCAATCGATACGACACAGTCTATATATGCGAAACTTGTTCACGGAGACGAGTGATCATACTTAATAGTCACATTTATTGGTTGACAGAAAACAAATATTTACATGAAATTAAAATACAGATTGCATTATTTGAACATTTGACAATTAATGGAAATACCCTCAAAATGGGCGTAGTACCTTGGACACAATATCACCATGATAACTTCTTCAGTAGAATCAATAACCTTATACTTGACAATTTAACAGAATGTCTGTATTTCACACACCCAGCCGTTACTATGCTGCAGGTAAGTAACGTTGAACAATGCGAAACAAATTTAGACATTTGTTTGTCAATAAAAAGCAACTATGCAAAAAGTAATATATAATAAAAATTGAATATTAGAGAAAAAAATCTATGAAAAGGCGATTATTGATTCTGGAGAATGATTATCAATACTAGAATATTCAATACATCAATAATTAAGAGAACATACAGATAAAATCGACATGTTATATTTACCCATTCCAAAATGGCTATTAGTCTGGATTTAAGATAGCTACCGGGTTCAGGAATCTCCTTGGAGGTTTAAAGTATATTTCCAGGCATGGCTGTCAGTCTATCTGGGAAGATGTTTCTCTCCCAGTGTCCCTTCCCCAGGGTGGGTCCCTGAGCTCTCAGGTTCCCCTGAGCTCTCTTCCTCTCACTATCTATCTAGCTTCTTAAATACCCTCTCACACAATAAGATCATAAAATTTGTAATATGTTCAGCCCAAAAGGTATGTGTCTCTTTCCTATTGGCCTAAATATTTTAAATGTAATTGCGCCTTCAACCACCAGGGGTCTCACATGTGTTTTGGGGCTGCTCTGTAAAGTAATATATTTTATTTTATACTGTATATTTTACTTTAGTGGAAATATCTATATCTTTAATATTTGGGAATTCTACTAACCCCATACTATCAAATACGCTTAGCATAATTATTGATCAATCACTTTGCATAAAAATGGTGATATATATGCATATCATTGTATATCTGTAAACATTTAGTCCATTTAAAAAGGACACAAGTTATATGTATATATATATATATTAATCAACATCACATACAGTTTTTATCTATCTGGATACCTGTATAATTTGGGTATCCAATCAATATTTGTTTATCTAGCATAGTTAAATTCTAATATATTCATAGCATAATCATATATATATCTTAATACTAATTTGTTCCTAAAACAATTCTATTAATAATCACCCTATATTTATTATGTTTTCTTTATAACCGATTTCATCAATTCATCGGATACTAAAATGATAGTTTTCTTTTTGTGATTTCCAGATATCACATATACTATGAATTGACTGGTAACATCATGTTTTGAGATGAACTTTGAACAGTCCAATACATGTTTTGATAGCTTAGCTGTGTACACAATTTCCTAGACTTCACACAATGTCTTATGAGAAGTGAGGACAATACAGACTCCTTGGCTTTAGGATTTTTGTATTGATGGTTGTAAATTGTCCAAACAGCCTTCACCTCAGCACAAAGGATTCTCCCCAGTCACGAACCACCTCCAGTGATGACACCTAATAAATTTGGCCTTCTCAAACTAATCAACAAAAATAAGTACACACCTTTTGTTTGGTGACAAAGGCTACCATTGTTCCTGTCTCCTTTCTGGTTCAATACAGGCTTGTAAACTTTATATATTTGAGACTTGTAAATTAGGCAACCAGTTCATCTGCTTTTCAGGAGCAAAAGTTCATTTCAATTTTTTTTTTTTAGGCCTACTGAATCTCCCATCTCTGCCAGCGAATATTAGATATATTTCTTCATAAATTCACAACAAAGCCCCCCTTGGAAAGTTGTCGGTTGCCGGAAGTCATCTGACAGACTTTCCCAATGCAACTTGTTGAAGAAATATGGCTTCGTTTGGGCCTTGTAAGTCGAGTTGTGAAAATGGATCCGGATTGTGGATATATTTAAAAGGTATAGACACCTGCAGATGGGTGTAATTTTTTGGAAAAAAAAAAAAAATGGGTTTGTGATCGATGTGTGCATCTCAGGGCCGTCATCCGTTCTTTGGCGGGAAATGGATCACTCCGGGCACCTTTTGGTTCTTGGCTGTCCTGGTGGGTTTTGTCCCTGTAGACTGGCCATCAATGATGTCCCTGGATTCCACATACGGTTCCTTCTCTGGATGTTTCACACATGTTGGACTCTCGGTTCTGTTGACCGGCTCATGGACATATTGGTTCTGTAAAGGAAAATAGATTCCATGAGAAAAACATATATGTCCTTTTTCTTTTTATATGATTTTGAGATATCCATGTCAAGCAGGTATCCTGGGCTTCCTCAGAGCCCCCCTCTTTCCCATTGTGTTATCAGTCCTTTAACTAAACACCTTGGATATAAAGACAATGTATGACACATTTGCTATGGGAGACCAAGCTCCAGGGCTCATTATCATGAGGACATTTATTAATAGCTGTGGATACCAGACATTTATGACTGACTTATGTTCTTCAGAACCCCATTTTTTTTTTTTTAGCTTAATTGTAGCGGTTCTGGAGTAACAATAAAAGCATTTCAGTTTGACATGTAAGTGACAACTCACTGTCAGTAATAAGATATTTGGCATTATAGTCAACCTTCTACTTGTGAGGAATAAAACAAATAAATTCTCCCCCCTTTGGGGTGTCAATATAACTCATTTGAGGCAATCAAACTACCTTATGCGGGTGACTCCTCATCTTTTACCAAAATATCAAACCATTTAGGCCTCCTGATATTAATGTCTTTAGGATTCGGTCTTCCTCTGGAATTACCGTCTTCGTCGACTTCTTGAAATTAGGCTGTTTGGAGCGACCTGTTTATGTCAGAGGAATGAAGTGACCACTGAAAAATAGGAGAATAATTAATATCTAACAACCACAATCCCCCGGAAGGGATTTCAGGATCCTCATTACTGTGACCTGGGGAGAAACATGGTGTTAGAACCTCTGCTTCCTATATCTTTATTCAGTGCATTCCTCTGATTTATTTTAACATAGGCGCTTAAAAGGCTCTGTGGCCCTTGGCTGGCCACAGGATTTGCCCCTTGAAGAATTTCTATTCATGTTCATTTTAGCAATGAAACCATTGATACACTCGTGGTTTTTAATCTATTCAATTAATTAAGTCAATCTATTTATTTATTTCACAAATTGGCACAACACACTGAACTAAAGTAACCAACTGGTCCACACCATTTGCCGGTGTACTATAGAAAGTTCAACATTTTAGATCCTATATATCTGTTCCTAATTTTACCAAGCTTTGGTTTGCACGGATTATCAAACCATATATTGTATGAGGTTTATGCGCACTGCAGCCATCTATACCTCAGCAAATTCACCTTTTGAAGGAAGTATTAATACACTTAACACTGTTTTATTTATTTTATCACGTATTCATATATCACATATTATTCACGTTTTGCGCAGAGGTCTCCTAAATAACTTATTTTAAACAATCTATTGAGTTTTTAAGGTTGATTTAAGCGCACCTATTACACAAAAATGTGTACTTGTCTTTAACTTATTTTACGTGTGGGGACACTATTGTATGGGTTGCAGCTACATCATTTGGTTATCTTAAATATCGGTTGCATCTCTGATTTTAAATTCATAGTAGCGCTTGAGTAAATTCATTCAGTACTTATTCAAACCGTGTAACATATCCATAATTTTGTCTGTTTTGGTTTCCATATTGCTTACAGGCTGATCAGAATTGGGTCGTGGGACCCGGTTTCTGTACTTTCTGGGGATTACTGGCTCAGTTTGATCAGACATATCACCATCAGAAACATTGTCTTGATTCTGGGATAGTTGTCTGGGCCTTAGTTGTTCCCTATTGTTCTGGGGATTTTGAGGTGTCCTACCCTGTAGTTTCTCCCTATTTACCCGTGTAGGCCCCCGAAGCCAATTACACTGGTAAAGGTGAGGGTGTCTACCCTTAGGTTTAAATCTGACCCGTTGGAGGTATACCCTATAGTTTCTCCTAAACCTCGGGTCTGGATCCTTTGGATGAGACTCCTGAGGTGGTCTTTGAACTCCCCCTCTAAAGGGTACTCTCTGCTCCCCCCTTCTGATGGGTGGGGACATTGGTCTCCCGCTGGGGAAACTCGGTAGCATCTCTCCTCTGACTATATCAGCGTATCTCTTTTTCTTGGTTTTGGACTGTAATGATTGAGGAGATACATAAAATTCATCCACAAATTTCATTATAGGGCTTTCAGGCCTTCCATTGTTTTCACCAGTCTGTTGGATAGAGTACAAATTGTTACTCTCTTTTACCAAAGACTCCAGTGAACACCCCCCTTTGTAATCTTTCGCTAAATTTACTTTTACGTGGGTAGGCGGGGCCTCGAAGAACATGGGTTTGAACCCAGGTTTATTATAACCTGGCTCCTTTTCTGCTAAGTGGACATCACTTTTGAGCACATCCATAAATTCGGTGGGGCTTTGATTATTGGTACATGTGATATTGTGTATATCTGCGCTAGCCGCGTTAACATTTTTGTGCGGGACAAATCCTAGATGACAGCCGTTTTTAATTTCTTGCCAGGCAGTACCCAACAGACTTTTTAAATCTTCGCAAAATGGACGGTGTTTGGTTTCAAATACCCACGGTAAGAAATTAATCCTAGATTGGTCATCATTTAGGCCTAAAGCTGATAAAGCATTTTCATAGGCCTCAATGTGGTCAATAATGCACACGGATCCCTCTTCCTTAAACACTGGGACAGCATCTTTTAAAAATGTTATTATTTCTGAGGCGTCCTGTTTAGGGGTGCCTGTAGTTTTTTCTGATCCCAAAGAAAACTGATTAGACCTACTTTTATGTGGTGGTTCAATTTTTACCCCCCTTTGCTCTACAGATGGCTTGGGGTAGAATATGGTTACTTTTTCTAATTCCTCTTCATTATGTAACTCCCAAACTTTAGGTTGAGAGTCAAATTTTGGAGTATTATCAGATTCTATACTTTCAGGGTTAAGCATCTGAGCATTATTCTGGGGCATAAACTTCCCTTGTTCTTTTAATTCTTCTTGTTGCTTAATTAGGGATTCCTGTCCTGACCTAAGCTGATTTGTTTCTTCTTTTAAATTTCCACTGCATATTACTCTGCAACTTTTTAAATTTCCACTGCCTATTACTCGGCAACTTTTTAAATTTCCACTGCCTATTACTCGGCAACTTTTTAAATTTCCACTGCCTATTCCTCTGCAACTTTCGTCAGGAGACTCGTTTTCCTGCAGAAAACTCTCCTTCTCTCTTAATTGTTTACACTCTTTATTTAATTGGTGACATTCTTCCAGCATTATTATTGCATTATTTTGCATCTGTTTTATTTCATATTTCATCATTGTCACTGTAGACTCATCATAACAATCTGCCTTGTCATTAATTTCCTTTAGCTTTTTAGTGGGCTCATATTCCCCTTCTATTAAATGGGACTGGGGTTCTAAGATATCACTCTCCTGTTGGGTATATTGACTTTTAAACTCACTATAAAGATACATCAGGTTATCGCTTAATTCAAAATGCATGGGATCAGGCCTTTCTATTTCCTTTGTCTCAGAGGAGCTGTCTGTGAGTTCATCGCTTTGACCTTCCACGTTCCACACGTCTTTTATTAACTGACGGGCGTGGTTTATAAGGCCTTCAATGCCTGCTTCTAGACTAGTCTCGTTAGACAAACTTTTTTCGGCATGATTTGTCATGTTAATTTTTGAAAACATATCCAACATTTCCTGTACTTGTATCAAATTTGTCTGAGTACTCATATTACCACTAAGGACTGACTCTTGATAATCCCCATCAACATAAAATTCACTTTGACCAGACATTTTTCTTGGCAAAAATATTTTTTTTTAAAAAAAATAATAATTAATAATTTCATGCAAAATATTATTTCTGTCACCACCGTAACTATGACTGATCCTGTACAAAATATCGACGTTATCTCACGCAGTGCCTCCATTTAATATGTTGTGCTTTTTTAAGGAAAGTTTCCCGCACATTTTTATTAAGTAATTTTTAACGAAGATATTTTTAAGATACAAGATCAATCTATACGACACAGTCTATATATGCGAAACTTGTTCACGGAGACGAGTGATCATACTTAATAGTCACATTTATTGGTTGACAGAAAACAAATATTTACATGAAATTAAAATACAGATTGCATTATTTGAACATTTGACAATTAATGGAAATACCCTCAAAATGGGCGTAGTACCTTGGACACAATATCACCATGATAACTTCTTCAGTAGAATCAATAACCTTATACTTGACAATTTAACAGAATGTCTGTATTTCACACACCCAGCCGTTACTATGCTGCAGGTAAGTAACGTTGAACAATGCGAAAATAAATTAGACATTTGTTTGTCAATAAAAAGCAACTATGCAAAAAGTAATATATAATAAAAATTGAATATTAGAGAAAAATCTATGAAAAGGCGATTATTGATTCTGGAGAATGATTATCAATACTAGAATATTCAATACATCAATAATTAAGAGAACATACAGATAAAATCGACATGTTATATTTACCCATTCCAAAATGGCTATTAGTCTGGATTTAAGATAGCTACCGGGTTCAGGAATCTCCTTGGAGGTTAAAGTATATTTCCAGGCATGGCTGTCAGTCTATCTGGGAAGATGTTTCTCTCCCAGTGTCCCTTCCCCAGGGTGGGTCCCTGAGCTCTCAGGTTCCCCTGAGCTCTCTTCCTCTCACTATCTATCTAGCTTCTTAAATACCCTCTCACACAATAAGATCATAAAATTTGTAATATGTTCAGCCCAAAAGGTATGTGTCTCTTTCCTATTGGCCTAAATATTTTAAATGTAATTGCGCCTTCAACCACCAGGGGTCTCACATGTGTTTTGGGGCTGCTCTGTAAAGTAATATATTTTATTTTATACTGTATATTTTACTTTAGTGGAATTATCTATATCTTTAATATTTGGGAATTCTACTAACCCCATACTATCAAATACGCTTAGCATAATTATTGATCAATCACTTTGCATAAAAATGGTGATATATATGCATATCATTGTATATCTGTAAACATTTAGTCCATTTAAAAAGGACACAAGTTATATGTATATATATATATTAATCAACATCACATACAGTTTTTATCTATCTGGATACCTGTATAATTTGGGTATCCAATCAATATTTGTTTATCTAGCATAGTTAAATTCTAATATATTCATAGCATAATCATATATATATCTTAATACTAATTTGTTCCTAAAACAATTCTATTAATAATCACCCTATATTTATTATGTTTTCTTTATAACCGATTTCATCAACTCATCGGATACTAACTCATAGTTTTCTTTTGTGACTTCCAGATATCACATATACTATGAATTGACTGGTAACATCATGTTTTGAGATGAACTTTGAACAGTCCAATACATGTTTTGATAGCTTAGCTGTGTACACAATTTCTAGGACTTCCTAGTCATTGTCTTATGAGAAGTGAGGACAATACAGACTCCTTGGCTTTAGGATTTTTGTATTGATGGTTGTAAATTGTCCAAACAGCCTTCACCTCAGCACAAAGGATTCTCCCCAGTCACGAACCACCTCCAGTGATGACACCTAATAAATTTGGCCTTCTCAAACTAATCAACAAAAATAAGTACACACCTTTTGTTTGGTGACAAAGGCTACCATTGTTCCTGTCTCCTTTTTGGTTCGATACAGGCCTGTAAACTTTATATATTTGAGACTTGTAAATTAGGCAACCAGTTCATCTGCTTTTCAGGAGCAAAAGTTCATTTCATTTTTTTTTTTTTTAGGCCTACTGAATCTCCCATCTCTGCCAGCGAATATTAGATATATTTCTTCATAAATTCACAACAACTATTCACGTGTATGAGGGAATTTGTATCTCCAGGTGTCGACCAGGTGAACAGAGGAGATAAGTTTAGAGAACTTGGTGTCCCCATTCTGGCCTACTGTTAATGTGGGGGGTTTGAGTCTATCCAGAGCAGAGTTCATAACATTATTAAAGTCTCCCAGCCAGACCGTTTGTATTGTGGGGTGTCTGGCCATGAATGAGAGGCCTTCCATAATTACTGACATGGAGAATGGGGGTGGGACATAGAAGGCCATAATTAGGAATGGTTCCCCATACAGCCTAGCATATAAAAAAAACATACCTTCCCTGTTGGTCTGTGTGTATCTCACAGAGCTCAAACTGTACAGATTTTGCAATTAGCACAGAGACACCTCTAGAGTAGGACGTATAAGCTGAGTGGAACGCCCAACCAATCCAAGGGCGTTTGAGAGCCATCTGCATCTTGCCCTCTACATGTGTCTCAACCAGCGCCACCACCTCAGCCCTCTGTTTCTTAAGGAATGTGAAGGCTGCCGTGCACTTAATTTTCTCACGCATGCCCCTCACATTCCATGTAAGTAATCTTATAGACGCCATACATATATGAGTGTAATAATTTGCATTTCCGATGATTCGTGCCCAGGTTTCCCCGTAGCCCCATCCTCACAAAGCTTCTCATATTTAGGCATGAATACTAATCTTGCATGGAACATACTAGACATGTACATGTTGATATTGGTGTATTTTCCATAAGCGGACTATGCCTTAATTGTAGTAATCTCTTGCATGTAAACCCTTTGTAACTTTCCCCCCTCCCCCACCCTACCCTGCACCTTCCCCAACTTGTGCGGGTGCATTCCCCCATTAACAAAACATATCCATCTGGGAAAACCATTTTCATGAAGGTAATAAAAAATTGATAGAAAAAAAACTTATGAAATAGGTCTAGCCACCGGGTGGGGCTAATACATAGATTTAGGTATCGTTGCACCAGGGGGTGCAGGATTAACCATGGGGACAACAAGAAAACATATGAAACGTTAACTCATATTGCAGGTGAAAAGAGTATCTCCCTACCCGTCCATCTATGGGACGCCTGGCTCCTTTCTCAGCTGTGAAGTCATCTAATTACAGGTGGTTCCTGGTACATCAGTGCTCGGTTTGTCTATCCATGATGGGGGTCACATCATGCATGGTATAAAGGATGAACATATGCCCAGGAAAGTAGATCAAAGTATGCCAGGTAATGTTGTAGGGGTCAGTGAAGGTAAGGAAAATAAAAGGGGAAAAGTATCTCACCATTTGACTGATCCATCGGACCCTCAATCAGCTCTGCCAGGGGTCTCCCTCCGCTCCAACCAGGATATAACCTCTCTGGGTTTTTCAAAGAAGAGTACCCGGTCTCCACTCTGAGGCATGCTGGGAATAGCATGGAGTACTTCACTTGCTGTGTGCGCAGCAGCCGTTTCGCCTCCATGAAGCTTTGCCTGCATTTTTGGACTTCAGCGGAAAAATCTGGGAAGATTCCACTTTAACATTGCCGATGGGGATGTTTCCTTTTTCTCTGGCCATCCTCAGGGCAACGTCCCCATCCTAGTAATTCAGGAGCTTTGCAATAAATGTGCGTGGGGGAGCTCCCTGCGGCGGTGGCCTCGCGGGCATGCGGTGTGCACATTCAACTGCCAGCATAGGGGAAAAGGCCTTGCGGCCATAAGTGTTAATCAGTAGTTGTTCTAAAAAGGTTGTTGGGTCTCTCCGTTCCTTCTGGGAGACCTATCATGCGGATATTGCATCTTCTTATGCGATTCTCCATGTCATCCTGCTTAGCAAGGAGCTGGTCAATTTGCTTCTGCATGTGGTCTGAGCTGGCCTGCAATGGCGGGAGAGCGTCCTCTACAGTGCTGATACAGGTCTCAGTTTCTCTGACCCTCTCACGCAATTTCTGAAAGTCCTGCCTTATTAGTGAGATATCCATTTTGACTTCCTCAATCTGAGATTTGAGAGAGGTATGGCACAGCGTGATAGCCTCAAGGAGTCTATCAGTATCTCCTGTCCCCCGCTCTCCTCCCGCCTTCCCTGCTCCGCCATCTTCCTCTCCCACCTCACCTTCTTGTCGGCGGAATTGCACCAGTTTCGCTGCCGCTGCCTTCTGGGTTTTTGGGGGAGACATACTCGCTAGGGAGGGGGGATGCCTTCCGAGTCGGTGTGGGAACAATTTCGTGCAGTATCGTCGCAGGATCGGCGGTACACAGGATTAAGCTGCGGAGCTCCGGGAAAGTGCGTCCTACGCCATGCAAGGTCAGGCCACGCCCCCTCTGGAGCTCCTTTTTAACCTTTTAGTCAACCTCTAAATTATTTGAACTTTTATTTTGAAAAGCCACTATAAACGAAAAAAATAGTAGTGAAAAAAAATCCATGTGACCTGAGCCAATTGTATTTGTACCGGTGACACCTTTCCTAGGTGTCCGCTATTGTAAATTTTGTTATTTTTGTGTCTCAGAACAGTAAAAGGGTTCTGAGAGTTAATTGGATAGGGAAGCTTTGGCATCAGTTTGACTGGGCTGTGTTAGGGTTCTGCCTGATCATGTGTGCAGTGAGGTACACATGACAGGCTCAGAACCAGGCCTGGTTGGACGTTTGGGTACCGGCATTCCTCTGAGACAATCAGTGGGTGCGAATGGCTCCGCTGAGGAGTCTGGGGAAGGGTACTTAAGATGCTGGAGTCACGTGTTCAGAGTTCGTTAGGCCAGAGCTGCCTGTTTCCTGGACCTGGACCAGGGTAGCCCCGCGAGGGGTCCCGGTCAGGGGAGTGTGTCGCCCCGCAACATGTTTGGTTTGACAGGCCCCACAGACCCGCTTGGTCTGGGGCAAGGATCCATCTGTTCCCGAGTCTCGGAAACGGCTGGTCCAAGGTGCAGTAACTGAGGGAGAATTCAAGGCGTCCGGGTGTGCTCTCAACTTGGAGGGGCACCGCAGCTCGTGCAAGCGACTGGGGGAGGACTCTTCGGAGGCGAGAAGTGCCTGGTTGCTGGGTTGTCAAGGACACTAAAGAATCCACACTTGCCCAATACTGTCAAGGAGACGGATAACATTCCAGGTACTGAGGAAAGGTTCCTGTTTTGTTTCTGAGTACCGCTTTGAATCAAGGTTAAAGACTGTGCAAATTTCGTTATTCAAGTGCTGACTGCCATAATCTCTGGCTAGAGATTTGTTCAGCTTGGAAGCGCCCAGCTGCGAGTGGCTACTTTCTGGGTTGGCAAATAGAGACTTTTGTATACTTAGCAGTTCAAGGTGCCTGATGGTTTTCTTCATCCTTGCCCTCTGTTCCCACATGTGACTGTGTCTGTTGGATGTTACCCCTGCAAATAAAAACCCTTCAAAAGGACTTTTATGGTGTCAGCGTGCAAAGTCGTTGGGTACTAACTCTGGGAACCCCTAGACCTGGAGGATGAAGCCAAGCGGAGGTATCCGGTAAGCCCAAAAGTCAAGGCCACCCCATCGAGGGTTATGGCCGCTACATATTTTTGTTTATTAATTCTTCATGGTCTATAACTGGGGCATGACAGGAATGTGTTATTTTACTACAAGCTGAAAGGTGCCAGAAGGTTGAAAGGTGTGGCATAGCTCCTTCTGATTTAGATGTTTTTTTTGTTGGGGGGGGGGGGGTGTTAAGGATATATTAAATTTTTTTTTTATCATCTGTACTTTTTGGGATTTACTTTATGTTGTGTTTTGGATAGAGTAAGGAAGAAGTAACCCACTGTCACTTTTTTGCTGCCTTGTCCCTTTGGGGAGATTTCCCTTTCAGGTGCTGTCTGAAAGAAACAACAGGAAGTGGGGAAATAATGTCTACAAAATGAAGGGAGGGCGTTTTCTGAAAGCAGTGCGACTGTGTGCAAGATCATAAGTTGAGCCCCATGTGTTGAGTAAAATAAAATTAATTGTGCTGAATTTTGGGTGTGGGTTAAAAAGAGTGTGGTCAAATAGTCTGAGATAACTTGCAAACAAAATTTACGTCCTTTTTCTGATGTACTGACAGCTAATTTCTGGCATTTAATTTAATAAAATGCCACGACAGTACAAATACCCCCCTCCCCCTTCCAAAATGACCCCTTTATGGAAAGTAGACAGTCCAAGGTATTTGGTAAGAGACATGGTGAGTTTTTTTTATTGTAATTTTTTGTCACAAATAAAAATGGAAATGGAAAAAAAAAACAAAAATAAAAAAAAAAAAAAAAAAAAAAACGTTTTCACAATTTTTCTTTTTTACATACTGTCACCAGTGCAGTACAGCATCATCATAAACTGGTTTAACAGTGACCAGGAACACTCACTGGGACAGTATGTAAAACAAATATGTAATAATAATATTTTTTTAAATTTTTTTCAAAGCCCGGTCTGCGGATCCACAGCAGAGTTACTGGCTTCAGTTGTAAGCAGAGAGCATCTGTTGCATTCTCACTTACACTGCCCAGACAGAGCCAGTACTGATGTAAAGGGGGGGCTCTGTGGACTCTGATGTAAGGAGGACTTTGATGTAAGGGGGAATCTCTGTGAACTGTGATGTAAAGGGGGGTTCTGCCGACTCTGATGGAAGAGGGGCTCTGCAGACAATGATGAAAGGGGGGATTCTGCAGACTGTGATGTAAGGGGGGGGGCTCTGTAGACTGTGATGTAAGAGGGGGGCTCTGCGGATTCTGATGGAAGTCCCCCATCTGTCTGTTTTTTGTGGACAGGATCGGATCAGATGGTGCGGGTGTCAGTGGACATGTGTCCGCTAACATCTGCCGCTCCATAGAAGAGACTGGAGGGTCTGATCAAGTCCGCCTGAAAAATTGACAAGCGGACCTGATCGAATCGCCCATGTGAAAGGGTTTTTGTTTATATAAGGTGCGCATAGACCAGCAGTGGAGGCAGAGCAGAGATGTTTACTGTTATTGTAGGGAAAGGTACTGTATAATTCATTGTAGGAAGATTTTTACATTTCTATTTGGGAACGATGTATTGTATATAGTATATTGTGGGAATATTTCATGATTTTGCTAAGGAAAATAGTAGTGGAATTATGAATTTTTTTTTTGACATTGTAATAAAAACACAATGACAAAATGTACTTTTATGCTAAAGTTACATGCAGATTCTTAGTACATTCTAGGAACATGCCAGTTAAGACATATTTACCAAGAGGGTTTAGAATAAATTAGTAACTATTCAATGCTTATGCTTACAAGCCTGAGTCTTTCAAACCCTTGTAGTCCCAGTAAAAGGAAGGAGAGACCTACTATTTACATGTTTGAAGATTCCAAGAGTCTACGCTGTTACTATAAGATTCAACACATTTGTGTTAAATGAATTACAGAGAAAAATGACAGAAGAGTGAGTGCATGCAGTTAGTGATTATGCATTCTGGCACACTGCAGAGGCGCTAAAATGTAAGTAAATTCAAATTTACCTTTGCAGTAAGCTCCAGAAATCGTTACGCATATAGACTTTCTTTGCGAGGAATTGTCAGGAAGGGAGTGGTAGAAGTGTGCTTCCTAAAGCTTATGCTATATTACTCCCTCCCATCTTCCTACAGCACCAATCCCATTCAAAGTTCCATAACATACTTGGATCTGACTAGTGGCTGTTATAATCTTCATACTGGCATTTTTTTGTCCACCTTTGATTTCTGTATGTAAAAAAAGCAGCAAAGTGAGTGTTCCAGCATCGCCAGCAGGAGATGTTCTAAGATTAGAATACTGACAATTACAAACAGTAATGGTGTTGGCTGGTACACAACAATTCCTGGATAAAAAAGTACTGAGCTAGAAGGGTGTACTCTTTCTATGCACCTTAAAGCGGTATTAAAAGCAAAACCAAAAATGTTATATCTTGCACCGTACCAATCATTAAATATGGTGGCTGCTTCAGTTTTCCTTTTCTAGGCTTTTTTCCCTTTGTTTTCGCCTGGGGATCTGGCCAGTATTACAACTCCTGTGTTAGAGTGCCTATGTTCTGGATGAGAGAGCACAGTGACACCTTTTGGGCAGCAGCACTGTCAGTCTGGGGGAAAGGGGTGTTAGATGTACCAGCATATTTAGATACACTAAACAAATTTAAGTTAAACTCCAGCTAATACTTTATAAGAAGTTACAGCAACAGTTTTTGTTGGCATTGGCAACCAGCCTCTGACGCAGCCAACAGGTATGGGTGACATCGGTCAGGCCAGCATGGCCCATCTCTGGACTACATGCTTTTGACCCATATATGGTTTTACATACTTTGCAAGACTGCTGTTTTCAAAGACAAGGGAGGAACTTACCCCGGTATCCTGGACCTGTGGACTTGATCACAAGCTGATAAGTATCAATATATATAAGGTGAGTGCAGCGCTATAAAATAACAACATGACAAATTTTTCAAATTTGCGAGTGAAAAAATATGTAAAAAGAAACCTAAGACAGAGTCCCAGTGAGAAATTCCGTCCATGAATAAAGAAAAAAAAAAACATCCATCCATGTGAAATTGTAGAAAATCGTGAAGAGATCCTCCAAAGAATGTGCATCCAACTCCACACCAAGGTGAGTAAGTAGCCTGCTTACCAGTTATCCGTGACTTCTAAAAAGCAGTCTCACCCAGCACAGGGAAATCGGTCTCCCCAAGACCCTTAAAGATGTGTTGAACCACAGCTAGGACGATGCCACTCGGAAAATATAAAAGAAAGTGCTGCTAGTGGAAATGGTTGAGGAATAATCCTGTTGGAGGGGGCCTTTGGCACATGAATCGGGCTGTATGTTCAGAAGTATCAATACATTTACCATTTTTGGGAAAGTACTATTACTTTCTGGGAAGGATTACCTCTTCACTTTGCTGTTTTATTTTGGGGTGTGAGAGCGAGTCTTTATAGGGACTCAGATTGGTACAGTGAGAGGGAGGTCAAGGAGGACTATGTTCTTATGGTTCCAGTGAACCATACATCACTTTATTGGACACATATGCTCATTACCATTCCACTTGCACACCTCCTCTTGACCACTTTACCCAGCAGTGCTCCCCCATTTCATAGTTACATATACATATACGTGATGAGGTCTGTATTGTTGGTAATCAGTAGGTCTAGTAACGCTTTATAGTGATATGGGTGACCTTTGCGCTGTTAGTAAACTAGATACTTTGCACCAACCCAGTGATTACAATCAATAATATAGATATGTATAAAAATGTGTAAAATAGTGTGTAAAAAGCGTAGATGCTGTGTAGCAGCTACAGGTGTTGCGTGTAGAAAATATTTCTTAAAAAAGCAGCAAAATCTAATGGTAAAACACAATCCCACAAATGACATAAAATACAGTAATGATTTTGCGCTAATATACGCCAAACACTAAAAGGCAAATAAACTATAAAAATGTGTATGAATATAAATACATATAGTGCACAAAGGGCTAAATATGTGTACAATTAATACACCATTAGAGGTCTTAAAAAGTTATAGTGAATAAACATAATAAAGTGCTCTATGTGCTGCTGACCGTAAATAAATTATGTGTCAGAAATATAAATATGAGCATGAAGTGATAACTGCTCTTAGTGGGTTCCAACAAATAAGAGCTAAATTCAATATCTTGGTATAATTAATTTAAAATATAAAGTCCAGGAGGTGAATGGTTGAAACCATTGACCAAAACAGTCTCTCAATATAAAGTGAATATAGCAATGGTAATGGTGGTTCTCAATCTCCAAAGTGGGGGATAGCGGGTGTGTGGATAGGGTGTTATCCTTAAACGTGCTCTCTAGCCTCTTACCTGAAACAAAACTTTCATGGGCATCAACAAGACACGCGGGTATAATCCAAATCCTCGGTATCCGTCCACTGACTCCACTTTCCTAATAAGGGGGCTTTTTCTATAAATATTTCACCAGCTTCCTATATCCAAGATGGCGGCCGTAATCCCACAGAAAAAACTCGCCAGGCCAAGGAGGGGGTGCAGCAAAATAAAGAAGCCCAATAGTGAAGTACGTCTCAACAAAACATTTTAATAGCCAAAAATAAAACCCTTACATTAAGATTGCGGTATATCAGCATAAAATGGCGATCTGGTGCCAGTCTCAAAGTACTTCCGGTATCGTCGTCCATCCACTCCCTACGCGTTGCGTCACGTGCTCGTGACTTCATCAGGGGAACCTGATTGGCTGGAATGGACTGCTATTTATTTAATGGAACCGGAAGTCAATTGGCGGCCATTTTGCCGTGGTCCGTTTCTTATAAACAAACCGCGGCCATTTTCTAATGGTCTTATGCCGGTTTCTCTGACTAGAGTTGTCTAGGACTAATAAGTAAAATGAGCCATCTTACAAATACCTAAAGCGGTAATTTCTATTGCATATATTATGCTAACAGGTATTCTATATTAATGATGACTGGGGTTGTGATGTATTAGTAAGTGTATGTGGCAGACGGGGAAATTTGCCAATGCCCATGCAGCCATTTTCTAGTGGCCTGTTGTAAAGGTTATTCGCCGCCATTTTTGTATAGATCCAAAAGTCGTTAAACATACCTTGCTGACAGTTAGCTGACTGCCGTACAAAGGATGTTAAAAAACCAAAGGCATATATTTACAAAATAGTACACAGACCCGAGGGTCAAAAGAGTGCTGCTCACCCCTAAAGGATAGCAAAAAGGAACAATCCCCCACGTTGGGGTTTTTAGGCAGCGTACAAAAAAGTCAGAGTTGACATGTAAAAAAGTTGTAAAGTTTATTTATAAAAAATTTAATAACATTGGGTTAGAACATGAGCTCCAGTGGGAAAAAAATAAAAATAATACATATATAATTATATATAAAAAAATATATATATAAAAGAACATGAATATACATTAAGCAGACTGACATTCACATAACAACAGTAAGTACAAAGTCTGTCGTGTAAATGAGAGACTATCCCTGACGCGTTTCAACCCAATACGAGGGTCTTCCTCAGAGGGAAAAAAGGTCTGCTAAACAAAGGAGGAATACAATGTCAATGTTAGTAGTAACAATATAATTAACAGGGTGAAAAGGCTCCAAGATGAGGAGCAAAGGATATCAGAACACCGTGAGGTTTATATTTACCACAGTAATGTATATCCTGGGGATAAAAGATGCATCATAGTCCCACATGGAGAGTTTTTGGTAAGGGAGACACCATCCACTAGTGGTAGGGTGTGCCAGATGGATTCCGCTGAGGACCACCCGGGTTTCAGGGCGCCACGAAGCCTTGCGAGAGGTCACACGTTTGGGGGTTCCTCTCCTTTTTCTCCCTCTGCCTAGGCAGGGGTGTCCGGAGGGGAGGAAAACAACCTGGAGAGGACCAAAGGACGCGCAGGCACCACCTGTAGCAGAGTCCAGAGGGTAAGGATTGTATTAGAGGTTGGTCTAAAGAGCAGAATGGTACATTGCAGCCTGAAGGAGGCAAATAGTTGGGCATCTATCTGTGATCATAGATGCCCCAGGTGGCCAAAGCACGTAGTGAATGAAATGTGTGAGTGGAGGAAAAAGCAAACCAAAACACGCCGCAAGGGGGAGAAACTTGTATCACAAAGGTGCAGTGAAAAAAGACATGAACACGTGAAGGATGTGTGTGTGGGGGAGTGAAGGAGAAGGTCCCTGGGGAAAGAGGAGGGGGGGGAAAGAGGGGGGGGAAGAGGGATCCAGGACTGGAGTGGGGGTAAGGTGGGAAGGGAATGAGGGATGAGGGGAAAAAGGGGGGAGAGAGAGGGGGGGGAAGGGTTGGGGGACGGAGGGTGAGGAAAAAGAAGTGGGGAAGGGGGGGGACGAAGGAAGGAAGGGGGAAGAAGGTGGGGGTGGGGGAAGGGGGGAGAGAGGGGGGGGAAAAAAAGGGGGGAAGGGAAGGGGGGGGAGGGAAAAGGTGGGGAAAGGTTGTGGAGGGTAGGGACAGTGTTGGGTATGGCTAATTGAAGTGAGAAAGTGGGGGTGAGGTAGTGTGTGTGTGTATTAAGCAAATGGAAAGCTGAGGTCCTACCTGAGGGTATAGAGCACAGGAATAGTGCCACAGGCTGCTAATGCTGAGACTATGCCGCAATAACTGATCGTGTGCTGGGAGCGAAGTCCCAGTCTTGGTCACAGGCGTAGTGCTTAATTGGGAGGGGGGAGCCCTTGGATCAATAAGGGTCACCCAATCTAAAAGCACAAAATAAAAGTATTCGTTGGAATAAACAAGAAGTTATTCATTAAGAGGACAGCATTGTCCCATTGGAACAATGCGGTGATATGCGGAGCTAAAGGTAATGGATATAACCTTCGGACTATTGTCCAGACTTACCGCATGGAAGTCCTAGTGAGATGTGGTCCTGTTTAGATGGCGGCAGTAGTGTTTACTGACTGCCAATCCTTTTTATTAGTAAGTAATCAGCGGTGATTCCCGGAGGTGGGTCACCGGAAATGGTCAGCGGAGAGCTGACCCTATTGGTCGATGGTTGCCCGCGCGTATCTAGTCTCCATCCTGGTGGAAAAGCCCGCCAAATGGGCAGGCCACGTGTGGCATCCCCGGCGTTCCTGTCGGCCATGGAGTAGCCCGTCATTACGTCATCCCTGACGCAAATCGCGTGACGTACGTTCGTCATGCGCACCAGCGGCGTCCTGCGCGTGCGCACTGAGGAGCGTCGTCCAGGGATGTCCAGGAATGCCGCCGACGAGAGTTGCTACCACCGACTGAACGCACGGGACCAGCCCAGGTGCGTCAATCGTGGAAAGAGGGGAGGCACGCAAGGTGGAAGGGGGCGTGACTCCTTACCCTCGTCGGGAAGGCATAGTGGCGTCACCTAGTGGCCCGGAGGGTACAGCGTGATCAGGCAGACCCCAGAAGTGGATAGATGTCTTCCTTAGATTAACTTGGTCAACCTGCGGCAAGAAGAGATGACAAAAAAAAAAAAAGAGGGATGTTGAACTGGGGATAAAAGTAAGGAATGTGTCAAAGGATCTTGGATAACAAGGACTGGTATACACCAATCCCTGTAAAACAAATACTAACATATTACAGTAAATTTTACGATCTAGTCGATTCCGCATTTAGTAGAGGAGCCATTACTCAGGATGTATATGAATATATTAGGACTAAATACCCCAAAGTGGCAACCTTTTATAGTTTGCCAAAAATACACAAATGTATGGCCCAACCTCCCGGGCGCCCCATCGTCTCCGGCCGAGGCAACATCTCAGAGAACCTTAGTAAGGTCATAGATTCATACCTCCAACCTTTTGTCATATGTATGCCGTCCTTCCTCAAGGACACCATACATCTACTACAGACAATAAATACTACAGCCTTATCCACCAAATCCATCTTGGTGGCCATTGACGTAGAGGCACTCTACAGTTCGATCCCCCATAATAAAGGAATCGCAGCTATAAGGAGGACCCTAAGACATAACCCGAAATATGACGATTTACTAAATGACTTCATCATTGATGGGTTGGACTATATTTTACATCACAATTTTTTTATGTTCAACAATTCCCACTTCCTCCAGGTGCAGGGCGTGGCCATGGGCACATGCTGTGCCCCGGCCTACGCCAACCTGTACCTGGGGGAGTGGGAACAATCCCTCCTGAATGACAAGGGCCTCGTCATGTACACTAGCCATATTACCACATCGCTACGGTACATCGACGACGTCCTTGTCATCTGGGATGGACCAGAGGATTTACTACTAGAATTTTTTGCTCATCTTAACCATAATGAGCACAACCTTAAATTTACCATGACCTATGACCGTAACCAACTGACTTTTCTAGATGTACTGATTGGCCGTTCCTCTGACAACTCCACCTATACCACCCTATTCCGGAAAAACACTGCGGGAAATACAATCCTCCATGCGGAGAGCTTTCACCCACTCACACTAAAACGGTCCATCCCTTATGGCCAATATTTGCGCCTACGCAGGAATTGTTCAAACGATATACTCTTCAATACAGAGGCTGGTCTACTTCAGTCTAGACTACTGGCACGCGGGTACAGCCGGTCCTGTTTGCGCAGGGCTTATAACCGTACCCTTGCGCAATCCCGGCCTAACCTACTTGCACAAAAGAGGGCCAAGAGTGACCCTGGATTGGACTTCACCAGGATTATCATGAGATTTTCTAAACAGCATGATATTATCAAAAAAATCATCCTACGACATTGCCCTATCCTAAAGGACGATCCTAAAGTTAGCCAATTCCTTCCCGCTACCCCTGTCATAACCTTCAGACGGGCCACCTCACTACGTGATCAACTCGTGCAAAGTGAATTTAAGAACGAGGCCAAAAGGCTTAAACATTGTTCCACCTTGGGCACCTTCCCCTGTAGCCACTGCTCAGTTTGTAAATACATTAAACGTGAAAAAACATTCCCCCTCCCCAACGGGGAAACCTTTCATCCATCTCATTTTGCGAACTGCCAAACTAGAGGGATTGTGTACATCATGCTATGTGAATGTGGTGCGTTCTACATAGGAAAGACGAAGCAGGAGCTCCATAGACGCCTGTCCAAACACATTTATTGTATGCAGATAGGCAACCACTACTTACCCCTAGGACGTCATGTGGTAACCGCACATAACTACATAATGCCCACGGTCGCTTTCGCCGCTCTCGATCGGATTCATATACCCGACCGGGGCGGCGACTGGAACAAAGTACTACTTCAGTACGAACAAAGATGGATATATAGACTCAATGCCACAATGGCGCCGGGCCTGAATGAGTCCATCTCCTTTGCCCCTTTTCTAAAGGGCTTTGTTTCCGGCAAGACCCAATAAGGGTACTTCTTGTTGACCATAGTTCCCGTTGACCACAGTTGATGATTTACGATGGCCCACTCAAGCATTGATTTCCCTTGGACATGTTCGTCCTTGCAGCTCCTGCTCTGTCTTTCCTCTCCCCATTCCCCTCCCTCTGGGACAGCCCAACAACTTCTGGGCTGCTCTGCTGGCAGAAGTGTTGGTTATGTTCCCCTCCCCCTTTGATACCCTATACAATAAAATACAGTACTTTGTTGATATTATGCCTTCCATCCTATGACACCATACAATTAAACTATACCAAATTAGATACAGTTAAATGACAGTCTTCAACCAGAGTTCCTGTATACACGTGATGCATATACAACTAATGTTTCCTATGTTTAATTTTGTACAAACTGTAATATGTACTTTATTGATATGACCTTTCAAAAACATTTGGATCTCATATTTCCATACCAGAATTAGTCAGAGTTTTTTGTTATCTATGTTAGAAGTGAGTTGTTTCCTACTGACCTACCTGCGGCCATGTTGATATGGGGGTGTTTTTTTTTTTTTTTTTTCTCACGGTCACCAGTTTTTCACTTTCAATTTTATTTTTAATTATTTATTTTGCTCACCATTTACTAATTTACTTTTATCCCCAGTTCAACATCCCTCTTCTTTTTTTTTTGTCATCTCTTCTTGCCGCAGGTTGACCAAGTTAATCTAAAAAAGACATCTATCCACTTCTGGGGTCTGCCTGATCACGCTGTACCCTCCGGGCCACTAGGTGACGCCACTATGCCTTCCCGACGAGGGTAAGGAGTCACGCCCCCTTCCACCTTGCGTGCCTCCCCTCTTTCCACGATTGACGCACCTGGGCTGGTCCCGTGCGTTCAGTCGGTGGTAGCAACTCTCGTCGGCGGCATTCCTGGACATCCCTGGACGACGCTCCTCAGTGCGCACGCGCGGGACGCCGCTGGTGCGCATGACGAACGTACGTCACGCGATTTGCGTCAGGGATGACGTAATGACGGGCCACTCCATGGCCGACAGGAACGCCGGGGACGCCACACGTGGCCTGCCCATTTGGCGGGCTTTTCCACCAGGATGGAGACTAGATACGCGCGGGCAACCATCGACCAATAGGGTCAGCTCTCCGCTGACCATTTCCGGTGACCCACCTCCGGGAATCACCGCTGATTACTTACTAATAAAAAGGATTGGCAGTCAGTAAACACTACTGCCGCCATCTAAACAGGACCACATCTCACTAGGACTTCCATGCGGTAAGTCTGGACAATAGTCCGAAGGTTATATCCATTACCTTTAGCCCCGCATATCACCGCATTGTTCCAATGGGACAATGCTGTCCTCTTAATGAATAACTTCTTGTTTATTCCAACGAATACTTTTATTTTGTGCTTTTAGATTGGGTGACCCTTATTGATCCAAGGGCTCCCCCCTCCCAATTAAGCACTACGCCTGTGACCAAGACTGGGACTTCGCTCCCAGCACACGATCAGTTATTGCGGCATAGTCTCAGCATTAGTAGCCTGTGGCACTATTCCTGTGCTCTATACCCTCAGGTAGGACCTCAGATTTCCATTTGCTAAATACACACACACACTACCTCACCCCCACTTTCTCACTTCAATTAGCCATACCCAACACTGTCCCTACCCTCCACAACCTTTCCCCACCTTTTCCCCCCCCCCCCCTTTCCCCCTTTCCCCCCCCCCCTCTCCCCCCTTCCTCCCCCCTTCCCCCACCCCCACTTTCTTCCCCCTTCCTCCTTTTTCCCCCCCTTACTCACCCCTTCTTTCTCCTCACCCTCCGTCCCCCAACCCTTCCCCCCCCTCTCTCTCCCCCCTTTTCCCTCTATCCCCCATTCCCTTCCCACCTTACCCCCACTCCAGTCCTGGATCCCTCTTTCCCCCCCCTCTCCCCCCCCTCCTCTTTTCCCCCCCTCCCCCCAGGGACCTTCTCCTTCACTCCCCCACACACACATCCTTCACGTGTTCATGTCTTTTTTCACTGCACCTTTGTGATACAAGTTTCTCCCTCTTGCGGCGTGGTTTGGTTTGGTTTTTCCTCCACTCACACATTTCATTCACTACGTGCTTTGGCCACCTGGGGCATCTATGATCACAGATAGATGCCCAACTATTTGCCTCCTTCAGGCTGCAATGTACCATTCTGCTCTTTAGACCAACCTCTAATACAACCCCTACCCTTTGGACTCTGCTACAGGTGGTGCCTGCGCGTCCTTTGGTCCTCTCCAGGTTGTTTTCCTCCCCTCCGGACACCCCTGCCTAGACAGAGGGAGAAGAAGGAGAGGAACCCCCAAACGTGTGACCTCTCGCAAGGCTTCGTGGCGCCCTGAAACCCGGGTGGCCCTCAGCGGAACCCATCTGGCACACCCTACCACTAGTGGATGGTGTCTCCCTTACCAAAAACTCTCCATGTGGGACTATCATACATCTTTTATCCCCAGGATATACATTACTGTGGTAAATATAAACCTCACGGTGTTCTGATATTCTTTGCTCCTCATCTTGGAGCCTTTTCACCCTGTTAATTATATTGTTACTACTAACATTGACATTGTATTCCTCCTTTGTTTAGCAGACCTTTTTTCCCTCTGAGGAAGACCCTCGTATTGGGTTGAAACGCGTCAGGGATAGTCTCTCATTTACACGACAGACTCTGTACTTACTGTTGTTATGTGAATGTCAGTCTGCTTAATGTATATTCATGTTCTTTTATATATTTTTATATTAATTATATATATATAATGTTATATATGTATTATTTTTTTTTTGACCTTTTTTGTGCTTTAGTCAACCTACCACTACCACTACCACTAATGCTCCCAGAGGGTAATACTACCCTCTGGAATATGTTCTAACCCAATGTTATTAAATTTTTTTATAAATAAACTTTAAAACTTTTTTATATGTTATTTCTAACTCTGACTTTTTCAATGTACGCTGCCTAAAAACCCCAACGTGGGGGATTGTTCCATTTGGAGGTCTCTGTAGGGGAGTCCCTCAGCTCCAGCAGTGCTGGTCCCTGACTGGTTTCACCAATGTCACTCAACGGGGCATACTTATTGGGATGTTCCAGCCCAGGATCGGTCTCCCTGGCACTTTCCCCTCTACCCTTCCTGACTGTCACCCATCTACTCTTTTCTAGTGCCTGCACCCCTTTGTCTCCACCCACCACTGTGCTGGCCCATGCCAGAACCTGCCTGGTATGTTCCCAGCTCTCCTTTAGTATGGAGGGTCTTCTCAGTGCTGACAGTTTCTTCCCCAGATTCAGAACCTGGGCTTCCAGGGAAACAATGTGCTTACATTTTGCACAGCAGTATTCGCCCTCGATTGGATGATCAAGGAACACATACATGCCGCAAGATGTACACCGAGTTGCATCTCCACACCTGCCGGGCATCGTACCTACTAATTTAATGAGGATTGGGGATTATACCCTGTCCAAATTAACTAACAACTAGCTTCCTGACACTAATACTTAACAATACAAATCACGTGTACTCACAGTCTACGTGACTCACAGCCCACGTGCACTCGCAGCCCACGTGTACTTGCAGCTACCTTTCACCCTAATACAATCATCTACTTGTCCACAATTTTGCCAATGCAGATCGGGAGAACCATTGATATCATCTCATAGCTTCCACCTTTGTGGTTTGACTTCATTCATCCTCCCTTTTTGAATATCAGTTCAACCTTGATTTATCACTTGGGTCACTCTTCATAGGTCATTTAGACCTGGGGATATCAACCCAGCTGTATTACAGCATTTTTACAACTCCTGCTGATGTATGTATGATGTTTTTTTAATGTCTTTTTATTAATTTTGACACCAATAAATCTTTTTTGCTAATCATGTATGGTGAGTGAAGTTCCATAGATATGTGCTACCACAGGGTTGGTTGAGCTATTTCAGGTTTTTATTTCAAGTTTGTCACTTATCCTGACTGCTTATTTTTTTTGTTTGCTACTTGCTCCTTACCCCTGTACTCTATACATTATGTTGTATTGGATAATATTAATTATTGCTGGGGGGGGGGGGGGGGTTGACACCCCATGTTTTACCGTACCAGGTGATACCAACATTAGTGATGCCACTGGCCGCTGGCAGAGTGATCTGCAGCCTTGTGTGCTGCGCCAGGATGTGTTTTCTGACCAGGGGAAGATGAATGACCATAGTGTTCATGGCAGTCCATGCCCCTGTTGATGTCTTTTGAGACGAAAACGCGTCGGCTGGACACGCTAGATATACCACTACTGCGTTTAACTTCATATCTTGTCCTTGTCCTTGTTTTTACTTTGATTTTTTAACTTGACAAACAAGAATCTTTAATTATATGGTTGGAGTTATTATACTCCTCTTAATAAATATAATCCATGACTGGATTTTTTTACGCTATGAGGAGGCCCTCTATATCTCTTTTTTTATTTCCATGGTCCTGACCCATTGAGGCTTTTGGGTAAAGGCTACACAGTGCCCTTGTGGCCCTTCCACTCCTGAGAGTTTGGTCGTTTTACTTCCACTCGAGAGTCGGTGAGTATAGACTGTTGCGCCGGCTCAGTCTTGTTCCAGGTTCCTGACCTTGGCTCATCACCCTACAAGCATTGCCTGCCGGCATACCCAAGCTCGTTTGACCCCTCACCAACGGTCAGTGGGTCCATATTTAACGGTAAGCGTACCAGATCCCATTTCTGCACCATACAGTTCTAGACGTCGTCCAATCACATGAGGATGTCACGTTGTTGAACATTACGAATTGTTATATGAATGTGGATACATCTTTATATATGAACTCCACCACTCTGGACTATTGTATGAGTATAGTCACTGTGATAATTTCAGCACTGGTTCATACTTTTTGGACTTTATTTAACCACTAATTACTGTTATGATTTTTTATTTTTTCACATACCACAATGGTGTAAATCACTGTACTTTGTGACACTTCTTTAGAGTACGGAAGCACATATCTTTATAACCATATTGTGTTTATAAACACTAAGGTTTCTTTTAAGTACACACTGTGTACCAATTACAACACACCGTGTGCTACTCACTGCTTAGATATTACGTAACTAAGTGAGTTTTCATATCCCTTCACCCTGTTGGTTAGAATTCAACAGATTTGTACCGACAGTTAGTATGAACAGATAATTTGTTGTGATTTATTTTTAACATTTTATAAGCATCTGTGACGTGGATTGTCTATACTCCACTATCTCGATGCACGTTTGATATACACTAAATTCTGAACAGTAGCTTTGTATCTAGGATTTCATTTCTACCTACGGCTACTGATCAGATACACACTTTATAGCGCCACACTTATATTTTTTCTTTTGTTTTTATAGCTTCAATGCTGATGTATGTATGATGTTTTTTTAATGTCTTTTTATTAATTTTGACACCAATAAATCTTTTTTGCTAATCATGTATGGTGAGTGAAGTTCCATAGATATGTGCTACCACAGGGTTGGTTGAGCTATTTCAGGTTTTTATTTCAAGTTTGTCACTTATCCTGACTGCTTATTTTTTTTGTTTGCTACTTGCTCCTTACCCCTGTACTCTATACATTATGTTGTATTGGATAATATTAATTATTGCTGGGGGGGGGGGGGGGTTGACACCCCATGTTTTACCGTACCAGGTGATACCAACATTAGTGATGCCACTGGCCGCTGGCAGAGTGATCTGCAGCCTTGTGTGCTGCGCCAGGATGTGTTGTCTGACCAGGGGAAGATGACTGACCATAGTGTTCATGGCAGTTTACACTGTGAAATTCCACCCGCAGTCCCACCCTGCAGTGAGACATGCCGCCAAGATTTCGTAGGGGGACTGCCAGTGGAACACTAATGTAAGAGGAGAGTGGGGAGGGGCGCAGTGTATGGCAGCCAGGGAGTGAGTGTATTAAAGGGGGTAGAAGGCTGCAATCTCCTCATGCTGTGTGTGAAGACTGGTGGCAGGGGGTATTTGTTTTGGGAATGGGGAGGCAGAGGCAAGGGTTTATTCTGAGGAGGGAGTTGTGCTGAGAAGGGGGATTTGTACTGTAAGTGGTTATATGAGGGTGAGGATTTGTACTGGAGAGAGAGAGCTGGGTGCAGATGTGAGGACTGGATTGGAAGCTTCTCCATCCTGTACTGATGCCGCGGGGACTGTGGCAGCCGGGAGAGCAGACTGGGAGGGGGGGCACCATGTGTGCACTGAACACCCTGCACACATGGATGATACGCCACTGGCCTTACCCCTTCGTTTATTTAGCAGCAGAGCTGTCAATCCGTGGGAGCCAGCGCTGGGTGCAGACCTCCTTTTTTTTTTCGGATCGGCGGCCGGCGTTCATCATGATTGACGTTAGGGACTTATGAAAAACTCGCTCTGTGCTTTATCACTCTTACCACTTTTTTTGGTAAATGAGCTGCTGGGTCCCTGGTAATGGATGCCACCCTGCCATGTATTCCAGGCTCCTCTTGTCTTGCCCATCTGTGGACCCAGGGCTGGCATTGTGGGTGCTGCCAGGTAGAGGGGGGGGATTTGAGCGGACATGCATCCGCTCTCCTCCCCTCCTTGCTGACCCAGAAACGACACGTATTATGTTACTTCCAGGTCCCCCTTTCACTTTCCCCAGCCAGAATCGAATGCAGTGTGATGTTCACTGAATTCGATTTATTGGAGGGGAGGTGGGACAGTAGGGGTCTTTTAGACCTTGGATATCTCATTATAAAGAGGACCTATCACCAAAAATTATCACATAGGGGACTTTTTGACCCTGTGAGGGGGAAAAAAAACCCAAGCACATAAAATCACCCCCAAAAATATTTTGAGGCACCCCACATACACACACACACACACGTACAACCATAAACGCACACGTCGGGGGGCCTATGCTCAAAATCATTGATTGCGATACCCCTTATATATCACCACACAGAGAGAGCAATAATTTTAGCTCTGTGTGGCTAAAAAGCGTTGCCTATTGAAAATATGGGTACTGAAGTTTGTCGCCATTTAACGGAGGCACACAATTTTAGGATTTTACATGTTAGGTATCTATTTACTTGGCACAGCCTCATATTTGATATTTTACTAAAAATTGGGTAATTTATTGCATTTGTGTGCCCTTAACTTTAATTAACTTTAGTATATTTTTTACTGAAAATTGTACTAATATTTTTCAAAATGTACAGATTATAACTGAATACTAATATTTATAGGTAAAGTTGATGCAGGGAATATCCGATTGCCTCTTGGGGGATCAAGAAGGACGTTTTTCTTCTGCTGGAGCAAAGTGGATCATGCCTTTACATAGGAATGTATTTTTCTTTATTGGTTGAACTAGATGGATTTCTGTATTTTTTTTTTTAACCAGATTAACTATGTAACTACAGTATTTCACAAAAGTGAGTACACCCCTCACATTTTTGTAAATATTTTATTATATCTTTTCATGTGACAACACTGAAGAAATTACACTTTACTACAATGTAAAGTAGTGAGTATACAGCTTGTATAACAGTGTAAATTTGCTGTCCCCTCAAAATAATTCAACACACAGGCATTAATGTCTAAACTAGACATGTGCGCCGTCAATAAATTTGTTTTGTTTCGTCCTGTTTCGTATTAGAATTAATTCATATTCGTATCCGAAATTCAATTTATCATTAGGAGGGGCTCCCACCATCCCTGTGCTGTGCTGACTTCCTGGGGTTTTAACTTTTAGGTTCGTTAACTTTTCGTGACAATTACGAATGTTCGTTATGATGAATTTATTATGAGGGGCTCCTACCATCCCTGTGCTGTGCTGACTTCCTGGGTTTTTTAACTTCATCATAACGAATAATCATAATTAACGAACAATCTTATTTTGTCCGATTCTGAAACTCCCATCGACTATCAGTACCAGTCTCCCACTGCCATATTAAAAAAGGTAATTTTCCCAACCGTCACTCAGCAGCAGAAGAAAACCTCTGATTGGTCAACAAAACACCATTCACGTTTCCGTTGTAACGGAATTTGGGTCCGAAATTGGTAAACGAAATTTCGTATTTCATACATAATTTTACGGAAATTCGTACGAAACTAATCGCACATGTCTAGTCTAAACAGCTGGCAACAAAAGTGAGTACACCCCTAAGTGAAAATGTTCAAATTGGGCCCAAAGTGTCAATATTTTGTGTGGCCACCATTATTTTCCAGCACTGCCTTAACCCTCTTGGGCATGAAGTTCACCAGAGCTTCAGAGGTTGCCACTGGAGTCCTCTTCCACTCCTCCATGAGGACATCATGGAGCTGGTGGATGTTAGAGACCTTGTGCTCCTCCACCTTCCTTCTGCTCCTGGAGACATGCTTGGCCAGTCCATCATCTTTACCCCCAGCTTCTTTAGCAAGGCAGTGGTCGTCTTGGAGGTGTGTTTGGGGTCATTATCGTGTTGGAGTAATGCCCTGTGGCCCAGTCTCAGAAGGGAGGGGATCATGCTCTGCTTCAGTATGTCACAGCACATGTTGGCATTCATGGTTCCCTCAATGAACTGTAGCTCTCCAGTGGCAGCAGCACTCATGCAGCCCCAGACCATGACACTCCCACCACCATGCTTGACTGTAGGCAAGACACACTTGTCTTTGTACTCCTCACCTGGTTGACGCCACACACACTTGACACCATCCAAACCAAATACGTTTAACTTGGTCTCATCAGACCACAGGACAGGGTTTCAGTAATCCATGTCCTTAGTCTGCTTGTCTTCGGAAAACAGTTTGCAGGCTTTCTTGTGCATCATATTTAGAAGAGGCTTTCATCTGGGATGACAGCCATGCAGACCAATTTGATGCAGTGTGCGGCAAATGGTCGGAGCACTGACAGGCTGACCCCCCAAACCTTCAACCTCTGCAGCAATGCTGGCAGCACTCATACATCTATTTCCCAAAGACAACCTCTGGATATGACGCTGAGCATGTGCACTCAGCTTCTTTGGTCGACCATGGCGAGGCCTCTTCTGAGTGGAACCTGTCCTGTTAAACCACTGTATGGTCTTGGCCACCCTGCTGCAGCTCAGTTTCAAGGCCTTGGCAATCTTCTTATAGCCTAGGCCAGGGGTGCCCAACCTTTTGAAGAGCGAGGGCCACTTAAGCGACTTGGTAACTGGTCGCGAGCCACAATGAGCAGAGCAGGCGGATGATAGGTCCGTGCAGAGCAGACACGGACACAGCCTACTCTATTCTATGGGTCCTCCGATCCGATCTGCCCTGACGGAAGGGGATTGATCCTCTTCTGTTTTTTTTTTTGCCCATATATACACTGCAATTTTAGTAATAAACTGACCTTTAATAACAGTCTTCCATTCAGGTATCAGGTATTCAGGTATCGCCTGCTGTTGCTGTCCCCGGGAGAGTGCATTTGGTATCACTCGCCTGTGGCAAGAGACGGCGCTAAACAGGTAGCATCAGCTTATACAGCTCTGCTCCACAGCTGCTTGCTTTGCCAGCTTCATTAAATGCTCTGGAATGGCAGGTCTGCAACCCATGATCCGGGCTTGCCAATCTGCCATCCCACAGAAGGAGGTCGCGGGCCACATCAGAGGGCTCCGCGGGCCATATGTGGCTACCGGGCCACTGGTTGGTCACCCCTGGCCTAGGCCATCTTTATGTAAAGCAATCATTCTTTTTTTTAGATCCTCAGAGAGTTCTTTGCCATTAGAGCGATAACACCAAATTTAACACACCTTCTCCCCATTTACACCTGAGACCTTCTAACACTAACGAGCAGTGTTGGTCATCTTACTTTAAAAAAAGTAATTGGTTAAGTTACAAATTACTTCTCCCAAAAAGTAACTGCGTTAGTAACTCAGTTACTACATTGGAAAAGTAATTAGTTACACAGCAAAGTAACTGACTTTTTTTTTAAATATTCTATACGTGTAACTAAGGGGCGGGTCTAGTATTACTGTAACCAAGGGGCGCATTTATTATTATTGTTATATATCGTGTAACCAAGGGGCTGCTCTATTATTACTCTTACCAAGGGGCAGATCTGTTATAGCGTGTAAGCAAGTGGCGGCCGGGTCTATTATTATTATATTGTGTAAGGGGCGGGTCTATTATTATTATATCGTGTAAGGGGCGGATGGCTACAGAAGAGGGTGAATGTTAAATTAATGGGCAGCGCTCGATATATAACAAAAATAATAAATGCGCCCCTTGGTTACAGTAATACTAGACCCGCCCCTTACTTACACGGTAGACGCCCCTTGCAGAGTAGCACGAGCAACAGGAGCGTGCGGCATTGCCTCGTACAATTACATGTTAACTGCACCTGCGCGGTGTAGAGTTCACTCAGAGCTGTTTAGGTTCGGCAATTTTCGGAAGCTCCGTAGTGCTTCGTACTGCGCAAGCCCTGCGCCTGCGCAGTACAGGGGGTCCTTATCCGGCGGGGGAACTTTTTCAGAAGGGCACCAGAATTACACTACTGCCATCTAGTGGCGGTAGATGTAATTGGGGTAACTAAGCCAAAGTAATGGGAACTGAGTTACCATGAGGGGAAAAGTAATCAGTTAGATTACTAGTTACCCTCTAAAGTAACTGAGTTACGTAACTCAGTTTATTTTAACTCAGTTACTTACATCACTGCTAACGAGTCACATGACACCGGGGAGGGAAAATTACTAATTGGGCCCAATTTGGACATTTTGACTTAGGGGTGTACTCACTGGTTGCAAGTGGTTTAGACATTAATGGCTGTGTGTTGAGTTATTTTGAGGGGACAGAATATTATACAAGCTGTACACTCACTACTTTACATTGTAGCAAAGTGTAATTTCTTCAGTGTTATCACATGAAAAGATATAAGAAAATATTTACAAAAAATGTGAGGGGTGTACTCACTTTTGTGAGATACTGTATACTATGCAACATAAAAAATTGTAACTACAACCATTTTATTCTCTAGGGTGTCTGCTTTCAGAAAGTATATGTTTGGATGTTTTATGCAATCTTCAGGGCTAAAATTATTTTTTAAACGTGTGCTCAAAGAAGAAGTCCAGCCTGAGCTCATTGGGCTGGGCTTCTCTTAAGGGTCACAGGAGTGAAATCAGTTTTGCACTCCTGTGACACGTTTTTAGAAGAGATCGGTCTGAAGTCCGCTCTCTGCTGACATCACCAGGATCAGTCTAGGCACTGCATCATCCCGACAATGGGAGTCTGGATCCGCCAGGTGCCTGGACTGATAGGCGTCTCAGCCTCTGAGCTCCCCGCTGAGACGGCCGCTCCCCTCCCCTTCACAGCTTAGCGCTCCAATGAGCGTGGAGGAGCAGAGCAGGAGAGATGCTGACTGACAGGCAGCAGCTCTCTGCTCAGGGAGGTGAGACAACCGAGCCATCTGTGTTGTTCGATCGTTCAGTTCTCAGTGAAGAGGCGGCTGGGGACAAATGCTGCATCCACCTAGGTAAGTGTAAATCTGGGATAAAAAAAAAATCCCATACTTCTCTTTTAAACACAAAAACAGCTCTGGCAACGAATAGGTTAAACAACTCTAGCCATGTAAGATTTAGTAATCAATGGACATCAAGTAAAGAATATTTATATAAGTTTTAATAACACAATGCAGAATTAAATCAGAGCCAAACCACCACCAATATTCTCAGACCTTTCTGACTTGCCATATTTGCTAGATTACCTGCTTAAGCCTGGCGATAAAGACATTTTCAGTAGCTCAGTTATGTGATGCAATTCAATAATGTTTAATCGCTCGCAGTAATAAGGGATTGCTCAACAGATCGTTCTTCCTATGGAAAGTAGTATGCAATAGCATTTTGTGACAATCAATCGCGCATGATTTGGAGTATTGTGTGATTACGCAAGATTGATATTACATACTAATTGTGTAGCTTCTGACATAAGAAGCCGTTTGATCCATCTCTTTAGAGATTAAAGTAGAACTGTAGGCAAAACTTAAAGCGGAAGTAAACCCTTTGATTTAAATAGTTTAAAAAAATGGCATGCCGGAAATGCTACCTGTCACATTGACTATGCTTTCAACCAAACTGTCAAACCATCCAATGGCTGGTGTCATAACTGATCACATGTGCAGCATCATGGCAGTTGAAGATTCAACAGAGGCCAAGATGGCAGCTTCCTTGGCTGAAAACGATAGGAGGGTTTACTACCACTTTAAAGTAAAGGAGGGCAACAACCCCTCTTAAATTTATTTTTTGCCATCTGTTTGCCATTGGGGAGATTTTCTTTAATTTCCTGTCCCATAGCCAAAACAGGAAGTGAGAGGAAATCCCTGCTAATTAAGGTAATCCCTTGGCGACTCCCCAGGTCACAAGAATTAGTGTCCCCATTGGAAGAGATTCCCTATTTTACTTATCTGGGGACAACCCAAAGTTTGGTATTTTCTTTTACTTTCCATGATAATGGTAAACAGAACAAGTATAGAGAGTGAACCAGACAGCATTAAAAACCTGACAGGGGTTCTAATTCATCTCCCCTCTATCCGAAACTAAAAACAAAAAAAGAAATAAAATAAAAAATTGTCTTTAGTTGTACTTTAATTGCTAGTGAAACTAGTAGTATTACATTAGCTCCCAACTTTCTGAGATAGGAATGAGGGTCACATATTAGCAAAAGTATGTAGGCATAGGACACACCCCATGCCAGCCCTCCCCCCAAGGAGAATTGTACAAAAAAAAAAGATTGGTTAAACCCACAAGTGCTTTTTTTTACCACTACTATTCCTTTATAATGCCTTTTGGAATTTACAAATGCAGCAATTTAAAAATTGGATGAAAGTTTAGCACCATAAAGCACTTTTTGATAGCTAAATGGTGCAGACCAAAATGAGAGACGAATGAGGAGGAATGAGGGACAGCCCCTCGAAATCAGGGACAGTTGGGAGCTATGCTATTATTAAACCAGTAAAAATGTTCTGTGGGAAGCTAGCCTAATGCCCTGTACACACGATTGGACATTCTGACAACAAAATCCATCAGATTTTTTCCGACGGATGTTGTTTCAAACTTGTCTTGCATACACACGGTCGCACAAAGTTGTCGGAAATTCCGAACGTCAATAACACGGTGGCGTACAACACGTATGAAGGGACAATAAAGGGGAGTTCAATAGCCAGTAGCCAATAGCTTCCATCTCGTAATTTATTCTGAGCATGCGTGGCACTTTGTGCATCGGAATTGTCTCTACGCGATCGGAAATTACGCGATCGGAGTTTGTTGTCAGAAAATTTTAGATCCAGATCTCGAAATTTGTGTGTTGGAAATTCCGATAGAAAAACTCTGATGGAGCCTACACAAAGTCGGAATTTCCGACGACACGCTCCAATCGCACATTTCCGACCGTGTGTACAGGGCATAAGCATAGGTATTAACATTTGTGAGTGTTTGAAATCCATTGAGTAAACCAAGAGGAAAAAAATCCAAGTCTTGTATGACACAGTTGTCAGTAGTCCTCTACTAGAATGCCATCAGAAACAAGACATCTGTTAGGAAAAAAACAAAAACAGATTAGCATTAGCCCATAGTAACAAATCCAAGTCTGTAGAGAAACTGCTTTTGGTGCATTTCATTGTACAGTAACAGCTGTTCCATCTATGACAGCCAGATATATTCACACAAGATGGTTTCTCTGTAGATCATGGTGCAGGTTGCTGTGGAGTTATGGGCATTACCTGACTTAAAGGGGTTGTAAAGGTTCGTGTTTTTTCACCTTAATGCATCCTGTGATTAAGGTGAAAAACAGTGTTGGTCATCTCACTTTAAAAAAGTAATTAGTTAAGTTACAAATTACTTCTCCCAAAAAGTAATTGCGTTAGTAACTCAGTTACTACATTGGAAAAGTAATTAGTTACTCAGCAAAGTAACTGACTTTTTTTTAAAATATTCTATACGTGTAACTAAGGGGCGCATTTATTATTATTGTTATATATCGTGTAACCAAGGGGCTGCTCTATTATTACTCTAACCAAGGGGCAGATCTGTTATAGCGTATAAGCAAGTGGCGGGTCTATTATTATTATATCATGTAAGGGGCGGATGGCTACAGAAGAGGGCGAATGTTAAATTAATGGGCAGAGCTCGATATATAACAATAATAATAAATGCGCCCCTTGGTTACAGTAATACTAGACCCGCCCCTTACTTACACGATAGACGCCCCTTGCAGAGTAGAACGAGCATCAGGAGCGTGCGGCATCGCCTCGTACAATTACATGTTAACTGCACCTGCGCGGTGTAGAGTTCACTCAGAGCTGTTTAGGTTCTGAAATTTTCGGAAGCTCCGTAGTCCTTCGTACTGCGCATGCCCTGCGCCTGCGCAGTACAGGGGGTCCTTATCCGGCAGGGGAACTTTTCCGGCAGGACACCGGAATTACACTACTGCCATCTAGTGGCGGTAGATGTAATTGGGGTAACTAAGCCAAAGTAATGGTAACTGAGTTACCATGAGGGGAAAAGTAATCAGTTAGATTACTCGTTACCCTCTAAAGTAACTGCGTTAGGTAACTCAGTTTATTTTAACTCAGTTACTTACATCACTGGTGAAAAAACACCTCGCTGTCATGGGCCCCCCAGCTCCCCCCTTTTACTTACCTGAGCCCGTTCACCTGCTGTGCGCGTCCTCGGGTGTCCTCTTCTCCACTGAGTCTGGTCATTGATTGGATAGACTGATAGCAGAGCAGCCATTGGCTCGCGCTGCTGTCAATCGCTTACAATGACGCGGCCCCCGGGGGGCGGGACCGAGTCATACACTTGGCATCTATGGATGCCAAGTGTATGACACGGGAGCTCTCCCACAAGCTAACCCCCTTGGGATAGAGCTTCCCAAAGGGGGTTAGCTTTAGCAGTGGGACCCCAGAACAGCAGGATCGGGGCCACTCTGTGCAAAACAAACTGCACAGTGGAGGTAAGTATAACATGTTTGTTATTTTAAAACAAAAAAAAATCAAACCTATACAACCCCTTTAAGGCTGAAGTCCAGGCAGATCTAAAACACACTCAGATTAAAGTGATATTAATAAAACATTTTTTTTTTTTAATGAGATGATGATAGCAGGACCTGCAAGCTCCTGCTTGTTTTTTTCTCTTCTGAGGTTGCTTCGCTTACTGTTCCCCAGCCTCACTGACTGACTTTAGGTATGTGAGAGCCCCCAGTGCCTGATGGGACTTACGAGTCCTACCAGTGTCTGCGATTTGTGCGCGCTCCTGTTTTAACTACTTCCCGCCCAGCCTATAGGAGAATGATGGCCGGGCGGTGCTTTCGATATCCTGACTGGGCGTCGTATGACGTCCTTCAGGATAACATGCCGCCGCGTGCCCGTGGGGGCACGCATTGCGGCGATCGGTAGACACACCACTACACTGATCACTGACCTCCGGCGGAGGCTCTTTACCACGTGATCAGCCGTGTCCAATCACGGCTGATCACGATGTCAACAGGAAAAGCCAGTGATCGGCTTTTCCTCACTCGCATCTGACAGACGCGAGTAGAGGAGAGCCGATCAGCGGCTCTCCTGACAGGGGGGGTCTGCGCTGATTGTTTATCAGCGCAGCCCCCCCTCAAATGCCCACACTGGACCATCGGGGACTCCACTAGGACCACCAGGGAAGTGGGCAACATGTGGATGGCCAGGTATGTACCCCCTGGCCATCCACATGTGCAAATGATGCCCAATCTGTGCCAGTCAGTGCCCACAAATGAGCACTGACTGGCACCATCATGTACCAATCAGTGTCATCAGTGCCACCTATCAGTGCCCCCATCAGTGCCCACCTATCAGTGCCCATCAGTGCCCATCCATGCCACCTATCCGTGCCACCCATAAGTGCCCATCAGTGCCACCTATGAGTGCCCATCAGTGCTGCATACCAGTGCCACCTATCGGTGCCACCTATCAGTGCCCATCAGTGCCGCCTATCAGTGCCCACCATCAGTGGCCGTCAGTGCCACCTCATCAGTACCACCTCATTGGTGCCACCTCATCAGTGCCCATCAGTGCCCGTCATTGAAGAAGAAAACTTACTTATTTACAAAAAAAATTAACAGAAACAAAGAAAAACTTTTTTTTTGTCAAATTTTTCAGTCTTTTTTTTTTTGTTGCGCAAAAAATTTAAATCGCAGCGGTGATCAAATACCACCAAAATAAAGCTCTATTTGTGGGAACAAAATGATAAAAATTCTGTTTGGGTACAGTGTAGCATGATTGCGCAATTGTCATTCAAAAATGCGACAGCGCTGAAAGCTGAAAATTCGTCTGGGCAGGAAGGTGTCTAATTGCCTTGGCTTGGCTTAGGTTCTGGTGTGTGCAATGCTGGGAGAAGCTGCATGTAAGCTCCTAGCGCACAAAAAGTCTTCAATGTGCACCAGTGGAAACCCACATACCTGACCACAGCAGAGGAGAAAATTTGGGGGGTGATTGGTTTACAAAACACAAACTTTAATATGAATTTAAAGCCTAAATTCACTTTTCACCCCTATTTAGGGTGTAACATGGCGTAAATGCTGCACCGTGGTGGTTATTTACTAAAGTCAAATCCACTTTGCACTACAAGTACACTTGGAAGTGCAGTCACTGTAGATCTGAGGGAGAAATGCAAGGAAAATAAAAAACAGCATTTTAGCTTGCACATGATTGGATGAAAAAATCAGCAGAGCTTCCACTCATTTCAGATCTACCCCTCAGATCTACAGCGACCATACCTCCCAACTTTTTGAGATGGGAATGAGGGACACCTACTAGCAAAAGTATGTAGGCATAGGACACACCCCATGCCACGCCCCCTGTAAGGAGAATTTACCCCCAAAAAAGTATAATTAAAACCCACAAGTGCTTTTTTTTAACCACTACTATTCCTTTATATTGGCTTTTGAAATTTACTGATGCAGCAATTTATAAATTGGATGAAAGTTTTAGCACTGGGAGACACTTTTTGAAAGATAAATAGTGCATTTTATATACAACTATATAGATCAGACCAAAATGAGGGACAAATGAGGAGGAATGAGGAACAGAATCCAAATCAGGGACAGTTCCTCAAAATCAGGGACAGTTGGGAGCTATGACAGTGACTGCACATTCAAGTGCACATTCCATGCACTTTCAATTGCACTTGCAGTGCAGAGTGGATTTGCCTTTAGTAAATCAACCCCCTGTGTGTGGGTGTTCTCCCCTGCAGCCACTGTCACTTTAACATTTTGCCCAGCTATGAGGGGCTCTGCTCACACAGGCATATCATTCATTCACAGAGATCTGTGAATGAATTAACTTCAAAGTCCCTTCTGCCCCCATGGCAGATGGACTTGTAGTTTTGTGCTGACTTGGTAGTCAGCACACAGGTAGTCCACTGACACTTCTTCCAGCTCTCCAACTGAAAGTCCATACATAGGTTTAGCACCCTCCTAGGTGGGTGCTAGAGAGTGCACAGTTTGGGGGTTTCCCTGCCTAATGGGGGACTGTCAGGAAATGTGGGTGCTCTCTGTCTAACAAGGAGCAGTGATCCATTGATAGGGTCTGCTCAGTGTGATCAGATGCTGCTTATGTTGTCTGCCTGTTTCACACTGGTCCAATAGGAAGGGGCATATTGGACAGTGGGAGGAAACCTGACAAATGGGAGCATGGGTACAGCCCTGGCCATTGGCAGATGAAGGTGCCTCAAGGCATGCTGGGTGTATTTATACCAAGAGAGCACATGTGCACGGGGTCTTCGGCTGGAGAGTGGGGTCCTAGAGAAGGGGGGGGGTCACTGCCCCTTCTCTGTACAGGCTGCCATGCAGGCCTCGGGTAGTTGACTTTAGGGCCGGGGCCGCAGAAGCTGCAACCCAGATTACCTGCAGAGCTGACTGGGAGGGAGACAGTACCTGGCTACTGTGAGTACAGCCTGTTCTGTGAGGGCCACCCCCGCAAGCTGGTAAAGTCATTGGACGGGTGCCAGCTAAAGGGGATACTGGTTAGTGTCCCAAAGAATTAGAGTTCATTGAGTCTGCTGCCAAAGCAAGCAAAGGACTTATCCTTCCATACAAATGCTGTATGGTTCAGCAGAGTGTCTGCTATTCAGTTATACTACGTGAGGCTTAGTGAGAGTTGTCCTCCTCTGTGCATAGTTAAAGTTGGAGTATCCCACTAATCCCTTCTCCTATCCAAGTTCTACCAATAAAATACCATAGCTCCCAACTGTCCCTGATTTCGAGGGACTGTCCCTGATTTGGCGCAATGTCTCTCTTCCCCCCTCATTTGTCCCTTATTTTGGTCTGATCTATATAGTTGTACTTTTTTCCTTTCAAAAAACCTTCTAATCTAAATTCTAAATTGCTGCATTTGTAAATTTTAAAAGCCAATATAAAGGAGTAGTAGTGGTAAAAAAAGCACTTGTGGATTTAACTAACGTTTTGTTTTTGGTTAATTCTCCTTTAAGGGGGCGTGTCCTATGCCTACATATGTTTGCTAGTAGATGTCCCTCATTCCCATCTCAAAATGTTGGGAGGTATGAAATACAAAAATGCCCTAGACTGGTCATTGGATAACGAACAGATGGTGTGAATATACCCAAGCATCTGGCTGCAGGATAATCAGAGGGAGGCCCAGGGAAATCTATACTCCAGGGGGGCAGCGCTACAGAGGTATAGAGCAGAGAGCTGAAGGAAGTGTTTGCAGGAGCCTGACATTGCACCCATGACCATGGGTGCAATACCGCGCAGGGCCTTTCTAGGGAGCCCGCGATGTCGGCCACCCGGGGCCGACCCGTCCCTCGGCTCTCGGGTTCCCAGCGCCGCCATTAAAAGTAAGGGAAACAGGCAGTGGAGCCCTGCGGCTTCACTGCCTGTTTCCTACTGCGCATGCCTATTTTTTTTTAATATGGCAAGATAAAATAAATATCGCTAAACAAATGCAGCAGAGTCATTATAGTGCAGTGTGTTGCATTACGAATTATACTCCCTCCATTAAAAAAAATAATAATTTAATATCTGAACCATCTACAATTCACCACTAACTTCTTTATCTTAACTGCTTTAAAAAAATGAGCCAAGATTAGTGCTTATACTCCATCACATACCCAATGGATTCCTGCAATTTGGAAAAGATGGTGTTTTCTAAGTTGGTCTTGGGAAATTCCTCCTCGCTATGAGATCACCAATGACTGTTGGCATGTAAGAAAGTGGGATAAACAATAATTTGGCATCCCATCCAGCAGAGTATCTTGTCCATGGGTAACAAGCAGTCAGTGCATGCTCCATGCAATTCGTCACCTTGAAGAGCTTGAAAGAGCCGGAGGAAATTGCTGTGCTCATATACTGTATAACTATGTAATATAAAAAATACAAAATGGTAGTTAAAAGTGCATTGTTGCTTACACACTTTATACAAGCACTACTAGTATGTGGGCCTTTTTTATCTTCTTCTTTTAACTACAACCATAAAATCTGTTCTGGTTTATAAACTTAGTTGGTGAAGGTTATCTCTATAATATTAAAAAAGGGAATCTTTAGTTTGCATTTTTAGTGTAACAAATGCCTACTTTAAGTGTGCCCCACACAGGGCCAAAAAAAAAAAAGTGACAACTGAGAAAAAAAAAAACAGACAAATCAAGGATACTAGGGGGGATTTACTAAAACTGGTGCACACAGAACCTGTTGCAGCTGTGCATAGTAACCAATCAGCTTCTAACTTCAGCTTGTTCAGTTAGGCTGCTTTCACACTGGGGCGGTTTTCAGGCGGTACAGCTCTAAAAAATAGCGCCTGTACACCGCCTGAAAAAAACGGCCCCATTCACTCCAGTGTGAAAGCCGGCGGGCTTTCACACTGGAGCGGTGCGCTAGCAGGACCGCAACAAAAGTCCTGCTAGCAGCATCTTTGGAGCGGTGAAGGAGCGGTGTATTTACCGCTCCTATACCGCTCCTTCCCATTGAAATCAATGGGAAACCGCGGGGATACCGCCCGCAAACCGCCGATGCAGCGGCGCTTTGCGGAGGTTTTTTAACCCTTTTGCGGCCGCTAGCGGGGGTTAAAACCACCCCGCTAGCGGCCGCATACCGCGGGAAAAACGATGGTAAAGCAGCGCTAAATATAGCGCTGCTTTACCGTCGCCGCCCCGCACCGCCCCAGTGTGAAAGCAGCCTTAAAGGGGTTGTAAAGTCAGAAGTTTTTTTTTTTTTTTTATCGTAATTGCATTCGATGCAATAAGATATAACACCTTCTGTGTGCAGCAGCCCCTCTAAAACTTACCTGAGCCCCATCTAAATCCAGCGATGTTGCATCAGTGTCTCGGCTGTCCGTGACTCCTCTCCTCCATTGGCTAAGACATCAGCATGGCGCCATTGGTCAGTCAGCCAATGAGGTGAAAAAGGGGGCGGGGCTGGGCCACGGCTCCATGTCTGAATGGCTCGGCTCGGGCTCGGCTCGGGTGCCCCCATAGCAAGCTGCTTGCTGTGGGGGTACTCAACAGGAGGGAGGGGCCAGGAGCACCAAAGAGGGACCCGAGAAGAGGAGGATCTGGGCTGCTCTGTGGAAAAACATGACATGTGAAGGACCTAACCCACAGTCCCTTAAGCCATACATTAAACATAATATCTAACCCCTCCAAATCCCCCCACAAATGACATGACAAGATTTTGGAGTAAATGGCCTTGACGGCCTTTTATTAACAATTACCTTAAAATTAAATAAAAAACATTTTAAATAACTCTTAACCAACTTTATGTACTTTTGGGGTCTTCTCGGGGAACCCCACCCCACTGGTCACTGCGCCAAACTTCTTTAAACTTTAGGCCTCCGGTCGCAAGCCCCCAGACCCGGAGACAGTACTCAACTTTGGCAGTGACCTACCTTTAACCCCTTCCTGGTTAACCCCTCGTTAACCGGAAGGTACCTGATAACCCCCATCCACAGATGGGTACCAACCATGTTAACCCCATCCCACAGATGGGTACCAACCATGTTAACCCCATCCCACAGATGGGTACCAACCATGTTAACCCCCATCCCACAGATGGGTACCAACCATGTTAACCCCCATCCCACAGATGGGTACCAACCATGTTAACCCCCATCCCACAGATGGGTACCAACCATGTTAACCCCCATCCCACAGATGGGTACCAACCATGTTATCCCCATACCACAGATGGGTACCAACCATGTTATATATGCATATAACTACCATATTCTCTTCCTCCAAAGACCCAACCACTGCCCGGGCTGTTCTTACAGCCCCTATCATAATTGACCATACTCGGGAGGGTGGGTGGGAATCTTCTCCTCCGTCGCTCACTGATGACCTCACTCACCTTTCTTCTTCCTAACTTCCTAACCAAGTGTCTCCCCTGCTTCGGCCCCTCCCCTTTTCTTAAAGGGGCCAACTTTTTCTCTACACAAACATGACTGTGCTGTCCCCACCTGTCATGGAGTCCCTACGCCAATGCTTTTCTCTCCTTCTGCTCCGGGACTCTCTTTACACAGAGCAGGTAAGTAAAACATGTTTGTTATTTTTAACTAAAACAAAAAACAAGACTTTAGTATCACTTTAAGCTTTAACAATATAACCTAGAAGCCTATTAATTACCCTGCACAAGCTCCCATACCCTGCAAATCTCCCATACAATACGTGTATATTTAATTTGATTTCAGAATTTTAAGAGATTTTAAGTGATCACAACATGTCCATGTGCAGTTCAATTGTTCAGATATTATCAGATTAAAATGTGTATGAGCACCATCGCTCTTTATGGATTGCTAGAAACTCATATGGTATGCAGAAATATACTTGTACTATGACTACATACAAACTTGTCATGTTCTAATTTTTCTGATGTGCACAATGAAATAAAATGCTTTTATTTTACTGTTGCTTTTTTCTGTTTGTAATAAACAGCGGGTAAAATAAGTATTGAACACATCGCCATTTTTCTAGGTAAATATATTTCTAAAGGTGCTATTGACATTACATTTTCACCACATGTTGGTAACAACCCATGCAATCCATACATTTGAAGAAACCAAAACAAATCAGTTCAGAAATTACGTTATGTGAAAATGAAATGACACAGGGAAAAAGTATTGAACACACTGAAATGTATTTACTATTTCGTACAAAATCTTTTGTTGGTAATGACAGCTTCAAGACGCCTCCTGTATGAAGAAACTAGTCGCATGCATTGCTCAGGTGTGATCTTGGCCCATTCTTCCACACAAACAGTCTTCAAATCTTGAAGGTCCAGTGGGCCTCTTCTATGAACTCTGATCTTTGGTTCCTCCCATAGATTTTCTATTGGATTCAAGTCAGATGATTGGCTGGGCCATTCTAGCAGCTTTATTTTCTTTCTTTGAAATCAATTGAGAGTCCTCTTGGCTTTGGGATCATTGTCTTACTGAAATGTCCACCCTCGTTTGATCTTTATCATCATGGTAAATGGCAGCAGATTTTTGTCAAGAATGTGTTGGTATATTTTTCTATTCATCCTTCCTTCAATGATATGAAGTTTGCCAGTACCGCATGCTGAAAAACAGCCCCACACCATGATGTTCCCTTCTCCAAACTTCACTGTTGGTATGGTGTTTTTGGGGTGATGTGCAGTGCCATTTAACCGATTGCCGACCAGCCACCGCAGTTATACTGCGGCAACATGGCTCGGCTGCGCGAATCACCGTCATGGTAAGTCGGTACCATAGACGACTACTAGGCGGTGCGTGCAAGCCGCCAGAGGCCCGTGCGCCCCCTCACCCACGCAGCTGATGCGGGTGCCTGGCGGTCGTGATCACCGCCGGGCTCCCGCGATCACTCGGGGCACGCGGATAACCGGGATCTGTGTGTGTAAACACACAGTTTCCAGTTCTCTGAGGGGAGAACAGACAGATCGTCTGTTCGTACAAAGTATGAACAGCGATCTGTCATCTCCCCTGCACAGTCCCATCCCCCTTTCAGTTATAACACAAACTAGGACACACTTAACCCCTTCACTGGCCCCTAGTGGTTAACCTCTTCACTGCCAGTAACATAAGTTCTATAGGGTTGAAGGTAATTGTCTTTCTTTCAATCTCTTTTATTGACAAAATTCAAAAAAAGTGAACAGAACAGTCAGTAATCAAAGTTGACATGGAATACAGCGGTATGATACAAAGAAATACCCCGCACAAAAATGCAAGGGGGAGAACCAATGCAATATATGGAGCATAGCGGTTGCACCAAGGGCCTTAGCCAGCAACTTGGACTATTGAATTGTTGGGGATTGGATCCACAAAGGGCAGTGCACCAGGTTACTGGTTGCAAAGGTAATTATTTTAATGTCCCTAATCCACATTCCTAAAGACTAAACCCCTCAACTCTAAAGCCCCCTAAGCTAAAATCTCAGACCCCTAGGAACCAAAAGTCACTCATCTCCCCAACCCTTTCCTACACAGCAATGACAATGGCTGATTGGCATGTTGGTGACAATTTATACTCTCTTCTTAATATTGTAGCGCTTCCCCCACAGGAGCTGCTTGGTAGACGGGGTGTGCTGTTCTTCTGCTTCAAATCTGAGAACAACCTCAGCCCCACTGACACACCAGGTTAAGCAAATGGCTACTGCACTGCTACTAAGAGCACAAACTAAGGTTCTGTATCAAAAAACAAACATCAGACTGGATAGTGGTAAATAAATAAAAATAGTGCTATGAGTTGCAGTTAATACAGTTATAATACAAATGTAAATTAGCCAATAAAATCAATCTGTTGGAGCACGAAAAAAAAACAGCCAGTAGATCCTAGAGTGGTGAATTTCTAGCTGAAAATGTCATAATGTCCACAAGAAATATGTTATGGGTAAACCCAGCTGGCTTTAAAACTCTTAGTGCAGCTCTTCAGCAGCTAGATATCTATGATGACACAAGAGAGCGCATCTAAGTGCAGTAATAAGATAATTTATTAGTAAAAATACATGTGTAGCAAAAATACATGTGTAGCACCACTCATGTGTAGCACTACTCCCATAGGAGCTGCTGGTATGTTCCCTGGATCTTGCCTAGTTTCAGCCCCACAGCCAGGTACACAGTATTTTTCACAGTCAGGTGCACAACTTCCGCTCATTACTCCAATGACCATTCTAGGGGTTGTACTGTTTGGTTGTTGTTTTATTTTAGTTTAGGAACTTGGATAGGAGAAGGGATTTAGTAGGATACTCCAAACTGAACTATTCACACTTGAGGACAGCTTTCCCTGTAGAATTGTGTAGCAGACTATACAGAATTATTCCCTTGCCAAGAGAAGGAATTGAGTGGACCCTGCTCTTTAACCAGTTACCAACCGCACTATAGCCGAATGACGGCTACAGCGCGGCTTGATATCTCTGGGAGGGCGTACTATGATGTCCTAACAGAATCGCGCTCCCGCGTGCCCCTGGGAATATCCGTGACCACCTGTGCATGCCCGGCTAAGCTCTTCCCCTCTCTGTACCGATCGGTACAGTGTGAGAGGAGAGGGGGGAGAGATCGGGTGCAGCAGTGCTGTGGGCTGGATCTATAGTGCCCACAGCGCTGCTCTGTGCCAATTCCTGCACTCATCCATTTATACTCAGCCATCCCATCTATCCCCATTCATGCTCATCTATCCCATTCATGCTCAGCCATCCCTATTCATGTTCAGCAATCCCTCCATACTCATCCATCCCATTTATGCTTAGCCATCCCCATTCATGCTCAGCCATCCATCCATACTCATCCATCGCATTCATGCTCAGCCATCCCTATTCACGCTCGTCCATCCCTCCAGACTCATCCATCCCTCCATGCCCAGCCATCCCCATTCATGCTCGGCTATCCCTCCATACTCATCCATCCCATTCATGCTCAGCCATCCCCATTCATGCTCAGCCATCCCTTCATACTCATCCATTCATACTCATCCATCCACATCCATGCTCAGCCATCCCCATCCATGCTCCACCATCCCCATCCATACTCACCCACGGCTCATCTATCCCCATCCACTGCTCCTCCATCCACATTCATGGCTCATCCAACCCCATCCATGCCACTACAGTGCTCATCAGTGCCACTACAGTGCCTCACAAAAGTGTAATAGGTAGTCAAATTACATTTGAAATGTATGCCCCTAGAACACCTGACAGTGCTCCCTGCATGTTGGGCCTCTGTATGTGGCCACGTTGTGTAAAAGTCTCACACATGTGGTATCGTCATACTCAGGAGGAGTAGCAGAATGTATTTTGGGGTATAATTTGTGGTATGCATATGCTGTGAGTGAGAAATAACATGTTAATATGACAATTTTATGAAAAAGAAAAAAAAAAAATCTTAATTTTGCAAAGAATTCGGGGAAAAACTATAACTTCAAAAAACTCACCATGCCTCATACTAAATACCTTGGAATGTCTGCTTTCCAAAAAGGGGTACTTTGGGGGGTATTTGTACTATCCTGGCTTGTAAAGGCTTGTAAACACGATTGGATTTTCCGCAGACAAAACCTCGGACTTTTGTCCGAAGGCGTGTGCCTGGATTTTGTCTTGCAACAAACGGCAACGAAAACAAACATGAACGTAGTGACATACTACGTGTTTTTTTTCAGCTCTTTAGCGCCACCCTTTGGGCTCCTTCTGCTAATTTCGTGTTAGTAAAAGTTTTTAGTTAGTGTTGATTCGCACTTTTCAGTTTGCACTTTTTCCGTTTGTTTCTGAACGGCCATTCGTCAACCAGACATGTTGCATAATCGGAGGAGATAACGTGTTATTTATTATTGGCCTTGGAGTTATTGCTTTGACCCAAGTCCAGTCCAGGAACAGGAGGAGTTTTTAGACCAAAAATAATATTATTCTTGATTTCACTAGGAAAAAAAAAGCCTTTGAAAATTTGTTTGCAATAACTCCATCAGTATCACCAGCAAAGCAACTTCATTATTATCCCATTAAAGAAGAAGAGAATGTGCATTTCGATATTTCATAATTTGCCACGTCACGAATGTTAATTCTCCATTACGTAAACGCTAGTTTACAAGACCGACCACATCTGGCTTGTCCTTGCTTCCGATCATGCGTGTTTGTACTTTCGACTTTTGTCCGACGGACTTGTGTACACACGCTCTGAAAATCTGACAACAGACATTTGTCCGCGGAAAATTTTAAAGCCTGCCATCCAACATTTGTCCACGGAAAATCCGACAACAATTGTCCGATACAAACGGTCCGATTTTCCGCCAACAGCCTGTCATCGCACCATTCCCGTCAGAAAATCTGATCGTGTGTACGAGGCTTTAGTGTCTCAAGAAATTAGATAGTTCGTCAGTACATCAGGTGTGATCAATTATCAGTGATTGGCACCATAGCTTGTGGACTCTATAACTTTCACAAAGGCCAAATAATAATATACACTTATTTGGGTTATTTTTTTACCAAAGATATGTAGCAGTATAAATTTTGGCCAAAATTTATGAAGAAAAATTACTAATTTGCTAGATTTTATAACAGATTTTATAACAGAGACGAAGAAAAATTTATTTTTTCAGTCTATTTTTTCATTTATAGCGCAAAAAATAAAAAACCCAGAGGTGATTAAATACCACCAAAAGAAAGCTCTATTACCAGTGGGTAAGTGGTTAAGACACCAGCCGGTGTCCCCTTTAGCTTACACCCAGCAGCTGACTTCTAGCACCCAGAGGGGGATTCTGCAGCACAAGTCTCTAGGAACCCTTTAGGGGGGTCTGTACTGGTCGCAGGTCACCTTCCTCCATAATACCAGACAGGATCCACAGACATCCTCCCCCAGTCAGCTCTCAGGTGAACCCTGGGTTTCAGTATTCAGGCCCTTAGGTTGCTCACCTGAGGCCACATGACAGCTAGTGCTGGGGAGAGGCGACAGGCCTCCTCCCCTAATGGACCTCTCCTCACAGACCTGGAGCCCAGGTGCTCCCTGAACATAAATACAGGCACCCAGCATGCCTAAGGGCACCTCTCCTTCCAATTGGCTGGGCCTGCATCTATATTCATGCTGCTCATCTCAAAGGTTTCCACCTACAATCCAGAACTTTCCTTAGTTGCTTGGATACAGGGAAGCTCCAGGCATCATGAGCAACGTCAGAGCATCATGAGCAGGCAGAACTAAATAATCATGGCTTTTGTTAATCAGACAGCCCAAGTAAATTTACCTAACTGCTCCTCTGTTAAGCAGAGGAGCCAAAAACGATCCTATCTACTCTAGAACCTACCTAGGAGGGTGCTACACTTATGTAGTAGGATTAAAAATGCATGTCATATGCTCTGTAGCCATCATTCAGTGAACCCAGGCTGTGCTGTGATGATCAGAAGCAAAAACCACCAGTAGCAGAAGATACAGCACTGCCTGGGTTCAAAACCATTGAGATGAGCAGCATGAATATAGATGCAGGCCCAGCCAATTGGAAGGAGAGGTGTCCTTAGGCATGCTGGGTGCCTGTATTTATGTTCAGGGAGCACCTGGGCTCAAGAGGCGATCTGACAGTGTGGGAACCTGGTGGATGATGTCAGAGGCCAGTAGGTGAGGTAGGGAACTGCCTATGCGTTTCAAGGCGGTAACGCCTCTTTATCAAGCCTGCCTACCTACAGCATATCATTCTCTTCATGCATCCAGCAGTTGGCAAGAAACCCCACCCATACAACTCAGAAAGTGCAAGAGAACCTGTGGACTGCTGTGAGCACCACAGCAGTCTGCAGGTTCCATTGTCCTTCGTGAGTTGAATGGGCTGGATCCTTGGTCCTCTACTAACATGTATCTCTGTGTCTACGTGGATCGGGTGGCATTGCTGCCTCCTGTAGTCTGATTCAGTTCTGACAACCATCAAGTCTCCTGAGCTCCCTTTGCTTGTAAGCTCTCCCTAGTGGATGGAGATGAGGTAGTGTTAACCCATTCAGCTGAAGTCCATTGGAAGCACAAAGAGCACTAAAGCACAGTGTCCTAAATTACTCTGTCTCTAGCCAAGCACCTTGCTACACTATTAGGCTACTTTCACACTGAGGCGCTTTACAGGCGCTACATCGCTAAAAATAACGCTTGTAAAGAGCCTCTCCTGTCTCTCTAGTGTGAAAGTCTGAGGGCTTTCACACTGGAGCGGTGCTCTTGCAGGACGGTCAAAAAAGTCATGCAAGCAGCATCTTTGCAGTGCTGTAGGAGCGTTGTATACACCGCTCCTTTACGACGGTAAAGCAGCGCTAAAAATAGCGACACTTTACCGCCAGCGCCCGCCCGCCCCAGTGTGAAAGTAGCTTTATTCAGAGGTTTGCAGTTTGCTTTGGATGAACTCTCTGATGTCAGAATATCACTGTTTCGTCTCAGTGTAAATTATAGCCCAACTTCAAAAAAATCATACGCCACCATATTACATAAACACTGGGTAGCAGGGTGGTAATGTGCTGCTCAGCCATGTGGAATCCTGGGCATGTCTGATCTAACTCCTGGTATTAAACCCAAAACCAAAAAAGAAATATATTGCAACTTACACAAAATTACATGTAGTGGCCGCTTTTGTTTTCTTTTTGTTAGGCTTTTTTCCCCCTCTGTTTTCTCCTGGTGATCTGGCCAGTAACGCACCTCCTGTATTAGAGTGCCCCCACTCTGGATGAATGAGCACTGGGGGCAACTTTGGACAGCAGCATTGTCAATCTGGGGGGAGGGGAGTATTAGATATACTAGTAGATTTAAATACAGTAACAAATTGAAGATGAACTCCAGCTAATACTTTATAATCAGCATGAGATAAAGGTTTTACATAAATAAATGCTAATTGTTTCCAGCACTTGGGGAGGGTCTATATAATGTTATCTTTACAAACGCTTATAGACGCAAACGCGGTAAAACGCACATTTTTAAACGCAGGTTTCTGTTTTTTAAAACATGCGGAGTTTGCATCTGTGTCTCGTGGGCATGGGGCCTAAAAGGTAGTGTTTGCTTTTATAATGCTATGTATTTCTCTGATACAGTATTGGGTGTCACAAAAGAAGACGCGATCGGTAACAAAACATTGTTAGAAAATAATTATTCTAAAATGTTGGCAATGATGGTGTACCTAGTGCAGTATTCTGTTTGGAAAATAGACTGAAAATATTTTGTAAATAAAAAGGTTGGAGTTTTGCCTTAACGTCTCCTGGATACCCCAAGTAAATCTTGTACTTCCTGACAGTTATTTCCTTGTTGCAGCACATTGGTGTCCTCCTCTTTCCTTCCTATTCCTTTACACTGGGGAGGAGTGTCCTCAGCCATGACTGTAAATGCATCACAGTGTTTCGCTGTTCTATGGACAGATCAGGCCATCCCTGTGCTGTGTTTTCTTAGTAAAGGGGAGGAGGGAAATCTGATAACAGTAATAAAGTCCATGTCTGCACAACCCAACCCATGAAATTCTTCCCCGGGTCTTTAGCACACTTCAGTTTTTTTTTGTGTTGTGTTCACATTCCCTCCCTATCATCGGCTGGTGTACTGAAACAAGGTACAGTAAAAAAAAAAAAATCCTTTGCCAGTCTCTATTATGTCACTCTGTCTCGTAGTAATGCCACAAGTATTCCCAGTCATTTGTCATAGTGATAACCCTGATTTGGGACTACTAAACTTGACCATGAGGCATGGGATCCTAGGTATGTTTCAAAATGAAGGCTCAGAATCTCAGGGCTGTCAATTCTGTTCCTTGTGTTTTAATAAGTCCCACACTTTCTCCTCTGCTCATAACGTTTGCCTCTTTACAATCTCCATGTAATATTTAAAATGTAATGACTGCTGTCAGTAATGAATTACTAGGGGTCGCAAATAACCTCCCAGAGTATTGTGAGGCCAAATATTTCCACTAATGTTTAAGGTTAATATAAGTAGCATACCTCCCGACTGTCCCTGATTTCAAGCGACTGTCCCTGATTTCAAGCGACTGTCCCTGATTTCAAGCGACTGTCCCTGATTTGGAGCAAAGTCCCTCATTCCTCCTCATTTGTCCCTCATTCCTCCTCATTTGTCCCTCATTTTTTGGTCTGATCTATATAGTTATATAAAAAATGCACTTTTTATCTTTCAAAAAGTGTTTTCCAGCGCTAAACCTTTCATCTGATTTCTAAATTGCTGCATTTGTAAATTCCAAAAGCCAATATAAAGGAATAGTACTGGTAAAAAAAGCACTTGTGGGTTTTATCAATCTTGTGTTTTTGTACAATTCTCCTTTAAGGGGGCGTGGCAAGGGGTGTGTCCTATGCCTGCATACTTTTGCTGATAGGTGTCCCTCATTCCCATCTCAAAAAGTTGGGAGGTATGAAGTAGTTTTATCATTAACATGTATCAAGATGGATTTATGAGGAACATATGCACAGGAAATAACCTAAAGACTCCTTTTATTTTTTTCTATATTATACAATATTGTGAAGACCAACATCAATCTCACATTAGGGCCCTCATTAGCATTCCTATACCTTTGGGTTTTATATGTTTGTATGTCTAAAGCCCCATACACACGGTCGGACTTTTTCATCGATTTGGTCCGATCGGACAAGGTTGTTGAAAAATCAGACCGTGTGTATGCACCATCGGACAGTGTTCGTCGGTTTGTCCGTCGGACAAAGTCTTATCTCCTGCTGGAAAGATTTGCCGTCAACCCGGTCCGATCACACCAAATCCGAGCGTGTGTACGCTTGTCCGACGGACAAAGTGCTACGCATGCTCAGAAGAAATTCTGTGACGGAAGCGCTCGGTCAGGTAAAACTACCTTTCCTAATCGACACAGCACATTTGTCACGCTGCAATGTTAAAATGTCTTTAATGCAGCGCATTCTCTTTTTCTTTACAATGCAACAAGAATGACATGTTTTAGCTGCTCCTATTCACCCGCACTTCTCACAAACTTACTTCTTTATTACTTTGCAGCATTTATACACTACATGTTTATTTTTACTCTGAACGGAAAAGAATCTTTGTTATTTTTTTACCATGATTTGTCTTTTTTTTTGTTTTTTTTGGGGAATACATATTTGAATGTTTTTTTCTTTTTTTTTTGGAGGGGGGTTGTGTGTCTCAAATTACCAAAAACACATTATTTACATTTGTATTTCTTGCTTAAATTTACTAGGAGGTTGTTTGTTGTTGTTGCCCCTTGTTAATTCTACTTTAGGATTAGTGAAATGTACCTGCCTACTCAAAGAAAAACTGTCATTGTAGCAAAGTAAAACACAATAGTCAATGATTATTTCAAATCAAAAAAACCTTTATTTAGGTCACACCAACAAACCAAAGAGGAACGCAGCCATGGTGAAACTTGGGGAATTTGCAAAGTCTTGGCCCCCCACGGCAACCATCATTGTTCAAGCGTAGAAAATTGGGGGCCTGAGGAGTACGTATATTAAGGGGAGTGCAATCTGGTCGTGAAGTCCAAAGTATCCGGAACTGCAGCAGATGCCATCTAGGTCCCCAGGCTCTGGTACTACAAGAGGCTCCATCTTCTCTCACACCAGACTGATTGCAGGTCGTCACTCTCAGGTCTTCCTTCCACGCTTCCTTCCACGCTGTGGCTGTCGTGCTGGTGGGGTGGCAGAAGGAGGAGGAGGAGGAGGCGGAGCATGGTAGCTATGGCAAACATGTGTGACTGGGGTCATCTCCCCAGCCCTACCCTTATTTAGGACATGGAGGATGAGCCCCTCACACATGTTGCGTTGCCCCACCTCCATACCCATCATTTTTGTGACAACCACCGAGCCAAAGGTCTCCTCGTCGGCGGGTGTGGCATGTAGGGAGTCTGAAGCCTCTCTGATCATCCGGAGCGCTGACTGTGCCACATAACCCCCCCTTCTCGCCCTTTTGTACGGAGGGCGGAGGGGAGGGGTTTGGGTGTCAGTCAGGCTCCGAGGCCTAGCCCCCTCTTGGCTGCCACTACCCAGCTGGTGGCTGCCACTAACCCCTGCCTCCTCCTGACTGCCACCTTCCACAGCCACCTCCTGGCTGAGGTCTTCCTGTGTATGAAAAAGGGACATAGTTTCAGTTATTTGTTCATCAAACACACACAATTCTCATCTAGTGACTGGTGCAAAATGTTTACAAATAGAAAACCATACAATTCTCAGCCCTGCAGTTTAGATTCTGGCCCCAAATGTCTCCCACACCACTGTCTGTTGATATGTCAAACACGTTAGGAACTAAGCAATTGGCGATCCTGAATTAAGTGAACATCATTCATTATTCCCATAAATGGTAACAAAACTACTATACCTGGAACAAGCTGGGCTCCTCCACCTCTTCCAGACTGGAAGGCCCAGGTTGCTCCTCGGAAGCCTCATCAGGGGTGGGCTGCGCGCAAGGAAGCGTGGAAGGAGGAGTTGAGGTTGGCTCCGTGACATCAGCCTGGTCCTTCAGAAAATGGAGACTCTGATAGTACCAGAGCTTGGGGACATAGACCTCATCTGCTGAAGTTGCAGTTTCCTCAGACTTCACGACCTTCTTCCGCTCCCTGATATACGCACTCCTCAGACTGCCAATTTTCTTTCTAATATCATCAACAGTTGCCGTGGGGAACCTTGGCTTGACAAATTCCACAAGTTCCTCCAGGGCTGCGTGCCTCTTTGGTTTGTTGGTGTAATGTGGGTGTATACCCTGCCACAATATGGGAAAATCCCTGTATTTGGCAATGAAGAGGGGGAGAAAACTCATGTCGTTGAATCCCTTCATATCAATCTCTGCAAGACACAACAACACACCAAACCCTATAAATTATGTCAGGCTAAACTCTCCTAATCTTCTCCATAAAGAAGCCTCAAGTTCAAATCAGTCTAGGCTAGTTATGTACCAACGTTAAATTGTACCTTCGTTTGTAGCGATCGTCTCGTGTGAGTTTTCTCTCCCCTCGTCTCCCAGATCGTGGCTACGACACAGGCGTGTGACGTTTTATATACACTGCGCATGCTTCAAACTCCGCCCGCCCCTGACGATCTTTCTCGTCTATTCCCCACCCCTTCTCTTTACGGCGTAGTGGGGAGAGCACATGGCGGGGACACAGCAGGTGCGCCACAAATATCCCACCAACGAGGAGGAGGACGAGGAAAGTCCGGAGGCAGAAACGTCCCGATCCCGGAGCCTGAAATTCAAGGCCTCCAATATGTCATTTGGAGAAATGTTGGAGATGGTGGACATATTAAAGAGGAGCGACTATGATGGGAAGTATGGGCCTTACCTCAACCCCAATGTCCGCAAGGCCAAGATCATGTCTAAAGTTGTGAGGAGGCTGTACAATCATTTTGGGGTACAACTATCCAAGGAGCAACTGAGGAAACGCTGGTCAGACCTGAAACTGAGGGAGGCCGATCAGTACAGAAAGATCAAGCGAATTCTTCTAAAAAGTAAGTAGTTGTGTTTTGTGTTTGATTTCTTGCTTGCATACTGCTCCATTGTGGTTTGATTATTACAAAGTTGTACATTCCAAAATGGCCACTTTCAGGTTCGTCTGTGCATTCGATCGTACTCAGCCTCGATCTTTCTGCCACTGTCATGATCGTGTGTGTCCATTCGATCGTACGCAACCTCGATCGTTCGGCCACTTATAATACGATGTTTGGTGAAGTTTTTATTGAAAGGAAGTTTGTTCTCACTAGAGATGTCAGCAAGAGCGTAAACCAAATTTTGTCAATGTAAAGGAGAGGTCACTCAGTAGCTGTTTACCCATCTGGACTCTATAGCACTAGTGCTGGGACACCCAAACCCCCTTTTTATTATGCTTTTCCACACATGTGCTCCAGTGGATACTAGAGGGGGGTCTCCATCACACAAACTTCTACCAAAAAGCTAGTCAGTTTAGCACCTTTACAAAGTGACTACATTCATGTAGTTGACATTTGTAACTGGCCAAACTAAAATAGTGTCCGTCACTTTCAACCAATGTTTGTCATTTCCTATTTCTGCCCTCAATAGCTTGTGTTGCTAAATCTTCCTTTTGTACATTCTCATAGGGGAGCGAAAACTTGGCCCGTCTGAGGAAACCCCCAAACCAACACCTCCCAAAAAAGGGGAAAGAGCAGAAGCAGAGGAGGAGGAGGAGGAGGAGGAGAGATCATCGAACTTGGAGAAATTGTCACCACAACAGGTGAGTGTGGGAAAACACAGCTACTGGTAAGCTAATCCATGTATGGCTGCCTCATTTCCAACACCCCATTTTTGTTTGTTTGTGGTTTTTAGGTGACGTGGATGTTGTGGAAGAAAAATCGCACTTTACCACAGAGAGTGCCCACGTACTCATCGGAGAGATAATGGTCTGCAATAGAGATCTAGATTACATAAAGCAAAACATCAATGATGTTCAACAAAAATTGAAGAACATCATTGATGTTTTAGGAAAAATATGAAAACGCACCAAGTAATTAACACACATTTGTGCCAGCTTCTGAACACATTTGCAACTTAAAAACTGTGTGAAATTTGGAACATGCACACATTGTGTCCACATTTGCTAGCTCACATCATGGTGGATGAATGCCAACGTTTTTTGGGGGGTGCAAACACTTTACGAACTACTAAAGTGGTTGTGGTGAAGGGGTTGCACCCCCAAAAAAACGTCCATTCATCCCCATGATGGAAAATGGCACTTTTGAAGCTTCTAGGCATGTGTTTTACCATCTAATGTCCATTTTCAGACCCAAATTGTGTGCATGTTCTAAATTTCCACTTTCCGGGGGTGACCCCCCCATGTGATGAAGGCAAGATCAAACACACTTTGAACATATAGTCATGTCTGATCTTGTCTTCACTTTACAAAGTTGAACTTTCCGAGTTCATAGGTTCTGTTTTGCTCCATGCCTGGTTTTACCAATTGCGGAATGTTTGTAAACAATGTTGTAAATAAACAAGATGTTGTCAGTTTTGGCGTGAAGATTGTAAACGCACTTGTGAATGTTTTCCTAGTAAACTTTTTTATTTTTCTAAATGTGTGGCTTCCTTATTTAAAAAACACAATGCATTATGTATGTAAAATGTAAAGGATATGGGGGGCAATGGGTGTTATTTACTAAAGGCAAATCCACTTTGCACTCCAATTTTCTTTCCCTGGGAACTTTTTCAATGCACTTGTAGAGCATAGCGGATTTGACTTATGTAAATGACACCCACAGTGCTTTGTACGAAAACACGGAGCACAGCATTTTTGAGAATACACACATGTCAGACCTGGTGCTGAAAAGGAGTATTTTGGGTGTCAGTTATGCAGGACAAACCTTCTCTAGACCAAAGATTAGGTAGCAAACACACAACATGAGAATAATCTTTTTGGGAAGAAGAGACTGTTACGTCCTTTTGCCCAGAAAGTGCATTCCCACTGTCGAAGGCAAAGGGAAAAAATGTCAAAGTAAACTAAGCTAAAAAGAAGACTGAAATGACAAGAAATCATAGGTTGGTTAAAATATCAGATTTATTAAAAAATGCCTCTCACACATCGTCAGGCAGAGCAATGGCCCCCCTACCCACAAAGTAATGCATATATTGGTCCCGGACCACACGGGCATTTAGAGGGGGCAAGCCTGGACGTGCCACTCGAAGGGCTGTGAGTTCCGCATTTGGAGGGCCCTCCACATCTGGGCCAACGGGCACCACATAGTTCCTGTTATGTCTTTTGAGGAAGTTGTGCAATATGCAACAGGCAAGAACTATGTGGTTCAGTTTGTATTCCGCCAAGTTAAATGCCGTCAGGAACAGGCGGAAGCGGCTGGCCAGGATGCCAAAAGCGTTCTCCACAACTCTTCTGGCTCTGGACAGCCTGTAGTTGAAGACCCTCTGGTCCGGGGTGAGGGTCCTCATCGGGAACGGCCTCATCACATGGGGAGTCAACGCAAACGCTTCATCTGCGACAAAGACGAAGGGGAGTCCTTCGGCATTCTCCTCTGGAGGTGGCAAGCACAGACTGCCACTTTGGAGACGCCAGTAGAACTCCGTGTGCGTAATGGCCCCACCATCCGATATCCGGCCGTTCATCCCCACGTCCACATACATAAACTCGTATGTTGCCGACACCACCGCCAACATCACTACACTATTAAACCCTTTATAATTATAATAGTAGGACCCCGAGTTGGGCGGTGGGACGATGCGGACGTGTTTCCCATCAATTGCCCCTCCGCAGTTAGGAAAGTCCCAACGGCTGGCAAAGTGGGAGGCCACAGTCTGCCATTCCTGTGGCGTGGAAGGGAACTGTGGAGTGAAACAAGAAAAAAAAATTAGGCACTTTGCACCTAAACATTGCAAGCAGATTAGACAATCAACATCTTGGAACAAGAGCATTGTATAAAATTGGAGGCTGGAAAGTATTTGCACAGAAAAGTAGAGGCTCCCCTTCACAGATTACTCACCCCCCCATCAATCCCCCCACTTCTGATGGGACATTGGCAATAACTAGGGTTTTGGGGGGGGGTGGTGGACAGCTAACCCTCTGCACTTCATTGATTGGCAAATGGCTCAATAATGTGGGCTAGTTTGGCCAGACCCTCTGTACTTAACACTATTGGCAGGCCACAGGAAAGATCACATAACATTTCAACCCCCCCCCCCCCCCAAAAAAAAGGCAGGCACAGTGTGACATTATTAAATTACCAAGCAAGCTAATAGGAGGGAAAGAAGACAAAAAAATAGGAAATGGAATGTATGGAGGCAGCCCCTTGCACTACATGCTTTGCTGAATTCATCCCTAAAGATGCCCACTATAAAGAGGTAGGTATATGGTGTGTATGGACCTTGGGAAAGCCAGCAGATAAAGGATTGGTACCATCTGACAGAGCAGTTGGGGGAGGGGGTTCCTAATGAGTTTGCCCCCCCCCCCCCCACCAAAAGAAAAAAAAAAAGGGGCTCTACATGAAGTAAACCACACAGCAAACATTTGTGCATATTTTAGGGGGTGTTTTGGGGCAAACAATACTATGCAGCAGACAAAAGACATTGCTTAAGTGACTAGGCCATAGGTGTCTATTGGGCAGAAGAGCATGCTGGTGAGGTAAGTGAAGGGAAAAATGCATGAAGGAGAAAAGGGGCACAGCATATTAGAACATATTGCAATCATGGTAATTAGGGAAGGAGGTCAAAAATACAAGACATTAGCAAACAGAGCATACATAGAAGGGAATAGTAAAGTAGAAATGTTACCTTAATATAGTCCTCCTGCAGGACCTGAATGATGGCAGAACAGGTCTCTGGAATAATGATTCCCAGGGCCTGGGGAGAGATACCTGAAGAGAACTTCAAATCCTGAAGACTTCTCCCTGTCGCCAAGTACCTCAACGTGGCAACAAGCCTCTGCTCCGGAGTAATGGCTTGTCTCATGCAGGTATCCTGCCGGCTGATAAAGGGGGTCAGCAAAGCCAAAAGACGGTGAAAATCGGGGTCCGTCATCCTGAGAAAGTTCCTGAACTCATCAGGATTATTCTCCCGGATCTCACGAAGCAAAGGCATGTGCGAGAACTGGTCACGCTGAAGCAACCAATTCTTGGTCCACATACTCCTCGTCACTCTGTTCATGGACGGGTCTTGGCTCAAAGCTAAAAGTCCGACACCAATTCCGCGTACAGCACGAACTCGGCGACGAGTACGCACGGGAAACATCGCTCAGAAGGTCACAAAAGGTCGGCTGGTCAGAACGGACAAACAGAAAGCACCGATAAACAGCAAGGCCTGAAAGAACGAAGTGAATACCAGCAACGAGCAGACAATAAGCAGTGCAAATCAAAGCGTCCTATATCAAGATATAGGCCGCAATGACCAACAAATGCGAACTGACTACACACACTAATAAACAGATACGCACGACAAGCACAAACTGAAGAGCAGTAACGATCTGAGTCAGAAAACTAAGAAGCGCGAATCTTAAGTCACCAAACTTCCACTAACTCTCGATAAACACGGGATCAGCAGAAGGAGCCCAACGGGTGCCTGACGTGGTGCTGAACTTCCCTTTTGTAATCTCGTGGACGACGACTTACGTCACGACGTTCTTCCGGACCGGATATTCCGACAACGTAGTCCGACCGTGTGTACGCAACGCCAACATCGGACAAAGTACGTCGGACAAAGTCCGACCGACCTGGTCCGCGGATTGTCCGAGCGTGTGTATGGGGCTTAAGGGTGCTGGGAAAGGAAACGGTTAATATATGTTTTAGCTCTGATAGAACTGCAGTGGATGTTTCCCTATCCAATTAGGTTTGCGGGCATGTAAAATGGGACACACAGGGGGTCATTCAAGGAGCACTGTAGGGTGTGGCGCATTGTGGCAAAGAGTTTTCAGTTGGCAATTAACCTGTCTGCTGTGGCAAGGCCAATCCCTGGCAGCGTGTAAACCCCTCTCCTAGCAAGTGAACCATACAGGCAGGGATGTAGCTTGGAGAGAAATACACTATATTACCAAAAGTATTGGGATGCCTGCCTTTCTACATTAACCGCTTCCTGACCGCCTCACGCAGATATACTGCGGCAGAATGGCACGGGCAGGCAAAATCACGTACGGGTACGTGGCCCTTTAATTGCCTGCCCGTGGGCGGCGCACTCGCTCCCCGATCGGGAGCTCCGTGACCCCGGCCGCGGGACCAGCGAACCCAATCGCCGCTGGTGTCCCGTGATCGGGTCACAGAGCTGAAGAACGGGGAGAGGTCTGTGATAACGAACCTCTACCCGCGCTTCCTACTCTGCCTGTCATTGATCGGCTGTTTGATCGGGAAAGCCGATCAATGACGTCAGACGTCAGCCCCGCCCCCTAATGTAAAAAAACACACACACATCACAGCCCATAACCCCGCCCCTAGTGGTTAACTCTTTCACTGCATGTGTCATTTATACAGGAATCAATGCATTTAAATAGCATTGATTGCTGTATAAATGACAATGGTCCCAAAAATGTGTCAAAAATGTCCGATGTGTCCGCCATAATGTCGCAGTCACAATAAAAATCGCTGATCACCGCCCTTACTAGTAAAAAAAAAATATTAATAAAAATGCTATAAAACTATCCCCTATTTTGTTAACGCTATAACTTTTGCGCAAACCAATCGATAATCGCTAATTGCGATTTTTTTTACCAAAAATATGTAGAAGAATACGTATCGGCCTAAACTGAGGAAAAAAAATGTTCTTTTATATATTTTTTGGGGATATTTATTATAGTAAAAAATATTGCATTGTTTTCAAAATTGACGCTCTATTTTTGTTTATAGCGCAAAAAATAAAAACCGCAGGGGCGATCAAATACCACCAAAAGAAATCTCTATTTGTGGGAAAAAAAGGACGCCAATTTTGTTTGGGTGCCACGTCGCACGACCGCGCAATTGTCAGTTAAAGCGACGCAGTGCCGAATCGCAAAAAGGGGCCTGGTCCTTTGGCTGCCAATTGGTCCGGGGCTGAAGTGGTTAAAACTGGGATGCCATTAAAGGAGTTGTAAAGCCAGAAGGTTTTTTTATCTAAATGCAGTCTATGAATTAAGATACAAAACCTGTGTGTAGCAGCCCCCCAGCACCCTCCAATTACCTACCTGAGCTCCTTCTCTCTCCAGCAATGTCCACGATCCCCTCAGCCATCCAGTACACTCCTCCTGATTGGCTGAGACAGAGCAGTGGCACTATTGGCTCCCACGGCTGTCAATCACTTTCAGTCAGCCAATCAGGGGAGAGAGGGGGTGGGGCCAGGTCGGGGCTCCGTGTCTGAATGGATACACGGACCTCTGACTCGGCATGGGTGACAACCTGTAACAAGCTGCTGGCTGAGGGACACTCAAAGGAGGGAGGGACTAGGAGCAGCAAAGAGGGACACCTGAAGAGGAGGATCTGGGCTGCTCTGTGCAAAGCCAACTGCACAGAGGAGGTAAATGTTTGTTATTTAAAAAAAAAAAAGGCAACTTTTACAATCACTTTAATGTTCATGTGCGTGTAAAGGCAGGTGTCCCAATACTTTTGGTAATATAGTGTATGTACAGTGCCTTGAAAAAGTATTCATACCCCTTGAAATTTTCCACATTTTGTCATGTTACAACCAAAAACGTAAATGTATTTTATGTGATAGACCAACACAAAATGGCATATAATTGTGAAGTGGAAGGAAAATGATAAAAGGTTTTCAAAATTTCTTACAAATAAATATCTGAAAAGTTTGGTGTGCATTTGTATTCAGTCCCCTTTACTCTGATACCCCTAACTAAAATATACTGGAACGAATTGCCTTCAGAAGTCATCTAATTAGTAAATAGAGTCCACCTGTGTGTAAATGAATCTCAGTATAAATACAGCTGTTCTGTGAAGCCCTTAGAGGTTTGTTAGAGAACCTTAGTGAATGAACAGCATTATGAAGGCCAAGGAATACACCAGACAGGTCAGGGATAACGTTATGGAGAAGTTTAAAGCAGGGTTAGGTTATAAAAAAAATCCCAAGCTCTGAACATCTCACGGAGCACTGTTCAATCCATCATCCCAAAATGGAAAGAGTATGGCACACCTGCAATCCTACCAAGACATGGCCGTCCACCTAAACTGACATGCCAGGCAAGGAGAGCATTGATTAGAGAAGCAGCCAAGAGGCCCATGGTAATTCTGGAGGAGCTGCAAAGATCCACAGCTCAGGTAAGAGAATCTGTCCACAGGACAGCTATTAGTCGTGCACTCCACAAATCTGACCTTATGGAAGAGTGGCAAGAAGAAAGCCATTGTTGAAAGAAAGCCATAAGAGGTCCCATTTTCAGTTGCCAGGTCGGGGACACATGTGGAAGAAGGTGCTCTGGTCAGATGAGACCAAATTGAAAGTTTTGGCCTAAAAGCAATACGCTATGTGTGGCAAAGAACTAACATTACACATCACCCTGAACACACCATACCCACCGTGAAACATGGTGGTGGCAGCATCATGTTGTGGGGATGCTTTTCTTCAGCAAGGACAGGGAAGCTGGTCAGAGTTGATGGGAAGATGTATTGGGCCAAATACAGTGCAATCTTAAAGCGGGGTTTCACCTAAAAAAAAAAATTTTTTAAAAGTCAGCAGCTAAAAAAAAAGTCGCTGCTGACTTTTAAAAAGTACACTTACCCTCCCAGGGCGCCCGCGATGTCGTTGGTGGAGGCCGAGATGTCCCTCGGCTATCCGGATCCAGCGCCGCCATCCTGAGTAAGGGAAACGGCTTCTCGTTTCCTACTGCGCATGCGCGAGTCGGCGCGTGGCCTACTGCGCATGCACGAGTCGGCGCGCGGCCAACTGCGCGTGTCGTATTTGTGAATGGGGAACGCGGTGTGTTGTGGGACACAGTTCCCACAACACACCGCGCCCCATTCACCTGAAGACGGAAGAATAGAAGATCACCGCGGCGCTGGAGGAGGCAGATTAGGACGATCTGCCTAGCAACAGCCATTTCTGGTAAGAAAAAAAAATTTTTTTTTTTTTTTTTTTTTTAATTGTTACTAACTTTCTCCCAAGTTTTTATTTTCAGGGTGTCCCACCACTTTAAGCCCCATACACACGGTCGGATTTTCCGATTGGATTCTGTCCTATCAGACAATGTTGTCGGAAATTCCAACCATGTGTAGGCACCATCGGACAGTTTCCATCGGATTGTCCGACGGACAAAGTCCTATCTCCTGCTGGATAGATTTTTTGACAACAAAGTCCGATCACACCAAATCCGATCGTGTGTAGCGAATTCCGACGGACAAAGTGCTACGCATGCTCAGATCACATTACAAGACCAAAGCTATTGGCTACTAGCCTCTACGTAGTCCCGTCGTAGGCAACAAACGTCACCACGTTCAGAATGATCGGATTTTCCGACAACTTTGTCCGACCGTGTGTACGCAAAACCAACATCGGACAAAGTACGACGGACATGATCCGACGGACCTGGTCCTCAAATAATCCGAGCGTGTGTATGGGGCTTTAGAAGAAAACCTGTTAGAGTCTGCAAAAGACTTGAGACTGGGGCAGAGGTTCACCTTCCAGCAGTACAACGACCCTAAACATACAGCCAGAGCTACAATGGAATGGTTTAGATCAGGGGTCTCCAAACTTTCTAAGCAAGGGGCTGGTTTACTGTTCTTCGTGTCTTAGGGGGGCCGAGCTGTGGCCAAAGGTAGTACAATATGCCCTGGCATCAGTGCCCCATCATTGGTTTTAATGAGAGGAATAGTGCGCTATCATTGGTGTCAGTTGGTGGAATAGTGCCCCAAGGGCCAGATAAAGGCGAGCAAAGGGCCACATCTGCCCCCCGGGCCGCAGTTTGGAGACCACTGGTTTAGATCAAAGCATATTCATGCGTTAGAATGACCCAGTCAGAGTCCAGACCTAAATCCAATTGAGAATCTGTGGCAAGACAGAAAATTTCTGTTCACAGACGCTCTCCATCCAATCTGACAGAGCTTGAGCTACTTTGCAAAGAAGAATGGGCAAAAATGTCACTCTCTATATGTGCAAAACTGGTAGAGACATCCCCAAAAAGACTTGCAACTGTAATTGCAGAGAAAGGTGGTTCTGCAAATTATTGACTCAGGGGGGCTGAGTTAATAACGCCCCCCCACCTCTCCACCCTAAACAATAACACCCCTCCCCACCTCTCCACCCTAAACAACAACCCACCTCTCCACCCCAAAAAATAACACCCCTCCCCACCCTAAACAATAACCCCCTCCCTACCTCTCCACCCTAAACAATAACACCCCTCCCCATCCTAAACAATAACCCCCTTCCCCACCTCTCCACCCTAAACAATAACCCAACTCTCCACCCTAAACAATAAATCCCCTCCCCACCTCTCTACCCTAAACAATAACCCCCTCTCCACCCTAAACAATAACCCCCTCTCCACCCTAAACAATAACCCCCTCTCCACCCTAAACAATAACCCCCTCCTCACTCAAAAATGTCACTCTCCAAAAAGACTTGCAGCTGTAGTTGCAGAGAAAGGCGGTTCTACAAAGTATTGATTCAGGGGGGACTGAGTTAATAACGCCCCCCCCCACCTCTCCACCCTAAACAATAACACCCCTCCCCACCTCTCCACCCTAAACAGTAACCCCCCTCCCCACCTCTCCACCCTAAACAATAACCCCCTCCCAACCTCTCCACCCTGAACAATAAATAACCCCCTCCCTACCTCTCCACCCTAAACAACAACCCCCTCCTCACGCAAAAATGTCACTCTCTAGATGTGCAAAGCTGGTAGAGACATCCCCAAAAAGACTTGCAGCTGTATTAACCACTTGACAACCGGCCCATAGCCGAAAAACGGCTACAGGGCGGTTGCTTAACTCTGGGAGGGCGTACAGTAACGTCCTCCCAGAATTCCCCTCTTGCGCGCCCCCTGGGGCGCGCACACGAGAACATCCGTGATCGCTGGGTCCAGAGGACCCGGCGGATCACGGTAAACGGCCGCTCATCGCGGCCGTTTACCACGTGATCGCTCCGTCAAATGACGGAGCGATCACATGTAAGCAAACCGGCGTCATTTGATGACGCCGGTTCCTCTCCCCTCCTCTCTCTGTACCGATCGGTACAGTGTGAGAGGAGAGGGGGAGGGATCGGTGGCAGCAGTGCTGTGGGCGGGATCTGTAGTGCCCACAGCCTGCTCTGCCACCACCGATCCATCCATCCATGCTCAGCCATCCCTCCATACCCTGCAATACTCAGAAATAGCCTGCAGTGTATTGCTGGGTATTGCAGGGTATGGAGGGATGGCTGAGCATGGATGGATGGATACCCAGCAGTACTCTGCCATACCCTGCGATACTCTGCCATACCCTGCGATACTCTGCCATACCCTGCGATACTCTGCCATACCCTGCGATACTCTGCCATACCCTGCGATACCCTGCCATACCCTGCGATACTCTGCCATACCCCTGCGATACTCTGCCATACCCTGCGATACCCAACAATACTCTGCGATACCCAGCGATACTCTGCCATACCCTGCCATACCCTGCCATACCCTGCCATACCCTGCGATACTCTGCGATACTCTGCGATACATACCCTGCGATACTCTGCCATACCCTGCGATACTCTGCCATACCCTGCGATACTCTGCCATACCCTGCGATACTCTGCCATACCCTGCGATACTCTGCCATACCCTGCCATACCCTGCCATACCCTGCCATACCCTGCGATACCCTGCAATACCCTGCGATACCCAACAATACTCTGCGATACCCAGCGATACTCTGCCATACCCTGCCATACCCTGCCATACTCTGCCATACCCTGCCATACCCTGCCATACCCTGCCATACCTGCCATACCCTGCCATACTCTGCCATACCCTGCGATACTCTGCAAAACCCTGCGATACTATGCCATACCCTGCGATAGTCTGTAATACCATGCTATAACCTGCAATACCCTGCGATATTCTGCGATACCATGCGATACTCGCTACGATCGAAGCCAGGCTTGTTTTTTTCTTTTATTTCAGGCTTTCCAGCCTAGAGGTGAGATGTGGGGTCTTATTGACCCCATATCTCACTGTAAAGAGGACCTGTCATGCCATATTCCTATTACAAGGGATGTTTACATTCCTTGTAATAGGAATAAAAGTGATCAAAAAAAAATTTTGGGGGGAAAAAAGTGTCAAACTAAAATAAATAAAGTAAAATGAACAATAAAAAATAAAATAAAATTTAAAGCGCCCCTGTCCCCGTGTGCTCGCATGCAGAAGCGAACGCATACGTAAGTCCCGCCCACATATGAAAACGGTGTTCAAACCACACATGTGAGGTATCGCTGCGAACGTTGGAGCGAGAACAATAATTTTGGCCCTAGACCTCCTCTGTAACTCAAAACATGTAACCAGTAAAAAAATTTTAAAGCGCCGCCTATGGGGATTTTTAAGTAGCGAAGTTTGGCGCCATTCCACGAGCGTGTGCAATTTTGAAGGGTGACATGTTAGGAATCTATTTACTCGGCGTAACTTCACCTTTCACATTATTCAAAAACATTGGGCTAAATTTACAGTTTTGTTATTTTGTAAAGCACAAAACTTTTTTTTCCCAAAAAAACGCGTTCGAAAAATTGCTGCGCAAGTACCGTGCTAGATAAAAAGTTGCAACGACCGCCATTGTATTCTCTAGGGTCTTTGCTAAAAAAAAATATATATAATGTTTTGGGGTTCTATGTAATTTTCTAGCAAATAAATGATGATTTTTACATGTAGGAGAGAAATGTCAGAATTGTCCTGGGTGCTCCAGAACGCCTGAAGGCGCTCCCTGCATGTTGGGCCTCTGTATGTGGTCACGCTGTGTAAAAGTCTCACACATGTGGTATCGCCGTACTCGGGAGTAATAGCAGAATGTGTTTTGGGGTGTAATTTGTGGTATGCATATGCTGTGTGTGAGAAATAACCTGCTAATATGACAATTTTGTGTGAAAAAAAAAAAAAAAAAAAAATCTTGATTTTGCAAAGAATTGTGGGAAAATATTACAACTTCAAAAAACTCACCATGCCTCTTTCCAAATACCTTGGAATGTCTTCTTTCCAAAAAGGGGTCATTTGGGGGGTATTTGTACTTTTATGGCATGTTAGGGTCTCAAGAAATGAGATAGGCCGTCAGTACTTCAGGTGTGATCAATTTTCAGATATTGGCACCATAGCTTGTGGACTCTATAACTTTCACAAAGACCAAATAATATACCCCAATTTGTACTTATTTTTACCAAAGATATGTAGCAGTATAAATTTTGGCCAAAATTTATCAAGAAAAATTACAAATTTGCTAAATTTTATAACAGAAACGAAGAAAAATTTATTTTTTTTACCGAATTTTCAGTCTTTTTTCTTTTATAGCGCAAAAAATAAAAAACCCAACGGTGATTAAATACCACCAAAAGAAAGCTCTATTTGTGTGAAAAAAAGGACAAAAATTTCATATGGGTACAGTGTTGTATGACTGAGTAATTGTCATTCAAAATGTGAGAGCACCAAAAGCTGAAAATTGGTCTGGTTATTAAGGGTGTTTAAGTGCCCAGTGGTCAAGTGGTTAAAAAATAAGTATATAAAAGCAGAACTGTACTGCCCCGTACACACGGTCGGATTTTCCGACGGAAAATGTCCTATCGGACAAAGTTGTCGGAAATTCCGACCGTGTGTAGGCTCCATCGGACTTTTTCCGTCGGATTTTCCGACTGACAAAGTTTTATCTCCTGCTCTCAAATTTTCTGACAACAAAGTCCTATCGGACTTTTTCCGTTTGTGTGTAGCGAATTCCGACGGACAAAGTGCCTCGCATGCTCAGATCACATTACAAGACCAAAGCTATTGGCTACTAGCCTCTACGTAGTCCCGTCGTAGGCAACGAACGTCACCGCGTTCAGAATGATCGGATTTTCCGACAACTTTGTCCGACCGTGTGTATGCCACACCAGTGTCGGACAAAATCCGTCGGAAAAAATCAGACGGATTTTGTGGTCTGAATTTCCGACCGTGTGTACGGGGCATAAGAGCCTCTTCTCTGCTGACCACCAATGTAAGAAAGGCCCCTCTCCACTCTTTATCGATGTATAGTGAACAAAAGTGACCAGACAATGCAGTTTTCATTGTCCACTTTTCTTTTTTAGTAATTATTATTGTTTTATTTTAATTTTGTGATTATATAAAGCAAGGTTTTATGATTATATCTACAATGTACCTATCATGCTAATGTACTGTGAGCTGTAGATTAAACCTTTTAAAGCAGGGATTCCCGAAGACCCAACATTTATTTCAGGGTTCCTCTAGTGTAAACAGGTTGAGAAAGGCTATTCCACGTGGGTGTTTAGTTTCTATTTGATTCCACGTACATTTATTGAATTTTCTTGGCAGGCTGTGTGTCGTCATGTGGCTTCTACTGCTAGGGATTCTAGCTGTGGTCTACTTATACAGATGGAACCAAAAACGTCTGGTCCTCCCAAATCTCACAAACAAGTACGTGCTGATTACAGGATGTGACTCTGGCTTTGGAAATTTAGCAGCAAAACAGCTGGACAAACGTGGACTAAATGTTCTTGCAGCTTGCCTGACTACAAAAGGAGCTGAAGACCTGAAAAAGGAGGCATCCCATAGGCTGCGGACTGTGATCCTTGATGTCACAGACAGTCAGAGTGTGAGCCTTACAGCCAAGTGGGTAGCTGATATTGTAGGAGATAAGGGTGAGTGATTTGACTCTGTTGAATGTTATGCAATATTCCTCAATCTTCTTACATTACAGAACACCTAAAAAAAATAAAAAAATAAAAAAAAAAGATTGTTGCAGCTTAAAAGTGTTACTAAACCCAAGCACGGCTTTCTAAGGGCGTAAAGTTTGATTTCTCTCCTCACTACCTATCAGTTTCAGATGCCATGAAATGCCCAGATAGCATAAAACCCCACCAAATGACCCCATAATTTCACATATACCCATTGTAAAGGAGCAGGATGTACCGTATATACTCGAGTATAAGCCAAGTTTTTGAGCACATTTTTTTGTGCTGAAAGTGCCCCCCTCGGCTTATACTGGAGTCAAGCATTTTTCTGCAGCAGAGAATGACATTTTCCGACCCAAATTTGGGGCCCCGTATCTCGGGGCCACTTGGTGCTAGGAACCCCAAATTTGGTGTGCAAACCCAGTGGAACCAGCACTACAACATATCCAGATGGGGTTCCTAGCACCAAGTGGCCCCGAGATACAGGGCCCCAAATTTGGTACGGAAAATGTCATTCTCTGCTGCAGAAAAATGCTTGACTCCAGTAGTGCTTGACATTTTCCGAACCAACTTTGACATTTTCCGAACCAACTTTGGGGCCCCGCATCTCGGGGCCACTTGGTGCTAGGAACCCCATCTTTGGATTTGTTGTAGTACCAAGCACCAAGTGGCCTAGAGATATGGGGCCCTGAAGTCGGTCAACTATGTCCATCTGCAGCAATGTCATTTCAGGGCTCTTTGGGTCCTGAGAGACCAAATTTTGGCTGCAGCTAGGGGGCATCTTGGAACCCTTACAGTAGCTGCGCATTTCTAACCCTAGGCTTAAACTCGAGTCAATACGTTTTCCATTTTTTTTGTGGTAAAATTAGGTGCCTCTGCTTATATTCGGGTTGGCTTATACTCGAGTATATACGGTATATTTTTTCTCAAATTAACATATTTCTGACAGTGTATGTGGTTTTAGTTTAGTCGTTTATTAATTTCAAAATCAAATGTTAAAAGCAAATGAAATCTTAGGAACGACATCTGAATTGAGAATTTTTGTACCATATTTCCTAAGATTTTTTTTTCAAAATAATTTTTGTTGGCCAGCTTTCGGCTCCATTCAAACTGGGCGGAATCCGCCCAAGCAGATCCACCTGCTCAGCGGGGGATCTTTGCGCTGATCCACGCTGAGCAGATGGATGACAAGCTTGTGTCCGATCCGCTATTCAGAGCGGACACAGCCTGCTCTCCTCTATGTAATATAGGCAAAAACTCACCCAAACTCTACTGCATGTTTATAGGATGATGAGCTGAATAACGGTGCTCAGGCCATTGTGACCCATACATCAAAATTGCAAAAAGAATGCCGGCAACACGATTGCTTCTTCTTAATTCTTTATTGAGAACAAGCTAACATGTTTCGGCAAAAGCCTTCCTCATAGCATACAGATTTACAATAAAATCAAGTTTATATATGAAAAGGTGTCCATTGATGGTGGTACAATCAAATTTTAAACAATTAACAATTAAAATCATGTGAGGTTGGTAGAACCAGAGAAAGGGGGGGGGGGGGAGAATAGAAACACAGACTGAAAACTCTAGGGCAAACAATTATTAACCCCCTGTGGAATCAAGTTATATTATTTTAAAAACAAATTCACATCCATTCTACTAGGAAATCGAGTATTCAATCTGTGTATCCACCACACATCCTGCTGAAGTAGGGTATGGTGTGTATCCCCCCCCCCTAACAGATCTTCTCACCTGTTCCAGACCGCAAAAAGAAAAAGACTCCAGATTACGATCATGGACTGTTCTAAAATGTTTAGATACATTTGAAATATTTTTTGCATTGCTATTTAGTGTCATTGTAGTGTTCTGATATTCTAATACGTAGATTGCGGATAGTGCACCCCACATACTGTACTTTACAAGTACTGCAATCAATTAGGTAGACAATCATCTTTGAGTTACAATTCATAAAACTTTTTTCTGGATATGTTCTACCTGTTGAAAAAGAAATAACAGACTTGCTTTTTCTATGTCTTTGACACTGTTTACAGGTGTTATAACCACAGAGATAAGAGCCCACTGTCCCCAACCATGAAATGGAAGTGGAACGAAATAGAGAAGGCAAAAGCATAGTAGCCAAAGTACTCTTCTGTATAGGGCGGTCAGATGGAAGTGGACTGCATGCCCGTTTCCATCCGTTCCACCAGATGAATGGCGAACGTATCCCCATCCATCTGTTTTTAGCGGACCGGTCCCATAGAGAACAATGGGTGGTCCAATCAGATCCACCTGAAAAACAGACAGGAGGACCTGATCGGTCCGCTCGTGTGAAAGGGGCCTTACTCTCTTCACTTTTAAATATAACAATATTTCACATAGAGGGCAGAATAATTAACAAAGGTATTGGATATATCTTATACACAAACAACAGCGCTCAATGGGATAAAGATAAGGATAAAAATTAATTAAATAAAAAACAATCCAGTGAAGAAAATTAAATGGAAACAGTTCCATCTGATGATGTGAACTTCATCACAGGAATATGGTAAAACAATGAATAAATAGCTGTGCACAGTGCCGCCTCAGGTCCTGATGACAAGGGGTTAACCAAGGTGTTTGGAAAGTCTCACATTGGTAAGCAAGTGGGGAACTCAATGCTTCACACTGAGTTTCCACTGTACCCAAACAGAATTTTTATCATTTTGTTCCCACAAATAGAGCTTTCTTCTGGTGGTATTTCATCACCTCTGCGATTTTTATTTTTTGCGCAACAAATAAAAAAAATTTTGAATTTGAGTTTTTCTTTGTTTCTGTTAATTTTTTTTGTAAATAAGTATGTTTTCTTTTTCAATGATGGGTACTGATATGGCTGCACTGACGGGCACTGATAAGGCAGTACTGATGGGAGCCGATTATGTGGCACCAATGAGGTGGTACTGATGAGGTGGCACTGATGGCCACTGATGATGGGCACTGATAGGCGGCACTGATAGGTGGCACTGGTATGCAGCACTGATGGGCACTCATAGGTGGCACTGATGGGCACTCATAGGCGGCACTGATGGGCACTTATGGATGGCACTGATGGGTACTTATGGGTGGCACCGATAGGTGGCATGGATGGGCACTGATAGGTGGGCACTGATAGGTGGCACTACTGGACACTGATGGGTGGCACTGATGACACTGATGGGTGGCATTGCTGGGCATCACTGATTTTTATTGGTACATGATGGTGCCAGTCAGTGCCCATTTGTGGGCACTGACTGGCACAGATTGGGCATCATATGCACATGTGGATGGCCAGGGGGTACATACCGGGCCATCCACATGTTGCCCACTTCCCTGGTGATCCTAGTGGAGTCCCTGGTGGTCCAGTGTGGGCAACTGAGGGGGGGGCTGCGCTGATAAACAATCAGCTCAGACCCCTCCTGTCAGGAGAGCCACCGATCGGCTCTCCTCTACTCACGTCTGTCAGACGCGAGTGAGGAAAAGCCGATCACCGGCTTTTCCTGTTGACATTGTGATCAGCTGTGATTGGACACGGCTGATCACATGGTAAAGACTCTCCGCCGGAGGCTCTTTACCGAGATCAGTGTAGCCACTGATCGCCGCGATGCGTGCCCCCATGGGCACTCGGCGGCATGTTATTCTGAAGGATGTCATATGACGCCCAGTCAGGATAACGAAACCACCGCCCAGCCGTCAAAAGTTAACAGCTGCCTGGGTTTTAGAAGTCACTCTGACATTGTCAAGATAATGATTTTTACATGACTGTTTTTTTAGCGCTGGAAGTTTTGTTGTTGTTTTGATTGGATATATCTTGCATTTCATGTTATTCTTTTTATTTTCAGGAACTGATGTTTGGTAATGTAGTACCCCTCTGACTACCGGAGGCAGTTGGAGTACCCCTAGAGACAGGAAGGGCTGACATTTCACCGGAGGATGTAGTCCCTCAGGCAGTAATGGAAAATGTGTACAGATGGGCCCAAGCCACGTTTAGATGCAAACAAAAGGAGTTTATTTTCTTTCACTCAAACTCCAGGGAGAGAGGGAATGTAGAACACCCATCATTGGCCTGCAGACTCAGACTCCAACAATAGACTTCAAAAAACATTGCAATTATTATTGATGTGTTTTTACCGCCCCTTTGTATAATTTAAAGTGCTATATAGAAAAGTGCTCTGTGCTATTTTGCAATCTCAAATTCCAACTGCAACAATTATGCGTGCCATAGAAAATATTTCATAACAGTGTTTTAAAAAAAATAAAAAATCTATACACATTATGTATACTCTGTTATGGGCCAGTGGTAGCGTCAATGGTGTAAAGCATTAAATACTTAAGCATACAATCACAGTATATGAAAGACAAAAACAAGAGGTTCCAATTCGTGACACCACCGTGTTTTGAAGTGCTTCTATATTTTAAACATTCATTGTGCAAGTCCTTCTAGTGAATCCACCACCTGTTATGCAATGGGTCACTCACCACATCAAGGTGAGTATGGGGCGTATGGTTTGTTTCTGGATAACCACTCCTGTCTGTAGGTCCTTACAGCTTCCTATTTCCTGGTTTAGGGGATCGCATATGCTCCACTCTCAAAAAAGATAATAATATATGCCTCCAATGGTGAAGTATGTTTTTTAAAAATTTTATTTAAAATAAAAGAAAGCGTTTAATAAACTCACATGGTCAGGTGCCTTGCGCTGGCACTGAGCGTTTCCAGCCGTGTATGTGTGAGACCCTATCGCTGGTGTCTCTATGCTGTTTCTCCGTTTGTGTGCGCTCCAAGCCTCTTCCTCGCCTGAGCCGCCTATACCGGAAGTGACGTGTTTGCGAATTACCCAGCAGCCTCTACGCGTTTCGCAACTTAGTTTTGCGTCATCAGGAAGCTGCCGGGTGGTTAGTCAGCTCTGTTTTTATTGTCCCAGTACCCGCTTTTGTGTAGTGTGATTGGTGCACTATTGGCATCCTACCGGAAGTGCCGGAACCGCCATCTTTGTTATGGTCCTTCTATTTTCCTATTTACAGGAAGCTTGTGGTCCACCATTTTTACTGAGGTATTCCCTTATTTATCTTGTGTTCCCTCAAGTCTCTATGCCTCAAAACCGGATAGGTGTCACCGCCCACACAGCTGGATTGCTCTCACAATCTTGTATAAATCCTTAAAATAAATCCTTAAAATAAAAAAAAAAATCAAGTTGTAATATAAGTCGACCTAAGTCTTTCTTTTGCTGTCCTGCAGACATTTATTAAATATCCGTCATTTATCAAATATCAACCATTTATCAAATAATCAAATAATTCATCAAATAACCGTATCCCCATGTTCACATTTTACCACCTGTCAAACAACGTAAACAAAAAGTATATATGACAATTTATAATCAATAAATGCAAATAAAAATAAAAATAAAGATAAAAATAAAAATAGAAAAATAAGGATAAAAAATATATAAGTAAAAATAAAAATAAATAAAAATAAAAATAAAATTAAAAAATAAAAAAATATAAGAAAAATAAAAATAAAAATAAAAATAAATTTGAAACAGAAAAAAACCAGCGTGGAAATGTGGACATGGGGTTACGTTAATAATCCTCTATGTAGCAATTAACATCGAGTTCCACATTTAACCCTTTTTTCTTCATTGTATCTAATTTAAATATCCAGTATGTCTCATTTTCGATATTTCTCTTTTTAAATTTATGTTTCTCCAGCTTTGTTCTATTCTATCGATTCCAAAGAATTTTAAATGTTTAGGGTCCCTGTTATGGATTTCTCTAAAATGCTTAGAAACCCTATGGTATTTGTATCCCTTTTTTATGTTTCTGATATATTCTCCCATCCGTGTTGAAAGTGCTCTGGTGGTCCTACCTACGTACTGTAATCCACAGTCACATTCTATTAAGTACGTGACGTGGGTACTTTGGCACGTAATCAGTTTTTCTATTTTGAATTTTCGTTTGTTTGAGTAGGATTGAAATTCAAGTGTTCTTCTTGCTTCTCCGTTTGTTGTTCTGCACGGTTTGCATTTACCACATCGATAAAATCCTTTCTGGTCAAAGAAAGTGGTCATCTTTTTAGGTGGCATATATATAGATGGCGCTGTTGCTCTGTATTCGATATTTTGCAATTCCCTTATGTTAAATAACAAATAGCATAACAGAAGTATCATAGTATGTAAACATATTTTGTATTCTACAAGAAATAATGATAATGGAGGGAACAAAACCTTTGATCTGTGGCATGCAAGCTAATTAACAGTCCAAGGCAGCCTTCAGAACGGGAAGTTGAGAGCAAACTCCAAAGTACATGTAAAAGAAAGCACAGAAGAGAGGCGCCACCGAGTTAAGATAGTAAGCATTTTATTCCACAAAAATAAGGTGCATATAACCACTTACATTTAAGTAGAGGTAATTCAGCTCAATAAGAAAGTCCTCTGGGGCGTCATGTGTGCACCAAGTCCGTTTGTTTTAGTCCAGTGCGGCGTCCTGTCCAGCAGGATATCCTAACGTTGGTGATACTGGCTTGTTGGACCAAGAGCGAGGCTTGGCTCCGGTCAGATGATTCAAACAAACGTCGGGCGTGATGACATCACAGCTAAGCCTACGGCGTTTCGGAGCATGCGCACTGTAGATGGAAGGAACAGGCGCACTCCTTCATCAGAGCTGGGGGAAAGACAGGCTGATTTTCGGCCTTATATTGGTGCTGAGGTTATGGGGCCATCTAGAGGCTATTTAAAAGAAGACCTGCTCTAAAGGCATGGACATTCTTTTACACAATAACAAGACATATTGATTACAATTTCATATATATTGATTACAATTTCATATATAGCGATTATAAATATATGAAGACACATAAAAACACATGATAACATATGATTACAAATTAACCCAAAAATAAATATTTGCTATACAAATTTAGAAAATAAAGTACAATACATCGTGAATAAAAAATTATATTATTGAATGGAATAAATTGGGATGGAATTAACTAGTTATGTATCATAAATTGGAATGCAAACAAAAAAATATATATAATAATAATCATTTTTTTGTTTGCGTTCCAATTTATGATACATAACTAGTTAATTCCATCCCAATTTATTCCATTCAATAATATAATTTTTTATTCACGATGTATTGTACTTTATTTTCTAAATTTGTATAGCAAATATTTATTTTTGGGTTAATTTGTAATCATATGTTATCATGTGTTTTTATGTGTCTTCATATATTTATAATCGCTATATATGAAATTGTAATCAATATATATGAAATTGTAATCAATATGTCTTGTTATTGTGTAAAAGAATGTCCATGCCTTTAGAGCAGGTCTTCTTTTAAATAGCCTCTAGATGGCCCCATAACCTCAGCACCAATATAAGGCGAAAATCAGCCTGTCTTTCCCCCAGCTCTGATGAAGGAGTGTGCCTGTTTTTTCCATCTACAGTGCGCATGCTCCGAAACGCCGTAGGCTTAGCTGTGATGTCATCATGCCCGACGTTTGTTTGAATCATCTGACCGGAGCCAAGCCCCGCTCTCGGTCCAACAAGCCAGTATCACCAACGTTAGGATATCCTGCTGGACAGGACGCCGCACTGGACTAAAACAAACGGACTTGGTGCACACATGACGCCCCAGAGGACTTTCTTATTGTGCTGAATTACCTCTACTTAAATGTAAGTGGTTATATGCACCTTATTTTTGTGGAATAAAATGCTTACTATCTTAACTCGGTGGCGCCTCTCTTCTGTGCTTTCTTTTACATCTTTTTAGGTGGGTCAGGTACGTTCTTGACCAATTGGTCTCTAATACGTTTGGCCCGTCTGTAAATAAACGTGGGTTTTGCTGGTAGGATACTCCCTAATTGCGGGTCATTGCTGATGATAGGCCAGTGTTTCTTTATTATCCCTTCTAGGGTTTTATACTGCCTGTTGAATCCTGTTATGAAAGGTACATTATGAAAGGTATAATAGGGATAATAAAGAAACACTGGCCTATCATCAGCAATGACCCGCAATTAGGGAGTATCCTACCAGCAAAACCCACGTTTATTTACAGACGGGCCAAGCGTATTAGAGACCAATTGGTCAAGAACGTACCTGACCCACCTAAAAAGATGACCACTTTCTTTGACCAGAAAGGATTTTATCGATGTGGTAAATGCAAACCGTGCAGAACAACAAACGGAGAAGCAATAAGAACACTTGAATTTCAATCCTACTCAAACAAACGAAAATTCAAAATAGAAAAACTGATTACGTGCCAAAGTACCCACGTCACGTACTTAATAGAATGTGACTGGATTACAGTACGTAGGTAGGACCACCAGAGCACTTTCAACACGGATGGGAGAACATATCAGAAACATAATTAAGGGATACAAATACCATAGTGTCTCTAAGCATTTTAGAGAAATCCATAACAGGGACCCTAAACATTTAAAATTCTTTGGAATCGATAGAATAGAACAAAGCTGGAGAAACATAAATTTAAAAAGAGAAATATCGAAAAATGAGACATACTGGATATTTAAATTAGATACAATGAAGAAAAAAGGGTTAAATGTGGAACTCGATGTTAATTGCTACATAGAGGATTATTAACGTAACCCCATGTCCACATTTCCACGCTGTTTTTTTTCTGTTTCAAATTTATTTTTATTTTTCTTATATTTTTTTATTTTTTTATTTTTAATTTTATTTATTTTTTTATTTTATTTTTTATTTTTATTTATTTTTATTTTTACTTATATATTTTTTATCCTTATTTTTATATTTTTATTTTTATCTTTATTTTTATTTTTATTTTTATTTGCATTTATTGATTATAAATTGTCATATATACTTTTTGTTTACGTTTGAAAGGTGGTAAAATGTGAACATGGGGATACGGTTATTTGATGAATTATTTGATTATTTGATAAATGGTTGATATTTGATAAATGACGGATATTTAATAAATGTCTGCAGGACAGCAAAAGAAAGACTAAAGGCCCGTACACACGAGCGGACTTTTTGACAACCAACATGCAAATTAGCTGTTTTGGACCAACATCCGACCGTGTGTACGCTCCATCGGACCAACTTTTTCCAGGTTTCATCGGACTTTTGTTGGCTGTGCGAACGGACCAACTTTCTGCCAACAAAAGTCCGATGGACCAAAGTCCGACCGTGTGTACACAAAACCAACGGACTTTTGTACAAACCAATGCAGAACCAATGCAAAAGATCAGACAACAATACAGAAGTTGACCAAAGGTGGCGGTAAAGAGCAGAAAAACCAAGTGATTTGGTGAAAGTTGGCTGAAAAAGTCCTGCCGTGTGTATGCAATACCAACTTGGGGCCAACGCCCTTTGGACAAAAATCCACGGGAAAGTTGGTCCACGGTCCGATCGTGTGTATGAGGCTTTAGGTCGACTTATATTACAACTTGATTTTAGCACTATTATTATTTTAAGGATTTATTTTAAGGATTTATACAAGATTGTGAGAGCAATCCAGCTGTGTGGGCGGTGACACCTATCCGGGTTTGAGGCATAGAGACTTGAGGGAACACAAGATAAATAAGGGAATACCTCAGTAAAAATGGTGGACCACAAGCTTCCTGTAAATAGGAAAATAGAAGGACCATAACAAAGATGGCGGTTCCGGCACTTCCGGTAGGACGCCAATAGTGCACCAATCACCCTACACAAAAGCGGGTACTGGGACAATAAAAACAGAGCTGACTAACCACCCGGCAGCTTCCTGATGACACAAAACTAAGTTGCGAAACGCGTAGAGGCTGCTGGGTAATTCGCAAACATGTCACTTCCGGTATAGGCGGCTCAGGCGAGGAAGAGGCTTGGAGCGCACACAAACGGAGAAACAGCATAGAGACACCAGCGATAGGGTCTCACACATACACGGCTGGAAACGCTCAGTGCCAGCGTAAGGCACCTGACCATGTGAGTTTATTAAACGCTTTCTTTTATTTTAAATAAAAATTTTTAAAAACATACTTCACCATTGGAGGCATATATTATTATCTTTTTTGAGAGTGGAGCATATGCGATCCCCTAAACCAGGAAATAGGAAGCTGTAAGGACCTACAGACAGGAGTGGTTATCCAGAAACAAACCATATGCCCCATACTTACCTTGATGTGGTGAGTGACCCATTGCATAACAGGTGGTGGATTCACTAGAAGGACTTGCACAATGAATGTTTAAAATATAGAAGCACTTCAAAACACGGTGGTGTCACGAATTGGAACCTCTTGTTTTTGTCTTTCATATACTGTGATTGTATGCTTAAGTATTTAATGCTTTACACCATTGACGCTACCACTGGCCCATAACAGAATATACATAATGTGTATATAGCACTTTAAATTATACAAAGGGGCGGTAAAAACACATCAATAATAATTGCAATGTTTTTTGGCTTTATATAGCTAGGGAATCACTATAATAAGAGTTAGAGATTGTACAAACAGGATAGAGCATATCTTTTTATACATAGCACCTTTAAAGCAACAAAGGGGGGTAAAAATTGGGTAACAGCACTAATAATAAAGGGTGGCGCGGTTTTCTTTTCTTATCACATTTCTTACAAAGTCACCAATAGGTGAATATTGTTCACAAAACTGCTGCACATCAATATAAATAAAATTACGAAACATAATAATTGGCGCCGGTATCCCACATATACCTTTATTCAACAATAGACTTCAGTACAGTACTCCATCACTTCTCCTTCCCTGTCCTCTGCGAGGCTCCCTGTAGACATGTTCAATTTGTTTAGTTACGAATTAGTTTTCCACTCAAATTCGTTATATTCGTTCATTCGTTATCGTGCGAATGAACGAATGGTTTACTTAAAATTCTAATAAATAACGAACTATCGAAAAGAGCGAATATGAAAAACAACGAAAATACGAAATAATTAAATTAGAAACAACGAAACTACGAAAGAATGAAAATCCGAAAAACGAAAACAGAAACAACGAAAATACCAAACAAAGATTCAAAAATAACGAAAATCAAAATGAACGAAAAAAAATCGAAATTACGAATTATCGGAAAAAGGAAATCAAAACAACGAAAATACGAAATAACAAAAATTCTGCTGATCGAGAATTCGAAAGAACGAATATTAGTTCTGATTCTGAAATATTCCATCCAGAGTCCAGATAGGGTGTGGTTGGGTCGGAGGCACTGTTTGTGTTTTTTTGAGTTAAGTTCTGACTGAGTTAATTTCTGAGAGAGAAATTCTTTGTTTCTTAAACATGTAAATAGCATACACATTACATAAAATTATGAATTATGCTCCGATTACGAATCTACGAAAACAATGTTACGAAAGTACGAATAAATCAATCTTACGAAAGTACGAATGTAACTAAATCTACGAAAATACGAATTTCTAATCAACGAAAATTAGATTAACGAAAATACGAATCTTTTTAAATCAACGAAAATATAGCTCTTCCGAAAATACGAATACGTCCGAATACGAAATATAACGAAAATACGAATTTCAAATAAACGAAAATTAGACTAACGGAAAAACGAATCAACGAAAAAATAACTCTTACGAAAATACGAACGAGTCCGAATACAAACACAGACGACTTACGAAATTACGAATCGTTACGAATCAACGGAAACGAACAGAAACTAAACGAAACTAAACAAATTTTTCTATTGTGCACATGTCTAGCTCCCTGAGCCCAGGGTCTCAAGTAGCAGGACACTATGGACATTCTTCAAGCTTCTTCTGCTTTTAGGTCTCTGCTCCAAGCAAATGCATAGGCCTCCTAGGTCCCTGGTCGAGTCTTTTACCTTCTCCTCACACACCTTCTCCAGGCCGCAGCCCGGAGGAAAGAGAGGCCTTCCCTAAATATTTATGCTCTCCCCCAGGATGCACCAGTGGCACTAAACCTCCTGCTGGTTGGCGATCTATGTATGATGGTAAAAAACCTTCAGTATGCATCTCCCCCTGCAGCCCCCCTAATACTTACCTGAGCCCAATCGCAATCCTCATTGGCTCCTTCTACAGCCAGTGAGGAGGGAGCAGGAGCATAAATATTCATAATTCAGTCTTACTGTAGCATCTCATACTATTGCCTCAGGCACCAGTGGGACCTACTGGCCACAGAGAGAAACCAAAGCTGCACTGAGTTAGAAGCAAAACCAAATGAACAAATATATATAATTTTAGGCTTACTGCCATCTAGCAGGACTAAATTAGTAGCCCCTGTTTAGGACATGGTGCTACAGTAAAAATACAAAAAAACAACATGATTATAGCACAAACTTGTTAGGTAATCAATTAGAACATTGTTCATCCAAGTTCATGTCTTATTCTGCAGGGCTCTGGGGGTTGGTGAATAACGCAGGAATATCTCTTCCAACTGCTCCAAATGAGTGGCTGACAAAGGACGATTTCTTTAAGATCCTGAATGTCAACTTGCTAGGGGTTATTGATGTGACTATCAAGATGCTTCCTCTGATCCGAAAAGCACGAGGACGTGTAGTGAATGTAGCCAGCATTGCAGGTAGATTTACTATCTGTGGTGGAGGATACTGCATGTCTAAGTATGGAGTCGAATCATTCTCAGACAGTCTTCGGTAAGCAACTATTACTACCATTTATTATATAATTCCATAGCACTTTCCAGCATACACTGAGCATTTGGCATCAGATAGCTGACAACAGTGTTAACCACTGAGTCACCATGCTGACCTATGTATTAGATTTCTAATCTTATGTTCTGTAGTGTGCATTATGGTATTTATTAGGGGGCAGGGAAAGTATTTGTAATCTGTGACTTTGTGTGATAATGCATATAATATATACAAGAAAATGCATTGTACAGTGCCTTGAAAAATTATTCATACCCCTTGAAATTTTCCACATTTTGTCATGTAATAACCAAAAAGGTAAATGTATTTTATTGGGATTTTATGTGATAGACCAACACAAAGTGCCACATAATTGTGACGCGGAAGGAAAATGATAAATGGTTTTCAACATTTTTACAGCTGTTCTTTGAAGCCCTCAGAGGTTTGTTAGAAAACCTTAGTGAACAAACAGCATCATGAAGGCCAAAGAATACACAAGAAAGGTTAGGGATAAAGTTGTGGAGAAGTTTAAAGCAGGGTTAGGTTAAAAAAAAAATATCCCAAGCTTTGAACATCTCACGGAGCACTGTTCAATCCATCATTCGAAAATGGAAAGAGTATGGTACAACTGCAAACCTACCAAGACATGGCTGTCCACCTAAACCAGTGATGGCGAACCTTGGCACCCCAGCTGGTTTGGAACTACATTCCCATGATGCTCTTGCACTCTGCAGTGTAGTTTAGCATCATGGTAAATGTAGTTCCTTGGGTTGCCAAGGTTCACCATCACTGACCTAAACTAACAGGCCGAGTAAGGAGAGCATTCATCAGTGAAGCAGCCAAGAGGTCCTTAGTAACTCTGGAGGAGCTGCAAAGATCCACAGTTCAGGTGAGAGAATCTGTCCACAGGACAACTATTAGTCGTGCACTCCACAAATCTGACCTTTATGGAAGAGTAGCAAGATGAATACCATTGTTGAAAGAAAGCCATAAGTCCCGTTTGCAGTTTGTGAGAAGCCATGTGGGGGGACACAGGAAACATGTGGAAGAAGGTGCTCTGGTCAGATGAGACCAAAATGTAACTTTTAGGCTAAAAGCAAAACGCTATCTGTGACGGAAAACTAACACTGCACATCACCCTGAACACACCATCCCCACCGTGAAACATGGTGGTGGCAGCAACATGTTGTGGGGATGCTTTTCTTCAGCAGGGACAGGGAAGCTGACCAAAGTTTATGGGAAGATGTATAAAGCCAAATACAGGGCACTCTTAGAAGAAACCCTGTTATGCCGCATACACGCGGTCGGAATTTCCAACAGAAAAAGTATTTTCTGTTGGCATTTCTGACGGACTTAGATAGAGAACATGTTCTAAATTTTTCCGTCGGAAATTCCGAAGGAGGTTATCCCGTTGGCAAGTCCGACCCTGTGTACGTGGCATTAGAGTCTGCAAAAGACTTGAGACTGGGGTGGAGGTTCACCTTCCAGCTGGACAACAACACCAAACATACAGCCAGAGCTACAATGGAATGGTTTATATCAAAGCTTATTCATGTGTTAGAATGGCCCAGTCAAAGTCCAGACCTAAATCCAAATGAGAATCTGTGGCAAGACTTGAAAATTGCTGTTCACAGACACTCTCCATCCAAACTAACAGAGCTTGAGCTAATATGCAAATAAGAATGGGCAAAGATTTCACTCTCTAGATGTTCAAAGCTGGCAGAGACATCCCCAAAAAGACTTGCAACTGTAATTGCAGCGAAAGGTGGTTCTATAAAGTATTGTGATCCTGCAACTTCACTATTATGTGCCACTTTGTGTTGGTCTATCACATAAAATCCCAATAAAATACATTTAAGTTTTTGGTTGTAACATGACATAATGTGGAAAATGTCAAGGGGTATGAATACTTTTACTAGGTGCTGTATATAACATAGGGGGGAAGTGTTCTGTAGTCTGGAACAGAGAAATAAGCAAGGCTAATACTATTGTTTAGGATTTTAGTGCAGAAAAGACAGAGGAATCTAGACAGATTTCTGACAGATTGATTTTTGTAAACAAAACTAGGAAAAGGTGAATGTATTGTAGAGATGTACTGCATGTTCTTTTTTTGTTAGTTTTTTTGGATTGTGTGTCTGTGTATTGGCTTTTTTATTTTGCTTATCCATACAGTTTAACAAAGTAAAAAGGATTTTGTTTGAGTTTCACTTTGAACAAATAGACCTCTTTACCTATTTTTATGAGACTATTTACGGGGTATTTTTCATTTGTAGCCATGAGATGGCCTCTTTTGGGGTGAAGGTCTGCATTATAGAGCCCGGTTTCTTCAGAACACAAGTGACAGATGCAAACCTTCAGAGAGAGTGTGCGAAAAAAATGTGGACGCGTCTTCCAGAAGAAATCCGAAGAAGCTATGGACAGCAATATTATGAAAAATGTGAGTGTATCAATAAATGACCGTAGGTATCTGATTTTGCCCCATTCTATGTAATAACATGGTGGACTCCCTATCTTCCACAGCTTCATTTTTAAAGTAAACCTTTAACCAGGTTGCCATTGCTGTCCTCTTTCTAAAACTGCTAGTTGCCTGACTTTTGTAGTCAGGCACATGTTTCTTTCCTATGGGTCCTGTAGGTGCCCTCTCAAACCATAACAGCTTGATAGGACACAGACCTCTAATATTACAGGTTGCACGACAACTACCACAAACACAGTATATCTGCATTGCGCAGTCAGATAATTGACAATATGTTTGAATTACCACTGTGTAAACCCGAATGTTATTTATTACAAAGACCAATTAAGCTGCTGTTGCACCATGACACGGAGCAGCACACATCAACTAATTACCCCTGGATAGGATTTAGTATGTGAAATGCCACCAGCTATACAGTATATACTCTGGAGGAAGAAGAAAAATCAGAACTCATTATCTGCATATTTGTTCTGGGTTAGTTATTATGTATAATAAGTCTGAGGACAAGGTGCTTTGCCAGGGGGGTCCACCCTGGCAAGGTACCCACCCCATGTTAAGGGCATGTGGTCTGGTATAGTTCAGAAAGCGATATACTCTTCTATACTCTTCCATACCTCTTCTCCTGGCCAGCGAGGCTGCATGCTTCTTTGAGGTTTTGGTTTGGGTTTGGGTTGGACCCCAGGTAATTTTCTTGTTTTTGCATGGAGTACCCCTTAAAAGCCATAACAGACTCTCATTAAGAATAAGGGTTCTGGTATTTTTGGGGGGACCTAATTTTTGCTGTAGAATATATTACACCAAAAACAGCATTTTGGAAAAAAAAAAAACTATTGATAGATACAGATCCTTGCCAGCATGAGGACCCCCTAAAGGTGCCCTTTAATACACACCAGACCCAACAGTCTGGTATGAATTTTGGGAGATCCCCATGTCATTTTTATTTTTTTTACAAAGAAACCCAAGCTGGCAGGGAAATGTTATTTACCAGCAATTTAAATGGCATTTTTTTTCTTTGTAAATTACACTTTTCCTGTAATACAATGTATAAAGCATAGAGGTGCGTCACTTTACATGCAGGTTTAGAGCAGTGGCCTCCAAACTGTGGGCCGGATGTGGCCCTTTGCTTGCCTTTATCCAGCCCTTGGGTCACTATTCCTCCCACTGTCAACTAGGTTGAGACACAATTCCTTCCACTGACACCAATGAGGCACTATTTCTTTCACTAATCGGAAATTTGTCAGTGTAGCGCAGCAATGGTATTAATAAACAGTCCAAAAAATCCCATAAAGATGTGATGACATACACATACAAATTGTGAATATATCGTGAATGAGTTAATAAAATACACAACAATGCAGATTAAATCCTCTGTGGATATGTGCACAAAATAAACTACTTTGAAACACCCTATGCCTAATCTCTTCATACACTGTGAATATCTATCACCAGGTGAAGAGCCTGCTCATCACCATACAAATAAAAAAGAGCTTCTCTCTTTAAACCCCGGACAAGTATCTCCTCTCCTCCTCAGTAGAACAGAAACTTCTGTCCTCACATCTTCCCAATAGTAATATGTAACAAGGCAGAAAGGACAGACATAGTGTACTCCGTAACAACTCTTTATTTAAAACCCTGCTTAAAATTCCACTTACAAGAAAATGAATAATACACGCATTCACACAATGTTGTCCAGCTCACCACATCTAGCTGCACGACTCCGGTGTGACGTCACAAAACTCAACTCCTCCCCTATATGGCAGGAGGGAGGGGCCAGGAGCAACGGCAGGGGACCCAAGAAGAGGAGGTTCGAGCTGCTCTGTGCAAAACCCCTGCAAAGAGCAGGGAAGTATAACATGTTTGTTATTTTTAAACAAAAAGGAAACTTGCCTTTAAAATCTTTTTAACCACTTGCCGACCGGCGCACGACGACCGGCGCACGACGATATACGTCGGCAGAATGGCACGTACAGGCAGGAGGGCGTATATATAAGTCCCTCCTTAATGCCGGTCGGGACCCCCGTGAGTCCGGTCGCTGTCCCCGCGGACTCGATCGCCGCGGGGACCCCCGCAATCGTCTCACGGGAAGGCTGAACGGGGAGATGCCGAGATAAACAGCATCTCCCCGTTCTGCCTAGCAACTAGTGACGCCGATCTCTGCTCCCTGTGATTGGAGCAGAGATCAGCATTCACTAGCTGACAGCCACGCCCCCCCACAGTAAGAAACACACCCTTAGGCATACTTAACCCTTACACTGCCCCCTTGTGGTTAACCCCTTCACTGCCAGTGTCATTTATACAGGAATCAATGCATTTAAATAGCATTGATTGCTGTATAAATGACAATGGTCTCAAAAATGTGTCAAAAATGTCCGATGTGTCCGCCATAATGTCGCAGTCACAAAAAAAATTGCAGATCGCTGCCATTACTAATAAAAAAAAAATTATTAATAAAAATGCTATAAAACTATCCCCTATCTTGTAAACGCTCTAACTTCTGCGTGAACCGATCAATAATCACTTATTGCGATTTTTTTTACCAAAAATATGTAGAAGAATACGTATCGGCCTAAACTGAGGAAAAAATATGTTTTTTTATATATTTTTTGGGGATATTTATTATAGCAAAAAGTAAAAAATAATGCATTTTTTTCAAAATTGTCGCTCTATTTTTGTTTATAGCGCAAAAAATAAAAACCGCAGGGGCGATCAAATACCACCAAAAGAAAGCTCTATTTGTGGGAAAAAAAGGACGTCAATTTTGTTTGGGAGCCACGTCGCACGACTGCGAAATTGTCAGTTAAAGCGACGCAGTGCCGAATCGCAAAAAGGGGCCTGGTCCTTTGGCTGAAAATTGGTCCGGACGCCCTTTGTACTAAAATACCGTACACAGGAAAGTTTGTACAAAGTCCTATTATGTGTATGAGGCTTTAGACAGTTGTCCTTGGAACAGATGAGTCCCACTCTATTGGAAGGTTTCCCCTCACCTTTTGTACCGGGGCCAACTCTAAAATTTTGGATTCCCATCCACTTTGTTTTCTTGACAATGAACACCAGTACAAATAGAGGTATGAATCTACCCAAATGCAAAGAGCATTACAACTTGGCAGAAGTTCTAATAATTCCCCACTATCAAAAAAAAAACATAACAAAAAAATGAAGTTTTGCCTAGAGATTAACTAAAATACTGCTAGGACCATTATCACATCCAACCCCACTAATATATCATTATCTGCTCAGCAAGGATTGAATATTTAGGTAGATTTAGATATACTGAAGCCATAAACTGCCACAGATGGCATCACTTGGCCATGCTTTGTAATGTACAGTTTAGCTCAAACCCCAAAAAAGCAATTGATTTTGCATAGATAGTAGCTGGGAACAGTTAGAATTATAGTAGTTTTTATCCTGGAATTAGGTTCCCACTTGTTTTAGTACTTAAAATGTATCACTAGGCACGCGTGGGAAGGATTTGTAACTCTGTAACGTTTTTATTGCTGTTAATGTCCCTATCTGGGAGATTCAATCTTCTTTTCTTTACTGGTGACCAATGCCACAGAAAGAAAATGAGGGGAAATCAAAAAATTGTCCTTGAACAAGACATAAGGGAAAAATTTCCAAGTGAAGCTGTTTAACAGTGGAATTTGTCTCACTTTGGGAGATTTTCTATCACTTCCTGTTGGGTCTCTGGGACAGGGAAAAGAAGCAAAATGTCCCCATTAGTACAGAGACAGCATAACATAATAATAATAACCTGGCATGGCCTTTTAATCCTTCCCTACTCTATCTAATGTTATAATCAAAAAACCTCCACCAGGCACACCATCCGCTCACCTCAATTATATGACCTATGTAACTAATAAGTCTATATGCACTTTCGCCACCAGGGGGCTTTACTCTTCTCCAAGTACGTAGTCTCCAAATTCTTTATTAACATATCTCCAGATTTTGTTCTTCAGGCCACCCAGATGAAATACACCACTTCATAACAACTCTCCAAGAAAACCAAGAAACATCCTCCTGTTTCAAATATAAAACTTTCCATGTTTATTAAAAGCCAAGAGATCGACTCCCATTTAAAGGTGCACCAAATTCTGTGCACAATGTAGGCACACTGACCACTTAAGGTTTTTTTCAGCCTTAAAAGTCACTATCACCTCTCAGGCTTCCTGGACAACATCACTTCTGGACTGGCGTATTTCGTCATCAGTCACGTGACTTCCTCAAGGGGATCTAATTAGAAACGAAATGCTTATATTGATCATTTAAAGATGTTTCTGTCAGCTTTACCCTGTGGTGTTTATTTTAACTTTTTTTTTCCCCCCTTTACGTTTAGATTGCTCAGTTGCTGATCAAACTTTGGCAACCTGCAACACAAAGTTGTCTCTGGTATCCGATTGCATGGAGCATGCCCTGACAGCTGAATACCCCAAGACACGCTATTCTGCAGGCTGGGATGCCAAACTGCTCTACATTCCACTGTCTTACCTTCCTACAATAATCACTGATTTCCTTATTAGTGCAATCTACCCTAAACCAGTCCAGAAAGCTTAACTACCTCTACTGCCTAACTGAAAATTTACTTTACGAAAACAAATAAACTTTTAGGACACGTATGTGGATACCCTAGGCGAAAATAATTGTAAAGTATCATACAATGTATTAATATTCAACAAGAGAAACGCCCTTCCAAATATTTTGCATGCTATTATATTAGGACAACTCAAATCTCTACAGGTTATACTGCATGAAATTATGTAACATTTCTGTTGTTGCTATATATTTTTATAGCCATGGCATATCATGCATATGTATGTCCCTGTTCTCTTGTTAAATAAAAAAATATATAATATTATTCTCTCTAGATGGTTTCTCTTTCCCATGAGTACTTGAATATGGAAAAAGCTGTATTAAAATGGTTTGCATAGTTCAAGCTAAATGTAATACATTTTAAAAACAGATCAGAAAACGTAATATACACAACTTGGATATCAGACTCTGGATTAATATATATATATATATATATATATATATATATATATATATATATATATATATATATATATATATATATATATATATATATATATATATATATATATATATACACATACATACACACATACACACATACACACACACATATATACATACATACACACACACATATACATACATACATACTCACACACACATATACATTAAATATATACACAAACACACACACACACACACACACACACACACACACATACATACATACATACATACACATATATATATATATATATATATATATATATATATATACATACACACACTGTATATAAAAATGGGTCCCAGGGTGTTTTCAAGTCTTGGGCTGCCTCTGCAAGTTTAAAGGGATCATGTATAAAGGTCAAGGTACAAAGACTTGTATCCTGTGTAGCAGTATACTGTGTAAATGAACCATACTGATAAAGTGAATGCAAGATATGAGTAAATAACATATAAATGCACGAGATAAGATTAACAGCCAAAATGCAAACAGAATAAAACCAGGGGTGTAACACATCCCCCACAAAGCAGTGGTTAGCAGACAAGGCAAAATGTGACCAGCCTGGAGTTAAGGAACCCATGCTTAGGCCTCTAGGGAAGTGCCCGGAGGGCACCTAGTACTTTAGACTAGCAGGTGCTAAGAGATCCAGGAACCAAGCAGTTGCACATGCCATGGTGCCTCTTATGCCCCGTATACACGATTGTAAATTCCCCCAGCAAACGTCCGATGTGAGCTTTTGGTCGGAGATTCCGACCATGTGTATGCTCCATCTGACTTTTGCTGGTGGAATTCCCGCCAGCAAAAGATTGATAGCAGGTTCTCTATTTTTCGGTCGCAAAAAGTTCCGATTGGAAATTCCGATTGCCTGTAGCAATTCCGACGCACAAAACTCCTACGCATGCTTGGAAACAATTTGACGCATGCTCAGAAGCATTTAACTTAATTTTCTCGGCTCGTCGTAGTGTTGTACGTCATCGCGTTCTTGACGGTCGAAAGTACAGAGAACTTTTATGTGTACGCACACCAAGCTTGAGCGGAATTCCAAGTTTTTTTTTAGATGGAAAATCCACTCGTGTGTACGGGGCATTAGTGGGAAAGTAGGCATGGTGCTGATCGCCTTTTAAAGAAAAAAGTTTTCTCCCACTGATCACAAATAGAAGGCATTTTTTTCCCTCTCACTGACCATTGAGGCCGAACTTTTGTTTTCATCTGCTGACCACAGACCTGAGGCTTTTTTGCTCACTTGACCAAAAATATAATGGTCACTATGACACATGACCGTTGCCTGCTATATATTGTGTGCTAAAATTAAATTGTGCTGTCTGTTATACTCTATATTTTGTGTTTTGCATTACAATAGTGTGGGCCACAGCACATTATATAGCCTTGACCAAAGTGTTTATTGCCCCAACAGTTGCTGGTTGATATGTAGTTTCCGATTATTTTAATGACGCTCTTCAAGGTAGGGTGTTCTGCCCCACTTTCATGTATTTTTACCATATATCTTGTACTGAACTGCGTGATATTATCACTTTTTAGTAGTATGCTAGTGGTGGTTTTTGGCCACTACAACATGTTAAATTTGGTTGGTTCCTCTGTCCACCCCCACCTGTTTAGTGATATTTTATTTATTTCTAGCTAGACCCTCCCCGCTTCTAACATGTTCCCTCATTTGCTAAGCTTTGGGAAACATTCCCTTGCAAGATGAACAGTAATTTGGAAATTTAGTAAATCAACCCTAAATGTGTTAAAAAAAACACCAAGGCTGGAATTACCATCCTCACACTGCATTTAGCGTGTATTGGTACCTACATTAGGGTTGCTACCTCATCCTTTTAAACACGTATGAGTTACACAGGTTCTGAGGCTAATTTAATGCAGATAAGGCACCAAGTGAGTTTAACTCCCACCTTAATCAGCCACAGAACTTGTGTAATTAATATGCGTTTGCTTTTAAAGGGATGTGGTGACAACCCTAACCTACATTGATGTTCCTTTTTTTAACAATTTGCTTTAAAGCGGTAGTAAACCCGCTGACATGTTTTTTTTTTTTTAGACACCTGTAAGGGAAAAGGCATAATGAGCTAGTATGCACCGCATACTAGCTCATTATGAAATACTTACCTTAGAACGAGGCGTCGGTAACTCACCTGGTCCACGCCGAGGTCGCTGACATGTTGCCTCGGCGTGTCTTCCGGGTATCGCGACTCCAGCGCTGTGAGTGGCTGGAGCCGCGATGTCGCATGCGCACGGGAGACTTTGTCCCGGCAGGGTTCGTATTCTGCCGGCCTTTCAGCCGAGAATCTCCCGTGCGCATGCGCCGCTGCAGTCAGCGGCGTATTGCACGGGGAATATCTCCTAAACCGTAAAGGTTTAGGAGATAATTTTTTTTACCTACAGGTAAGCCTCATTATAGGCTTACCTGTAGATGAAAGTCCAAAATGGGACTTTACTTCCACTTTAAGTTGCTGTGCATGTTTCTTTTCTTTTTTTTTTTTTCATACCAGCAGCAATTTTTTTTTTTTCCTTGATTGCACATAGCTGATATTAGAGCCACAAAAATCACAAAGTGGCCACCATGGCTTTTCAAACCAATGGCACCCCTTTTTAGTTTAACTTAAATTAAATTAAGGCAGTTGAAGGGGATTTTGTATTAGGCATGCAGGAGCTGCTGGTATTTTGCCCGGGTCTTCTCATTTTTGCCACGCAGCCAGGAACAAGGTAGATTCACACAGCCAGGTGGACAGACACTACCGCTCGTTACTCCAATAACCAGTCTAGGGGATTTGTTTTTCTGTTTTATTGGAGAACTTAGAGGGAAGGGATATGGCAAGATATTCCGAACTGAACTATTCACACCGAGGACTCTAACTTCCTTTCCTAGTGAAACTTGACCAAAGTCCTTGCAAAGGCACATGCAGATTTCTTCACAGCAGCACAGAGCAATGTCCCTTAGTAAAGTAGTGGACGGTTTTGGACAAAGCTCTAAGAAAACTAGCCAGCATTCTTCCTTGTGTGGGCCCTCACTTAGAGCACGAGATGAACTGTTTAAGGATCCTAATACGGCGTACACACGGTCGGAATTTCCGATGGAAACAGTCCGATGGGAGCTTTTCATCGGATTTTCCGACCGTGTGTATGCCCAACGGTCTTTTTCTGTCGGAATTTCCGACGGACTTTGAATTGAGAACCTGTTCTCAATTTTTACGACGGAAAACCTTTCTATTGGATTTTCCGATCGTGTGTATGCAATTCCGACACGCAAAATTCCAACGCATGCTCGGAAGCAATTCGACGCATGCTCGGAAGCATTAAACTTCCCTTTTATAGTGCTGTCGAACGTGTTTTATGCCGCTGTGTTATTGACCCTCAGAATTTGGTGTGATCGTGTGTAGGCAACACAGCTTGAGCGGAATTCCGTTGGAATGCACTGTATACACTCCCTCTGTCAGCTATGGTAGAATCAGGGTTGCCACACAGACTTCAGGCTCTCAGATCTGCAATCTGCGATCATGTCAGCAATTCAGGCCCTCAAGTCGCCCAACTAAGGCCACATGGTCACAAGTGCTGGCGATACAAAGCATCTGCCCCAGCCTGGTGCAATCCTATCCTGGAAATCACCCAGAGCCCATGTGCTCCTCAAACATAAATACAGGCACCCAGCATGCCTAGGGGCACCTCGCCTTACAATTAGCCAGGGCTGTATGCATATTCATGCTGTTCATCTGCCTAGTCTCCACCTATAGCCTAGAATCTTCCTAGTTTCTTGAGCACAGGGACACTCAGACAGCATTAGTAGCACCAGAGCACACTGAGCAGCCTATACTAACCAATCGCAGCTCTCTGTTAAGAAGACTGCACATAAATTTACCTAGCTGTCTCCCTGTTAAGCAGAGAAACCAAAAACTTTAATACACTCATCCTAGCATCTACCTAGGAGGGTGCAACATGCAGTTTTTGGCTCTCCCTTTTCTCTGCTTCAGGCCCCCACTTATTAGCTGTCACGGGGTAGATCTGTCAGTATCCTTTAGCCCCCAAACACACTGGTGCGATTTGTCATGCAATTTTATAGTTCCAAATCGCATGACAAGTCGCATCCCAATGTCAGCAATGATACCGTTCAAATTGCAGTGACTCATGTTGCAGCAACTTTGAAAAATGGTTTCTGCACTACTTTTTGCAGATTTCATTGCAACTTGCATAGATTTCTAAAGTAGCGTGATTTCAAAGCCACCCCAGTGTGAATGGGGGCTTAGCTAAGATTGACCCTGAACTTTTGGAGGGAAAACTTAGCAACAAATTGTTGCTCTAATTCACCATTAAATATTTTTACTTCTGAGGTTCTATTAGCAGATGGATCTTAACCACTTGCCAACAGCACTATAGGCAAAAGACAGGGCGCTCTGTGATCACAATGTCCGGAGGACACTGCTGATCACAGATTAAGGTATAGAGCCAATCAGCGGCTCTTTACCACATGATCAGCTGTGTCCAATAACAGCTGATCATGGATGTAAATAGAAGCCTGTTATCAGCACGCCTTTCCTCATACTGACAGCATGAGGAAGGGAGAAGAGAGCCGATAACCGGCTTCTCTAAAAGGGCATCTACACTGATAATCAGGGCACTGATTATCAGTGTCCTGATTATCTGTGCTGTCCAAACAGTGCCCACCAGTGCTGCCAATGTGTGCACACTAATGCTGCCAATGTGTGCCCATCAGTGCTACCAATCAGTGCCCATCAGTGCCTCCTCATCAGTGTCACCAATCAGTACTGCTTACCAGTGCCCATCAATGCTGCCTATCAGCGCAGCTTCATCTGTGCCTACCAGTGCCTCCTCGTCAGTGCCTATCCGTGCCATCCATCAGTACCACCTATTAGTGCCCATCAGTGCTACCTATCAGTGCCTCCACACCAGTGCCACCTCATCAGTGCCCATCTGTGCAGCCTATCAGTGCCGCCACATCAGTGCCCATCAGTGCAGCCTATCAGTACCCATCAGCACAGCCTCATCAGCGCACATCAGTGAAGGAGAAAAATGACCTGTTTCCAAAATGTTATAACTAACTATGAAAAAGTTTAATTTCTATCAAGATTTTATTTGTTTATTTAGCAAACAATAAAAAACCCAGTGGTGATTAAATACCACCAAAAGTAAGCTCTATTTGTGTGAAAAAAATTATAAAAATTTTGTTTGGGTACAGTGTAGCATGACCGCACAATTGTCATTCAAAGTGTGAAAGCGCTGAAATCAGAAAATTGGCCTGGGCTGGGAGAGGGTAAAAGTGCCCAATAGGCAAGTGATTAAACCAAGCTGAGCTCTCCCATCCTACCCTTTCTAGTCACGGCTATTCTTTGTTGGGGGTATTGTCACCCACATTTGTGGGTGGACAGTGTGAATACTACTTTAATAGACTGGTTTTGTTTAGTTCAAGTTTTGGTGACCGAGGTTTTGGTGTATGGTAATTATTAAAATGTTATTTTTTTTTATTAAAAAAGTGAATTTTTTTATTAAAATGTTATTTTATTACTTTGGTTTGGTTTAAAGTTATTACTTTTAAAGAGTAATGCCACTTTTGTTGAGAAAAAAAAAATTCCCCTCTGGGTGATCTATGTACACTGCAAGGATTGTAACAAATCCTACTATCCTACTAATAGCTGTTTGTTTTAAAGTAATTTTTGTTGATGTCTGTGTCCACACTGCAAGGATGAGCTCAGTGATTCTGAATGTATAAATTGGTGTCAACTGGGCCCATTTGTGGTGTGCTAAAGAGTGCATATTGTGTTAAGGCAACCCTTTGAGTGGACTGACCACAACTCAGCAAAAATAGGAAATTGCACAATTTGTTTTTTACACAACACAAGAGATCACAGTGTATTACTATGCTCTGGGTGCAATTCAAAGTAGATGTGTAGGTACTGTATTCTATTCCTGTGTGTTGAGGTGCAAGTCAAAATGAAAACAACAATTAACACAATGCAACAATGCGAGTGGGCCCTTAGTGTTTATCCAAGAGAAAGAATCTGGGAGTGGTATGTCTTTAATCTGCTGCGTGCAAGAAGAATCATTACCATCAAATTACCATTTGATAGTACAGTATTGTTTGCAACGTCTCAAGAAGAAACAGTGTTCACCATACATGGGAGGGGTGCCAATCAGGTCATAGTTTCCAAAAACTACATACTAAATAGGATGTAAGGAAGCAGCTATAAAGTAATGAAATATCACAAATAATTTAGCGATAATGGATTAATAGTTCTAGCATAATAAACTTCAGAAAGTTTTTAGACTGTAGTTCTACCACTTCAGTCCCCAGCCAATTCTGACACTTCTCACGTATATGTAAAAATCAACATTTTCTTTTTATTTGAAAATGACTTAGAACCCCCAAACAAGCAAACTTTGGCGGTCACGTTGATACCTCACATATGTGGTATGATTGCTGTTTTATGGGTTTTTTGTTTTGTTTGTGTTTTACAATTGCTGGGACCAACACATGCATTCGCCTTTGTACCGGGGGGCTTTTAAAAAATGTCACATTTTAATTATTAATTTTATGTAATTTTATTTTATTTTTACACTGTCTCTTTTTTTATCAACTTAAAGCGGAGCTCCACCCTAAAGTGGAACTTCCGCTTATCGGATTCCTCCCCCCCTCCGGTGCCACTATTTGCACCTTTCAGGATAATCCAGGTATCTGCACCCACTTCCGGGACTAGCTAGCCGCAGCTGCCCTGCCCCTATCCGCAGATGCCCGCCCCCCCCACCATTGTGTCCTGGGAAACACACAGTTCCCAGGACACAACGGGGACCAGCAAAGATGCGCATCGCGATTCGCACATGCGCAGTAGGGAAACGGGCAGTGAAGCCGCAAGCTTCACTTCCTGATTCTCTGACAGAGGATGGCGGTGGGGGCAGCCGAGAGACGAGCGATCGCTCGTCATCTTCTGCCGACATCGCTGGAACATGGAACAGGTAAGTGTTCATTTATTAAAAGTCAGTAGCTGCAGTAATTGTAGCTGCTGACTTTTAATATTTTTTGTTAAGGTGGACTCCCTCTTTAATTGCTATTACAAGGGATAAACAACGTCCCCTGTGACAGCATGGGTAGTGACAGGTAGGGGCGTTGCTAGGCCTGCAAAAGACCCATAGCAGCGGTCACCAACCTGGGGCAGGGGGCACGCCGATGGTAAGCAATTTTTTGTGGGCAAAGGAAGGCTGGTGTTGGCGTGTCAATCATCATGGCACCATAGTTGATATGGTGTCAGGGTGATCGAAGCGCATTGTTTCTATTGTTACATTGTTATATATAATGAAGTGGTTCAACTCACCATAATGCAGAATCAGTGGGAGCCCTGGGCATGTCACTTGCCACCATCATCTGTCACCAGATGCAGCTTTTTAACTTGCCACCGTCACCTGCCACCATTTGCAGATTGTCACTTGCCACGTCACTTGCCACCATTTGCAGATTGTCACTTGCCACCATTTGCAGATTGTCACTTGCCACCATTTGCAGATTGTCACTTGCCACCATTTTCAGATTGTCACTTGCCACCATTTGCAGATTGTCACTTGCCACGTCACTTGTCACCATTTGCAGATTGTCACGTCACTTGCCACCATTTGCAGATTGTCACTTGCCACTTCACTTGCCACCATTTGCAGATTGTCACTTGCCACCATTTGCAGATTGTCACTTGCCACCATTTGCAGATTGTCACTTGCCACCATTTGCAGATTGTCACTTGCCACGTCACTTGCCACCATTTTCAGATTGTCACTTGCCACCATTTGCAGATTGTCACTTGCCATGTCACCTGCCACCATTTGCAGATTGTCACTTGCCACCATTTGCACATTGTCACTTGTCACTTGCCATGTCACTTGCCATGTCACTTGCCACCATTTGCAGATTGTCACGTCACTTGCCACCATTTGCAGATTGTCACTTGCCACTTCACTTGCCACCATTTGCAGATTGTCACTTGCCACCATTTGCAAATTGTCACTTGCCACGTCACTTGCCACCATTTGCACATTGTCACTTGCCACCATTTGCACATTGTCACTTGCCACGTCACTTGCCACCATTTGCACATTGTCACTTGCCACCATTTGCAGATTGTCACTTGCCATGTCACCTGCCACCATTTGCATATTGTCACTTGTCACCATTTGCACATTGTCACTTGCCACATCACTTGCCACCATTTGCAGATTGCCACGTCACTTGCCACCATCTGCACATTGTCACTTACCATGCCAGCCAGTGCCACCAAATGTGCATTGTCGCTGCATTGGTGGCAGGCTGGCAGTATTGGTCAGTGAGGGCAGTAGAGCGGAGATGCGGGGCAGGCAGTGAGAGATGATGTAATCTCTCTGCTCCTCGCCGCACCTCTGACATTGAAAAAGTTTTAGGAAGTATTCTTCCTTTGTGATAATAATTTTTTCTATTTATCAAGCATACATGTTTCAGTTGGCTATGGATATATACTGACATGCTTCTTATTTATTACTTTATCGCATGGAATAACATATCTGTATAGGTATAATATACACGGATACACTTCAACCCACCACTCATAGTCCCGAGAGGGACAGGAACCTTCAAGTATATGGGGATTTATACATGTAATATCACCATATATGAAATATATATTCTCTCACTTTTTCATTAAATGTGCACATCATATAGCACTGTGTTATAACACTGGTTCACATTGTGCATTTGATATAGGCACAAACATTTAAGTTTATTCCTTGTGTGCGTGTGTATATACACATATAAAACACAAAATTTCTTTCCTTTTTTTCACACTGGTTTATATGCTGTAACACTGAACTAAGTCACATTAGGTGGATTATAACTATATGGTTCACATATTGTTTTCACGATTAACATTAGAATTTGGTGGGATTTAATAGCACTATGGTGTAAATCTAACCAGCTCATACAGTAGAATAAGAGCACAAACAGGGACTCTGTTACTACTAGTCGCTTAGGCGACGCACTCCATCCTAATTTACTCATATCACAGGTAGCGCCTGACCTCAGTACCATCAACCTGACATTTAAGAGGCCTGTGCTGTGAGGGCTGAAGAGCGCTGATGTGTGGCGGGCAGTGAGAGATGATGATGTCATCTCTCTGCTCCCCGCCGTACATCGCTCCCACATTGAAGTGGCTGGCTGTGAGGGCGGAAGAGTGGTGACGGGCGGGCGGATAGAGATGATGTCATCTCTGCTCGTCCGCCCGATCATCTCTCCTCCACCTCCAATGCTGCACGCCGTAGCCGCGACCCTCTAAGACTCTTGGCCATGGGCTTCACATTCGGGGCTCCAGCCTCGATAGCCACCCCCTGGTGACACCTATGGTGACAGATATTCTTTACTGGGAGATCTGGAGTCTATTAGACCCAGACCTCTCCACTGCCCTTAAAAGCATTAGGTCAAACCAAGATCGATTTGATCAGATGCTTTTACAGGTCAGTAATGGCTTGTTTACATTAGGCTGAAACCGGACGTGACAAAATACTCATCGCTTTCAATTTCTTAGACCATAGAGATGATTGGTGACATTGTGGTCCTTGATCATTTCTAAGCTTCAGTACCAGGCTCTCCTCTCCAACTGGACCAGGTCCCCCTTCTGCTGCCTGTAAAAGCGATCCAGGGGCTAATTAGTTGCTGGGATTGCTTTTACATAAAAATAGCATCGGAGACAAAAAAAAAGGATACTGGGGTGATGCCTGTAGCTGCAGGCATCATCTCGGTATAGCCAATTCAACCTGACAACATACTCGTATGTCACAGAGGCTGAGGTGGTTAAAGTACAAAAACTGGTTGTGCTAATTTTACTATACTAACACTAGGTGGAGGTGTTCTACATCCTACCCAACATATTAGTAAAGCATTTGGACATAATTATTCATTACAAAAAAGAAAATAGGTTTATTAACATTTTTATTTTATTTTTTTACTTTTTTCTTTAATGTTATTAATGTTTTATATACTGCATGTTTTGTACTCTCTCACACAGATGGCCCTGCCCTAACTTGCATTGTTTCACTGGGTACATATGTAGCGCCGGGCTCCTAATGAGCATGCGCTATAGGTTTTTTTGTAGATTTAATGTTCCTAAAACCATAGTTGGGTTTTAGGGTTAATTGTTACAAATTATGGTCTCAGTACCAGTTGGATTGCACTGTATTCCGCTTGGCCATGGGTGGGTGTCACCTATGGCAAGCATAGGAAAGCAGTCCGGTTTGGACGCATTGGGTGCCAATCTCTCTCTGAACCAACCAGTGAGTGAGTTGCCTCGCTGTGCATTCTGCCCAGCAACTGAGGACTCTTCAGAAGAGGACCACACACAAGGCTGGCTGCTCGGTAAGAGCCTGGAAGCTAAGTTGGAAGGACAGCAGGTGAATCCACACTCGTACGGTATGGCCGGTCCGGCTGCAAGATACTGATACTGTATGAGGGTTCTCTAAGTTATTTATCCTTCAGTAAGTTCTACAACCAAGTCTGTGGCAGAGACTTTGCTTTATCTGAATCACCTGTCGGCTGCTAAATCTACTAAGAGGAGATTTATATGATAGCTGTAGTATCCAGTTGCGAATGGCTATTTCCTGGAGTTTATAGTGAGAGACATTCAGTTCCAAGCAGTTCCAAGAGTACCTGAACTTCCTACCCTTACCCTATATTCCTTCATTGAGAGACTGTGTTCTGTTTGACGTTTTGCAAATAAAAATCCCTAAAGTGGATCCAGTGTCGGTCTCTGCAGTTCTTTGGGCCATCTACCTTGGGAAACCCCTAGACACATACGAGGTCAAGTAGTTAACGGTAAGCCCAAAAATAACCAGCAACTCCTTCGGGGGTCAGTGCTACACATGGAACAATGTTTATCCCTTATTTCCATACAACAGGAAACTGTCAGTATTCATTTCCACAGATCTCTGCAGGAATAAGTACATCCAACAGTCAGAAGTGTTTGTAATCATGATCTATTTATCCCCTACATACCCCCCATCATCACAAATAATATGAGGGTCAAATGTGTTGTTTGCAACTATTGAGCATTCCATGGACACCCTCTGCTCCTCCTCCCTCTAGAACTTTGTGCCACCTCCCTGCACTTCCCTGTACTGTATGCCATCATGGCACTGCATCTCTTCCCTAAAACCCTCTTCACCTATACTTTCCCTTCTGGTACCTTTCTTCATCCTTTATCTAAATCACCATCCATGTATCTGTGTCCCCTCCTGGTACCTTTCTGCATCCTTTTCCTGAGCCCCTCTGTGCACATTTGTGCCTCTACCTAGCACCTCTCTCCATTCCTTCCAAAAACACCTCTCTACCTATCTTTGTCCCCTCTTGTCACCTTTTTCTGTCCCTTTCCCTTCCACCCAGTTCCTTTCCTGGCACATTTATGCATCCCTTCCCTTAACCCTTCTTGACTCACCCTTGTCAACTACGGGAAAGTTTCTGAACCCCTCTCTGCTATTTGTGTCACATACTGAAACCCCCCACATACATTCAATCAATCCTTCTCTACATATTTTTCCTCTACATATTGTTCCATACTATCAGATGGGAATGGGAAACCCCATGCCGATACAAAGTATTTATGCCTGCAAAAGTTACCCTCATACCTCAAATCAGAATGAATAATCATTATCTATGCTAATAATTAATTATAATAACTTTATTATTCCAACAGATCTGATATACATATATATATATATATATATATATATATATATATATATATATATATATATATATATATATATATATACACATACATACACACACACACACACAGTATCTCACAAAAGTGAGTACACCACTCACTTTTTTGTAAATATTTTATTATATCTTTTCAACACTGAAGACACTTTTCAGATCATCCTCAGAGAGTTCTTTGCCATGAGGTGCAATGTTGAACTTCCAGTGACCAGTATGAGAGAGTGACAGCGATAACACCGAATTTAACACACCTGCTCCCCATTCACACCTGAGACCTTGTAACACTAACGAGTCACATGACACTGGGGAGGGAAAATGGCTAATTGGGCCCAATTTGGCCATTTTCACTTAGGGGTATACTTACTTTTGCTGCCAGCGGTTTAGACATTAATGGCTGTGTTGAGTTATTTTGAGGGGACAGCACATTTACACTGTTATACAAGCTGTACACTCACTACTTTACATGTAGCAAAGTGTAATTTCTTCAGTGTTGTCACATGAAAAGATATCAAATATTTTCAAAAATGTGGGGGGTGTACTCACTTTTGTGAGATACTGTACATTTACTAAATATATCAGGTGCGCCTAAAAGAGGAATGAGATTCTGCAGCAATATTACAACCTATTGCATAAAATATCAGCCTACATCCACCCTATAATATATTCTAATCTTTCTCGATCTCTGAGGAGTATTGCTTCCAGCCTGCCTATGTATTTTTTTATTTATCTTGTTGGTTTCTAACCTTATGCACCCATCTTCCCGTCACCATTATTACTTCAACCTCTGTTTGTTTCCAATACCTGGGTATTAATGCTTTAGCTGCATTCAACAGGTGTGGAATAACCCTTTTTTTATAGGATTTGTTAGATGCAGGCATTCCGTGGAACAGACAGTGTAAAGGTGACATTTCTATAGGTTTAGTAGACAACTTCTTGATCCATGGGGCTAACTCCTCCCAAAATGGTCTAATTATTGAGCAAGACCACCATATATGGAGGAATGTACCCTTTTGTTTACAGCCCCTCTGGCAGCATTCATTTGCTGTTGGGTATATCTGTGCCAATCGTGCTGGGGTTCGATACCATCTGTCCATAAACGTATATAACATTTCTTGTGTAGAAGAATTTATAGACGTAAAGTGCGCTGATTCCAACAATTTCTTAACTTGTGATGAGGTAAGTGTGTAGTTTAGCTCTCTTTCCCATTCTTTAATAAAATAGGGGGTTGGACTGTTTTGACCACTGAGAACTATCTTATACATTCGAGATAGCAAATGATTAGACTCTGACATCTTCATGCACAAAGTCTCAAATGTAGTAAGAGAGCTCAAGGGCCTTAATCAGGGTTCTAATTTTGTAAAAAAAAATTGACATTTGGAGATATCTCCACCTAGCCATATGTATGCTCCCCTGGGATGACACCAACTCCGTAAAGGGAGGATAAGGTTTCTCGTGGGGCATAACTGGCACACGCTGTATTCCCATCTGATCCCCACAGGCCTAAAACTCCTACCTCCTCTCCTGGGGGGGAACCAAGGGTATCCCTAAAGTGGGGCCAATGGGGATACACAGGGGGCATATTTACCATTTTTATTCATTCTGTCCCACACCGATAAACAATCCCGTGTTAGAGGGGATGTCCAACTTGAGAGGCCCCTGGACGCAGCCGAAATCTATGGTGCCCCTGTTAAATTTCTGCATGTTAATATTTTCTCCACTGAGACCCATGCCTTACTTGCGGTATCATGGCACCAATTTAAGATGCGTACCATAGACATCACCTGTAATACAGGGCCATGTCTGGAAGCCCAATTCCCCCTTCCCCTTTACCTCTAGGTAAAATATCATAAGCTATTCTAGGGCTTCTATCATTTCATACAAAGGATATAAAAGCTTTACGTATCTGTTTAAAGAAAATCCGTGGAAGTGGGATAGGAACAGTATATAAGAAATAAATTATTCTGGGTATTATATTAATTTTGAGTGCATTCACTCTTCCGAACCATGTCAAAGAATAGCCTCTCCATTTCTGCAAATCCTTCATTATACTTATCAATAAGGAGCCATAATTGAGTTCATATAATAGTTCATATAATAATTTTATATTTGATGTAATATGTACTCCTAAATAATATAAAGAATTTACATTCCAGATAATCAAATCTATTTTTTGAAATTAGATAAAATATCATACAGCTGGACTTCAGCCATCAAGACAGGTAAAGACTCCTGGGGTTTGGAAAGATAGAATAGCAAGTCATCAGTATATGCTGAGACTTTATGTTCCCCAGAACCAATAACGACCCCACGATTTTCTTATTTTTTCTCACTTTACAAAGAAAAGATTCCAAAATCATGGCAAATAATAATGGGGAGAGAGGGCACCCCTGCCTGGTACCGTTACATATATATAAGTAATCTGAAAGGATACCATTCACCTGGACCCTGGTTCTTACAAAGCCAATACCCATCCCATCATCCGCTCCCCCAAGCCTATCCCCTTTAATACTTCCATCATGAACCCACAGTTCCCTCTATCAAATGCCTTTTCTGCATCCATTGACAGTACTACTCTTGGGATTTTATTAGGTCCCATTTGCATCCAATGGAGGATATGGAGAGCCCGAATAGATATATCTCTAGTTTCACGACCCTTCATAAAACCTGTCTGGTCAAAATGGATTAGTTGTACTATATGATCCTGTAGTCAAAGGACTAGAATCTTTGCCAGTAATTTTGTATCTGAATTGAGAAGTGAAATAGGTCTATAGTTAGCACAGTCTTTTCCAGGTTTCGAAAGAACTGTCACATATGCTAACAGTGCCTCCGAAGATAAGGGATTAGTGGCAGTGATTTTATTAAGGTAATTATAATATCGAGATAAATTTCTTATAATATGCGTGTGTTAGGCCATCCAGTCCTGGACTTTCTCCATTGGCAAATTTTCTACTGCCTTGTTCACTTCCTCTATGGTAATTGGTCGTTCCAGATTCTCAATAACTGTGGAGGACAGAACTGGTAGGGCAGAGTCCCTAAGATATTCCCTAATCTCCTCCACCCGCCTCCCTTCCGCCGCACTCAAAGAGATTGATTGTATATCATATAGATCTGTGTAAAATCGATGGAATTCCCCAGCTATGGACTTAGTATCCACTACCTGTTTATCATTAACTAATATATTGTGAACATGACCTAGTTCTGGTTGCTTTTTTAATTGTCTGGCCAGCAATCGACCGCATTTATTCCCTTGTTCATAAAAACGCAAAATATCTATGCTTTTCTTTGGCTCTTTGATCCAGACATCCAGAGAGTTCTATTCTTAGTGTCTCCAGATGGCTGGCATTATCTTGGTCAAGATTAGCTTCCCAAAAAATCCTCGATTTCTATCCGTTTTTCTCTTTTAACACGTGAGCCATGTGCTATTAATTCCCCTCTAATGACCGCTTTATGGGCTTCCCAAACCATTTGCTCTGACACTTCCCCAGATGTATTTATTTCAAAATACTCTACCAATTTATGTAGTAAATCTTCCAATATCTGTCTATCATCGAGCAAAGTCTTGTTCTTTATTGCCACGTCCTCTCCCGATGATCCCCAGATCCTGGGAGAAAAGTTATTGTGATGGGGGCGTGGTCCGAGATTGTTATGGATTCAATAGTGGCAGATCTCACATAATTCAGATAATATTGGTTCACTAAGATTAGGTCAAGCCGGGAGTAAACATTATGGGTTTTGGAGCAATAGCTATAGTCTTTATTCTCCGCATGTAATACCTGGTGTTGTATGTCCTCTGCCTGCCTCCCGGCTCACGCTTCCTCTCCTCTTGGCTCTGTGTTTTGATCGGGTGTCCCTGATCCCCTCTCTGCGGGGTGAGGTAGGCTCTTAGTCCGCCTACTGAATCCCTGTTCACCCCCGCTGGTTGGAGTGCCGCACGTCTATGTGTTGTTATCTCCCTCCGGTGGTACCTCTCCGCTACTGCTGCTGCTGCTGCTGACTACTGGCTGTTTACAAGCTGCTGCGTCCACTGTAGAAACCCCGGGGCGTGAAGAGCACTCGTCTGCTCTTCATCATGTCCTCCGCTCTATGTGAATTACTAAGAGCAGTGGGTCTTTTTTGGTGCATGTTAGACTAGACAGTCATATTTACACCCTGTACAACTGCTCAAACAGAGAGATGAAAATTGTAGTGCAAGAAATATTGAAATGAGTATCTAATAAGTAGGCTGTATTTAAATGCAGTTACTTGACATGCTAATTCAGCATCTCATATCAACCAAACTGAATCTCCATTCACACTTTTATGTAACTTTTGAGGGTTTACAATGCAGTCTATGGCAGTGAAGTTGCATGAAAGTCAGACCAAAGCAGTGCAGGAACCTTTTTAAAGTTGCTGGGACTTTTAGTCGCACATATTTGAACGGTTGTCATTGAAAAATGTGGGGTATGACTTGTCATGCGACTTTAGTGTCCAAAGTCGCCTTACAGGTCACACAAATATGAATAGAGCCTTATGCCGCGTACACACGGTCGGAATTCTCGTCGGAAAAAGCTCTGATGGTTTTCCTGTCTGAATTCCGACGGAATTTCGCTCAAACTGTCTTGCCTACACAAGGTCACACCAAATTCCGACGGTCAGTAACACAGCGGCATAAAACACGTTAGACAGCACTATAAAAGGGAAGTTTAATGCTTCCGAGCATGCGTCGAATTGTTTCCGAGCATGCGTCGGAATTTTGCGTGTCGGAATTGCATACACACGATCGGAAAATCCGATAGAAAGGTTTTCCGTCGGAAAGATTGAGAACAGGTTCTCAATCCAAAGTCCGTCGGAAATTCCGACAGAAAAAGACCACATACACACAGTCGGAAAATCCGTTGAAAAGCTCCCATCGGACTGTTTCCATCGGAAATTCCGACCGTGTGTACGCGGCATAACTCTGCACAAAAGGTCTCTTGGCTCAGCTGATGCCCTAAAGCCCTGGTACACACAATTATCGGACGAATGATGCTTTGTTTGTTTTTTTGCATGCTAGTCTCCATATCAAAAATGAAGGGGTTACTAAAGTTACAGAAATTCTCGTATGACAGGGTAAAAATTTGGAAGTGATGTAATGTATTGTATTGTATTTATATCGTATTATTGGAGGAAAACTGTACCGATTAAACGAAAATCATATGATCTGGTATTGTACAAGAAAAATTTTCATGTTTGTCCCAGCAGATAATTTCACACGACCTGTCCTGATCGACTCTCGAAAAGCCGTGTACTAACGATCAAATTATCGTACGATCACTTAAAAGCAGTGTTTTTCCTACAATTTTCTGATAGTGTGTACTAGGCTTAAAAATGTATTTTTATGTCTGTAGGCAATGGAGGAGGAAAGTGAGCGGCCAGTCGGTCACTGCACCAGTTTATCTGGTCTAAAACATACTGTAAGTGCTCTTAAGAGAAACAGATGTCTCCCTGAGATTGGTGAATGAGCAGACATCTGCCTATCATTTGTATGTATTAGTTCTGCCCACCCAACAGACTGAAGAGTTGTATGCACTGTCAAGACATTATGTTATTTCTGTTATTCTGGCTGTTAAAAGGTATGTGAGCCATACCTGTGCACACAACATCAGCCACTCTCAATGAGAATGAGTTATTAAAGAAGTTACGAATCATTACACAATACATTGTGTGAATATTCACCTTAATTACCCAGTCATGTAAAAAAAAAAAAAAATGTTTTACTTATTTCATCTTATTTAATAGCCCATTAGTGCCTTGCGTAAGTAAAAAGTATTTATACTATATATATTTATACTATATACTATACTAAGCCCAGAAAATACATAGCCGCCCCAAGGGGTTATGGCGATACACATAGTTACACCCAATCCATAGTTACACCCACAATCCAAGGTCCCTACCCTCAAGGAGCCCACAATCCAAGGTCCCCAATTTACATTCATATACTAGGGCTAATTTTTGGACAGAAGCCAATCAGCCAATTAACCTACCAGCATGTCTTTGGAGTGTGGGAGGAAACCGAAGTACCCGGAGGAAACCCACGCAGGCACAGGGAGAACATGCAAACTCCAGGCAGGTAGTGTCGTGATTGGGACATGACAAAATGACATGACATAATGAGGAAAATTTCAAGGGGTATGAATACTTTTTCAAGGCACTGTATATCTGCCTAGGTGTTACCCTGTACAGCTCACTCTTCTGCTAAACATCACACTGGGCTGTTGGATCAGGGTGAGACAATCACTTTGCCCTCTGACAGTGGTTTGCAGAGCTGCCAGAGGCTGTCCTATAGAAATTAGGTTGTTGGTCTAGCCAACAATAGCTGGTGGAAGGCTGGCCATAGATAAGTCAGTTTTTTTGTTCTATCAGCAGGTTGAAGGGAAAAAACTGACCAGATCTCCTCATCCACACATTCAACGTGGATGTGGAAATCCTCCCTGACATGGGCGTAGCATAAGGGGTTGCAGGGGTCACAATCGCAACCCCGCCCCTAGCTCCAGGGGCCCCCTGCAGCCTCCCTGTCATATTATCATATCCTCGCCAAAATCCATCTCCGATTTGCCCTAGGGCCCCAGAGCCATGCTCCAGTACTGGGCTTCTACTTTGCCTTCCACAGTCCACACCCTCTCCCAATTGGCTGGGGAGAAGCTGTGAGCCATTTCCTGAATGGAGAGGAGCACGAGGTGAGAACAGCCCAGGATAGGGAAGTGGAAGTGTCTGTGCTGTGTGTGGCAACATGGAATGGTAACTGAGCTCAGCAAGGCAAGAGGAGGAGAGTGTCGTCCTGTAGCCACAATGGGGCCGATGTCACTGGTGAGGTATGACTCAAACTCAAAACTCAAAGCTCTTAAGCCACTTTGAGTATCTTTGCGTGCAGTGAATGTATCTGCATGCACATTGGAAGTAGTGGGTGGGGGCCCAGGTCAACGTTTGCATCGGGGCCCACAAGCTTCAAGCTACGCCTCTGCTTCCTGATGTATCATTGCATTGCGACAGCAGGGAGACTTCCTTGCCATCAGAATACGCAGACCGAGCAGTTTTCTTAACTTAACTCGTCCCACTGTATCTTGTGGTCTGCTTTAAACTGATAACACACATGCTACACAGGATGGATGGAAGAATTTCCTTTTGTGGCTACTATATTTTGATAGCCAGCCTTGCCAGATGTCAAAATACCCAAACAGTGCCTGTATCTGACTGGATGCAGGTGTTTGGCTGAAAGTTTTCGACCCAGCTCCTTTGATTTCTCAATTGAGGCATGCATGTTGGGTGGGAGGGTGCCAACAGGGAAACCCACTGAGAAAGTTTAAGCTGGTTCATCAGGAAGTGGCCAAAATTAGCAAAATGTATGGCCAGCTTTACTCTTTGTATCTGTACTGTAGGGTAAAGAAAATACTTATGTGAGCAAAACACAACATTGTCTTTTAGCTGTCTGCCAATCCATAAATCTTCTCACCTCTCCTAAGGCAGACTATCCACTTCAGTGATAAGTTCTGCTTATTTAAGATGCCCCCAATAGATATTATAGTTGTCTTTCCCCAGCTTCCTCCTACAGAGCCTAGGCAAGGGTGGCGTCATCCTCCTTTTGGCCAGATCTTGAAGAATGTTGAGCAGCCCAAATCTCGGTGTCTTCCCACGGCACCTAGGTAAGGGTGATGCCAGCCTCCTTCCTGCCAGATCTCGAAGAATGTTAAGTAGCCCAAATCTTGGCTTCCTCCCACAGCACTTAGGTGAGGGTGATGCCATCCTCCTTCCAGGCCAGACCTTGAAGAATGTTGATTAGCCTCCCTCCCACAGCACCTAGGCAAGTGTGACATCATCCTCCTGGTTAGATCTCAGAGAATGCTGAATAGTCCACATCTTGCAACAAGATGATCCTGCACTGTGCTGCAGTATTTTCTTGCAAGATTTGGGCTACTCAGTGTTTCTGGGGATCTTGTCAGCAGAAAGATGATGCCACCCACAGCACTGCAAAAGTATGGAAATGGCAAGTATATTATCAAACTACCCCACCTTTGCTTCCCCCCAAAAAGGTTAATGCCTAGTATACACAATGAGAAAATCGGACAAAAAAAAATGTTTCGGGGCGATCGTCCGATAATCTGATTGTTAGTACACAGCTTTTCTCGTACAATAACAGAATGAACAATTTTCATTTAATCAGTACAGTATTCATCCATAAAAAGTCGAGTGAATGAGACTACGCATGCTTAGAAACAAAAGAATACATTACAATACTTTACATCATTGCAGGAAGTTGTATTCTGTCTTACGAGAATTTTCGTAACTCTAGTAACCTATTCGTTTTGATATGAGACTAGCATGCAAAAAAAAAAAAAACAGACGATCATTCGTCCGATATTCTCATTGTGTGTAGGATGCAAAAGGGGGGGGGGTACCTTAAATAAGCAAACCTTGTCACTGAGGTGAAAGGTAACTTTAAATTCCTCTTCAAAAAAAGGCACAGAGTATTAAAAAAAAACACCACCTTCTAGCTGACCTTTAGACGCAACATCATTTATTTAACAGGAAATAGACATAATGTGTTAATACTGAATAAAATGTAATTAAATTATTATTTTTTTAAATATTCTGATTATCTGTTTATAAACACAAGATGTGTTAAACTGGAAATTACCTGGTGGTAATACTGAATATGTTATGAATGTATTATTTAAAAAAATATTCAAAGTACTTGTTTCTAGTTCTTTTTAAATTCACTGCTGTAACAAAATGTAGTAGTGGAGAACTGTACAGACTGCAAAACTGTGTCAACACCTACTGACTTGTGACTTTGTTTATCAGCAGCAGCGTTTCTTTAAAGAGTGTGACAGGGACTAGACTTGCAGCGCGGAGGAGAAATACACAGGAAAGCTAGTCACCTATAAGCGTAGCTACTGCACAAAGGTACTTTATTTCTCAGATTGTATACAAATACCACATAGTTACACATAGTGTTATTCTATGTGTCTATGTATACTACTTTAGGCTATTAGCGTTTTTTGCGCTTTGGCGTCTAATGCCGTGTACACACAAGCGGAATTTCCGACAGAAAAAGTCAGACGGAAGCTTTTCAGCGTATATTCTGATCGTGTGTATGCCTCATCTGACTTTTTTTTTTCGAAAATTCTGACTGACCTAGAAATTGAAAATGTTTTCAATATTTCCGATGGAACCAATTCCTATCGGGAAAACTGCTCGTCTGTATGCTGTTCTGACAGACCCAAAAGCAAGTACGAGACGGAATTGGCTATTGGCTACTGGCTATTGAACTTCCTTTTTCTAGTTGCGTCGTACGTGTTGTACGTCACCGTGTTCTTGACGATCGGACTTTGGCGTGATCGTGTGTGCGCAAGACAGTTTCAGCGGAACTCCGTCTGAAAAACCTTTAGAGTTTATTCCGACGGGAAAACTGGTCGTGTGTAAGCGGCATAAGAGCAGAATTTGTTTTTATTTTTGTACAGTTTCTTGGAGTGTTTTTCAGCAGAAATGCTCCTAAACGCTCCTAAACACTACTAGAAAAAATGTTTTTTTTAGCTTTTTTTTCCCTTTTACTGCAAAAATGCTAATGAAATGCTAATGCTCCTAAAACGCTGTTAAAACACTACTACAAAAAGCTATTACCAGTGTTTTTTATCTAGCAATTTTTCCAGCCTTTTTTTAGCTTACAAAAAAACCCTAGTGTGCATGGAGAATAAATGTATTCTTTTTATAATAATGACATATAGTGCTTTTACTTCAATATAATGGATGATAACAATGGTATAGATGTGACAGTCCCTACTTGTGTATTTAGATGCAGTTTCCAACAAGCACTAGCATGAGACAAACCAATAGTCCTAGTAAATGATTTTGGCAGTTACTATTTAATCTCACATTCAGTGATAAGGGCTCAGCTAGAAAACTGGCATACTTGTCACAGTAGGCTGGAAATATAGGCAAAATCAAAATAACATATACTGTATGCAAACCATTACTAGCAATCAAACAGCAGTCCCATTCCCCTTGTAACATAGTTTTATTACCTGTTGAACCTGCCATTAGATCAGTTTTTTCATCTTCCTTTAACAGACCAAGCTGTCCAGAAAAAATAATTAAAAATAAATAAATAAATTATACAGTGCTGAAAGCATATTATAAATGCCCCACACACTTATAAATGTGATATAACATATATCAAGTACAATAGATTTATTGTATTTTTTTTACCTATTGAACCTGCCATTAGATCTGCTTTTTCATCTTCCTTTAACCGGCCAATCTGTCCAGAAAAAATAAATAAATAAATGATACAGTGCTGAAAGCATATTTTAAATACCCCACACACTTATAAATGTGATATGACATATACAGGGCTGGGACAAGGGTTGGGCAGGAGGGGCGGCTGCCCTGGGCACTGTGGCATCATGTGAAGTGGGGGGGGGGGGCACGGTGAGGAGATGGGGGGAATCTGTGTTGGGAGCTGGAATTTAGGGGGCGGCATGGGGTAAGAATTGTTCTAGGAGGGGAAATGTGGGTGGAAGTACTGTGAGTGGTGATTTAGGGGGGATTTTTGTTGGGATGGAGGATGGGAGAAGGGGATTTGTGCTATTTGGGGGGAGGGGATTTGTGCTAGTAAGTATGATTGGGCAGTATTTGTGCTAGGAAGGGGATTTATTTTGGGGGGGGGGGTATTTTTGCTTGGAGCAGGGATTTAGAGTGGAGGGGGGAGATGATGTGTATTTGAGGGGATGAAAATTTGTTCTGGGGGGGGGGTGATTTTTTGGAGGGTGGGGCATTTTTTGTTGGGGGATGAGGTGCAAACATTTGTGCTGGGTCAGGGGGATTTCAGTCGGGGGAAATTGCAGATTCATGTTACATTTTTGAGGGGAAATTTTTGCTGACACATAATGCTCATACATCTTGGGGTGGGGGCTGTGTACTTTGGTAATGGTAAATTGACTGAAACGTTCCATCACCACCCAGTGATCTTCCAAATCATAAGAATTTCAAAATCCATGCCCGTCACCAGCAACTGCATTAACCAAGAGTGCATGCCTTTCCTTTTACAGATAAGGGCCGCAAATACAGCTTGTATGTCTCCCAGTAGGACTGTGATCCCAGAGACTTGCCCTTTATCTTCCTCCAGCTCCACATACATCCTCAGGTGGTTGTCAGCATATTAAAGAGAAACTCACATAGTGTAAAAACATCCCATTACATTTATTCAACACCATTGAATATAAGACTCAAATAAGAGTCAAGTAAACAGCGGCTAAAAGTAAATAATCCAAGGTACAGATAGGATCGGCACAGGAAAGAAAGTGTACTGCCGGCCGCCAGTAACTACAACCTCCACAGCTCTCCTGGCTCAATCAACATCTCACTAACATCCAAACAGGCAGCCAGTGTTAGGCTCCACCCCTTATGTACGTTTTGCGTATACACTTTCTCAAGGGGGGGTGCCCTAATGCTGGAAGCACAACCCTAAATTGCTGCAGCCCAACCAATCCCTGCAGGGATGGATCCTCTAGATCAGCAAACCACAACAGCTTTAACCACTTCAGCCCCGGAAGATGTGGCTCCTTAACCACTTAAGCCCCAGACCAATTTGCAGCCAAAGGACCAGGCCCCTTTTTGCGATTCAGCACTGCGTTGCTTTAACTGACAATTGCGTGGTCGTGCGACATGGCTCCCAAACAAAATTGGCATCCTTTTTTCCCCACAAATAGAGCTTTCTTTTGGTGGTATTTGATCGCCTATGCGGTTTTAATTTTTTGCGCTATAAACAAAAATAAATATCCCCAAAAAATATATAAAAAAACATTTTTCTTCCTCAGTTTAGACCGATACGTATTCTTCTACATATTTTTGGTAAAAAAAATCGCATTTAACGATTATTGATTGGTTTGCGCAAAAGTTATAGCATTTACAAAATTGGGGATAGTTTTATAACATTTTTATTAATATTTTTTTTTTTACTAGTAATGGCGGCGATCAGCGATTTTTATTGTGACTGCGACATTATGGCGGACACATCGGACATTTTTGACACATTTTTGGGGCCATTGTCATTTATACAGCAATCAATGCTATTTAAATGCATTGATTCCTGTATAAATGACACTGGCAGTGAAGGAATTAACCACTAGGGGGCGGGAGGGGTTAGTTCTGTGACATGTGTGTTTTTTTACAGTGGGGGCGTGGCTTTACGTCTGACATCACTGATCGGCTTTCCCGATGACAAGGAACAGCCGATCAGTGACAGGCAGTGTAGGAAGCACAGGGAGAGGTTTGTTTACACAGACCTCTCCCCGTTCTTCAGCTCTGTGACCCGATCACGGGACACCAGCGGCGATCGGGTCCGCTGGTCCCGCGGCCGCGGTCACGGAGCTCAGGACCGGGTCGCGAGCACGCCGCTGGCGGAGTGCGCGCGACCCACGGCTGGGCAGTTAAAGGGGATGTACAGGTACGTGCTTTTGCTCAGCCGTGCCATTCTGCCGAAGTATATGTGCAGGAGGCGGTCCTGAAGTGGTTAATGACCGGGTCATTTTTTGTGATTCAGCACTGCGTCGCTTTAACTGACAATTACGTGGTCATGCAATGTTGTACCCAAACAAAATTGACGTCCTTTTTCCCCACAAATAGAGCTTTCTTTTGGTGGTATTTGATCACCTCTGCGGTTTTTATTTTTTACGCTATGAACAAAAAAAGAGCGACAATTTTGAAAAAAAAACAATATTTTTTACTTTTTGCTATAATAAATATCCCCCAAAAATATATAAAAAAAACGATTTTTTTTCTCAGTTTAGGCTGTATTCTTCTACATATTTTTGTTAAAAAAAAATCACAATAAGCGTATATTGATTGGTTTGCGCAAAAGTTATAGCGTCTACAAAATAGGGGATTGTTTTATGGCATTTTTATTTATTATTTTTTTTATTAGTAATGGCGGCGATCTACGACATTATGGCGGACACATCAGACACTTTTGACACTATTTTGGGACCATTGTCATTTATACAGCAATCAGTGCTGTAAAAATGCACTGATTACTGTGTAAATGACACTGGCAGGGAAGGCGTTAACCTCTAGGGGGCAATGAATTGGTTAAGTGTGTCCTAGGGAGTGATTCTAACTGTGGGGGGGGGGGGGCTACCTAGGACATGACTGCTCCCGGCTCCACAGCTTGCAGGAACTACCAGCCCTCCTGGCTGCATGACTACCAGCCCACTCGGCTGCTCCGAAGATCTCCCAGGACAAGGGATAAAGGGTTAAGCACAGCACTGTCCTTTGAAAGCTTGCTAAATATGGCAGTCTCTCCCCTTGTAAACCCCTGGGTGTGCTGATGTACTCACTCTGTCCTCCTTGCTAACACTGCTCTCAGGCAAGAATCCTGTTCAAACTGTGATGCTGAATGATGCTTCCTAAGCAAGCCTGAGCTCAGCCTGGAGGCCACAGCACCCACCCCGACCCAGGGGATCCCTCTTAGACCTCCGACAGCCTCCTCAGCACTCCATCTTCCACCCAACTCCCCTGCTAGTATGACTCATCCATATTTAAGGGCTGACCCAGCCACCCTACCAGGCCTTCTGCCTGGGGATTAGCCAAGTTCCCTCAAGTATGCAGATCAACCCCTAGATCCTGCCCCTCCCATGTGAATAAGTATGGGGTACCCAAAGGGCCTGGTATGGGTTGGGGGGGGGGGGGCACGCCATTTTTTTTTTACATTCTTCTATTGTCTGCAATGGTATTGTATTTCCGGGAATTTAAATGTCATTTTTTTTTCATTATAAAATGTCAGTTTTGCTGCAGCAAGTTCTATACACGGTATAGATGCGCCACTTTACAGGCAGACTAAGGGGACACACCAGGCACTATATTTAAAGGAATTTTTAATTTTTGTTGTTTCACTTTAGGCATCATTAAAATCACTGCTCCTGTAAAAACAATCTTTTTTTTTTGGTCCCCCCAGGGCAGTACCCGGGCCCCCATAAACTTTTCATGGACAATTATTTTCATACAAGCCTTTAAAATGGGGACTTTAGTCCCATAGACTTTAATAGGGTCCGCGGTTCGGATCCAAACTTTTTACATGTTCGGGAGTTCTTGTGCGAACCGAACTGGGAGGGTGGGTTTGGCCCAACTCTATCAGAGACCTGCCTCTGTGAGTCATCCAACCAGACCTGTAGTAAACCCTGACCCAATTACAGACTCATACAGTTACCATGAGTCAAACATAGATTTGCTTGCACTAATCTAGTAGCACTATAGTGGCATGCTTTACCGCCACTCTAAGAAGCGATCTGCACTGGATATGTCACCTCCTCCTCACCTATTTTAACCCTGAACATGCTTGCACCACCATGCCACATTTCACATGGATGCAGGGTGTTTGCAGTCTGGCCCTTATTCACTTCAATAGATCACGTTCAACAGGCAGTACTGCCCGCCAAATGCGATGGGGAATCACCCTTGCTGTGCTGTGGCCATCTGGCTACCTTAGCAGCTTAAGTGTGGACATTAAAAACAAAGCTCAACCAAAATATTTTTACCGCCCTCCGACCACAAGTGTAAATGAGCCCTAAGAGGGTATTTCTCTGACATCCTGCTTTGCCTCTTGGATAGCCAATGATGTGCAAGGAAGTGAAGGGATATTTTGCCAATGGGACACAGTACTGTTGGGATACACATACACTTTAATAAATATACACTGGATTTTTTTGCAATTCTGATCCATGTGGTCCTATAAAGCTTAGGGAATACACTTGCAGGCTACAAAAAGAAAATCAAATTGGTTGCTATTGGTTACTAAAATTTGCATATCATCATGATCTTTCTCTGCTGCTGAATATGCTAGTGTGTGTCAACACAGATCCTCCTACTACATTCAGCGTGTTTATAGGAACCAAACCCTCTTACTCATATCAGAAGTCAAAGTCCACTGTGAACTTCCTCACTACGTTCATTGTGTTACTATAAAACTTCAACAGCCAGGTAAGTAATATCATTTCATGTTTTTATTGAAGTATGAAAGAAAGGAGCAGATGACAATGCTTTAGGGCTTATTTATACTTGCGGCACCCTCTGAAGAGCGATCCACAGTGGATCACTCTGCAGAGGGTGTTTGATAGACTGCGAGGAGATGTTATTTTGCCTCTTCACTGCCTGTTTTAGCCCCTAAAAAAGTGCAACATGGTTGTGGGGCATTTGCAGTGTGGCCCCATTTAACACGATGGGGGATCATTTTTGTAGAGCTGCAATGCAAAGAATTGCGGATGAGGTATATGTACACCCCTTTGCAACTTAAGGGGGAGCAGTTGGGGGGTGGTAAAAACACATCTCAGCCATGCATCTTTACCAGCCCTTTACCAAGGCCTTGGGGCTTGATCACTCTAGTCTGCACAGAAGCAGGCAGCATTTTATTGTGTTGGAAGCTGGTATGTTGCGTGTTTCAGCACATTGTACCGTTTCCTTTTTTTCTGTTTTTTTTTTTACTTTTTTGAAGGGTCACATGGTGACAATTTGTGTCTCCTCACAGTAGCGCAGTGCCATATGGTGCCACCATCAGAGATGTGAAAAATGCAGCGTGCCTGCATTTTTCTCCACTGCACCGCACCATACGTCACACCAGCATTGTGGTGTGAATAGGGACATAGAAAAACTATTATTTTCTATGTGCCCTTGTGGTGACTGCCATTTGTCCAGTACAGAAAAGCACCAGTCACCACACATGAACAAGCCTTCAAAGTGAATAATTGTACTGTACAATAATTTATACTCTATGCTATAAATTACCAGAAATTTGATTTCTTTGATTTCAGGTTCATCGGGTCAGTGTGGTTTATATACCTTACCTTTAAATTTAAAATACCTTTTTGTCAGGCTTTGTTCATGTGTGTGTGTCAGCTTGTATAAGAGCAGCTTGACCAGCAATATTTTAGGCCTCATTTACACTAGTTTGGCTGTCTGGACAGCTACCCACATTCAGATCGTTCTTCAGAAAGCATTTGACCTCCTGCTTGAACCCTGCACTAGTGTGCTGCAACGTAGCTCCATTCACTTGAATGGGTCACGTTCCGTAGGCGGTAGTGCCCGCTGAAAGCAACGGCGGGTATAATTTCTTTGGTATGTGTGCACCCCTGGCTGCTGCCTCTGCAGGGTAGTGATGGGGGGGGGGGGGGTGAAAAAATGCAATTCAACCCCCCCAAACCGCTAGTATGAATGAGCCCTTACAAACCTTTCATCAAACTTTATTCAGGCCTTGTTTTACACTTGTGGTTGGGGAGGGTGGTAACACATGCACCACTCCCCCTTAAACTGCGAAGGCAGAGGACATGGGTGTATACATGCCGCAGCTATGATGCTTTACATTTTGTCGCAGCAAAAATGATCCCTCTTTTCATGCACACCGGGCAGTACCGCTCACCAATTGTGACCATTCCCCTGAATGAAATCGCTCCACAACAATGTGCAATGCATTGTTAAAACAGGCAGTGAGAAGGCAATGTAATTTATTCTCAAACACCCTCAGAAAAGATATATGCCCCGTGGATTATTCTTCAGGGGGTGAAGCTAGTGTAATTCAGGGTGTATATCTCAATGTCCACCATTTCAGTAACTAACCACTCGGACAACAAGCTGGAGTTAATGGCCAATGTGTTTTTGCAAAATTTAGCCGGGCTTGGATTTTTTTTTTGTTTTTTCTTGGTAAGAAAAGGCTTCCGTCTTGCCACTCTACCCCATAGCCCAGACATATGAAGAATACCTGAGATTGTTGTCACATGTAGCATCAATTTTGGAGGGACACAGCTACATCCCCAGGTATAAGAGGGTGTGCACACTTATGCAACCACATTATTTAATTTTTTTATTTTTACTCCCCTCCCCCCTAAAAGATTTCAGTTTGTTTTTCAACTGAATTGTATAGTTTATAGGTCACATTCAAGGTGAAAAAAGTTCTGAAATGATTTATCCTTGTCTCATTTTTTTACATCACAAAAACCTGACATTTTATCAGGGGTGTGTAGACTTTATCCATTGTACCCCCATTAGAACAACTGGGAGCCATACCTCAGAGAGATCCATATAAAGTACCTTTTTTGTGCCTACAGTAACCTACAAGGACCTTGCACCCCACCACCACCACACAAACATGACACCTTATGTTTGTGTGGTCTTCCACACCCGTAGGGCCCTCTGAATGCCCTCCTGCAGTCCCAAAAACCATAAGTCTACCCCAAAAGCATTTAAATAAATACTGTCACTATGCAAATAACGCCGGGTGTCCACCTCTACCTCCTGATGCCGAACAAACAAACCACCATTCCTCACCACAAATCTAGAAACCTCCTTATTCACTTATATACAGGCTTTGTTCAAGGCCTCCACTGACCTAGCCAAACACCACGAGTATGAGACACCATTTCCACCACACTAATGCCTCGTAACACACAATCAAACTTTCCGACACCAAACCGTGGAATTTTGTTCAAAGGTTATTGGCTCCAACTTGTCTTGCATACACACGGTCACACAAATGTTGGCCAACAATTACGAACATAGTGATGTACAAGACGTACAGCAAGCCAATAAAATGGAAGTTCAATAGTCATGTGATATCTCCATTACGAACGCTAGTTTTACAAGACCAAGCGTTTCCGGCTCGTACTTGATTCCGAGCATGCGTGAACTTTTGTGCGACGGACTTGTGTACACACGATTGGAAAGTCCCACAACAAAGTTTTGTTGGCGGAAAATTTCAGAACCTGCTTGCCAACATTTGCTGACGGAAAGTCCGACAACAAATGTTCCATGAAGCATACACACGGTCGGACTTTTAGCCAACAAGCTCACATCCAACATTTCCCGACGGAATGTCAGATCGTGTGTACGTGGCATTAGACTGTCTCTGGATAAGCCACACGGAGACAAAAAAAGTAAAATTTGATGTCCTGTACCAGGTCACGTGTAGCTCTAATCCCCAAATCATTACCCCCGGCATGAACAAATTAATGTGTATTTAATTTTTTTTTTTTAAAGCAAACAAGCTGCTGACATGCTTTGAACACGCTTCAAGACAGCTTGTTTAAAGTGACAGCACTTCCATTAAGATCTAGATTTCGTTAAAAATAAGATTCAACATTGGCAAACTGGAGTTGAATGGTGTGTTAGAAGTTTTAATAAAGAAAGCAGTCGGGGGGGATTTACTAAAACTGGAGCACTCAGAATCTGGTGCAGCTGTACGTGGTAGCCAATCAGCTTCTAACTTCTGCTTGTTCAATTAAGCTTTCACCATAAAACCTGGAAGCTGATTGGTTTCTATTCAGAGCTGCACCATGCAGCTTTAGTAAATAACCCCCATTGGCAGCTTCTTGGGCCTATGGACCACTTCATATGCCAGTTCAGCAGAGACCGGGCAAAATTCGAACCATGTATGGGCAGGCCGAATGTACCCAATTTTATCAACTGTATTATCCTGGCATCCTCCCGGTGGGAAAACACAATGGCTCTGCAGTGCTTGCAGGAAAGTAAATCGCTCCATCTATGGCTGGTTTAAAACTTCCCTGCCAATTTGGAGTGCTAAAACTGTATATACTGTAGGATTAGAAATCACACCTATTGGGAATAAGTGTAGCTATTCAATAAGCAGGTAGGTGCAATATATGAGAGGAAATAGCCTAGTTATACAACACATAAAGTTTTTAAAGTGAACCCTACTAATAGTATTTATTGCCATTATGTCTGCATTGGAGGATACCGCTCAGTTCCTTTTCTGATGACATTGATGTCACCTGTACATGAATTGTGGAAAAACCTCCTGAACTGGGCCACTGACTGTTTTAAAAAAAACAGTGGCTAGATGCCTTTTTTAAAGCATAGTAGCACTGCAAAAATATGTTTTTAAGTAGGAATCGGATAACCGAGTAAATTAACAGCTGCTTAGATTTTAAATGCTTTGTAATGCCCCGTACACACGAGCGGATTTTCCGTCGGAAAAAACGTGGATGTTTTTTCCGATGGAATTCCGCTCAAGCTTGGCTTGCATACACACGGTCACACAAAAGTTCTCTGAACTTTCGACCGTCAAGAACGCGGTGACGTACAACACTACGACGAGCCGAGAAAATTAAGTTCAATGCTTCGGAGCATGCGTCAAATTGTTTCCGAGCATACGTAGGAGTTTTACGCGTCGGAATTTGTACAGGCGATAGGAATTTCTGATCGGAATGTTTTCCAACCAAAACATTGAGTACATGCTCTCAATCTTTTGCTGGCCGGTCACATTTTCTGACCAAAATCTCTCATCTGACTTTTGCTGTCGTAATTTCCGATCGTGTGTACGGGGCATAAGAATAATCATGGCTCCTGACACACTGCAAATTGCTCATGTAAAGCAAAACACCAGGACTTTTCTTGGAGTAACTGCTCCATGTGGAAAAGTTAGGAATATAGGGGGTTGCCGGTTGGAAAATGAAAGCAGACTAGTTGCCCTTCACCTATACTTTTAGAAGCTTGGTACTAACCAAGATACAGTATTCATAATTTCTAAATATGTCATGCCAGTAACATAATTCTCTCAACAGGTTGAGTAGTAGTAGATATTACTGCTACCAGCATGTGGCTACCCCTACTGGTGGTGTTGGGGCTGCTGCTCCTGTACAGATGGTACAGACAAAGTCAAATCCTGGAGAATCTGACAGATAAATATGTATTTATCACTGGATGTGACTCTGGATTCGGGAACCTGCTGGCTAAGCAACTGGACAAACGTGGAATATGGGTTCTGGCTGCCTGTCTGACGGAGACTGGGGCTGCGAATCTGAAGAAAGAGTCCTCTAGCAGACTACAGACGGTAATATTGGATGTGTCAGATAGCCAGAGTGTAAATTCTGCTGGGCAGTGGGTATCTCAGATTGTTGGAGACAGAGGTAAGGCCACTTGGTTTGTCTGTTATGTAAATTTCTGTAAAACAGTTGTCTGTAAGCAAGGGGTTCAGCCTATAATAATTATGGAGTTTTTTAAAGGTATTGCAAGCAGTGGCGGCCTATGCATTAAAGGGGTTGTAAACCTTCCGTTTTTTTCACCTTAATGTATCCTATGCAATAAGGTGAAAAAACATCTGATGGTTACAGGCCCCCCAGCCCCCTGATTTACTTACCTGAGCCCTTGAAAGTCCTGTGTCGAGAACGTGCTGGCTTCTCGGCTCTTCTCGGCCCCCTCTTCTCGGCTCTTCATTGTATAGATTGATAGCAGCGCAGCCATTTGCTCACGATGCTGTCAATCAAATCCAAATGACGCGGCCACCGGGGGGGGGGGCGGGACCGAGACATACACTCTGTGTCTATGGACGCAGAGTGTATGAGATGGGAGTGCACCCACAAGGTAACCCCCTTGGGAGACAGCTTCCCGAGGGGGTTATCTATTGTGGGGAGGAGCCGAGAGAGCCGCTGTGGGACCCCAGGAGGATCGGGGCCACTCTGTGCAAATCGAGCTGCACAGTGGAGGTAAGTATGACATGTTTGTTATTTTTAAAAAATGAACCTTTACAACCCCTTTAAGGGTGCACGGGCGCCACCCCCTCTCTCCTGCCACCCCCTCTATCACCAATAGACAGATTCATGCATTGCATTAATCTATCTATGGCCCCCGCTACCACCACCTATTCAGGCGCCCGACCCCTGCTCGGGCACAGGGCGCCTGAATTACAGCGGTGGAGGTGTTTTTGCAGCACCTGATTAGAGCCATAGGCTCTAATAGGCTTCAAAAAAAGTGACCTGCGAGCACCACGCTCGGCGATCACAGGTCACTCAGCTGTGTTAGAAAAGTGAATGACTAGTTGCTTTCCTAACATTAAACCGCCTCTCCGCCAATCAGGTGATCGGGTCTGTTACCTGTCACCTGATTGGCTGAAATGACAGGCCCCGCTATTGGATGCCTATCAGGAGGAGAGGACAGGAGATGAGGACGGCAGGAGACGCATGGAGGACCCCGCTCGTCGCCGTCACCTGCTGCCCCACCAAGACAGGGTAAGTGCCGGGCAGACAGCGAGCGGTCAGGGGTCGCACTGGGGGCATTCAAGGGCACACTGGCAGCATTTAATGGGCACACTGGCAGCATATGATGGGCACACTGGCAGCATTTGCAGGGCACACTGGCAGTGTTTAATGGGCACAGTGGCAGCGTTTGGTGGGCAGAGTGGCAGCGTTTGATGGGCACAGTGGCTCTGTTTGATGGGCACAGTGGCTGCAAATGATGATTTTTTTTTTCAACATTTTTTTGCGCCCCCCAAAAATTTTGAGCACCAGCCTCCACTGATTGCAAGCAGCATCAGAGGCAGCCTTGGGTAGGGGAAACTTGGCCACAGTCTTTCTAGACCAACTACAATGCACTAAGAATTGCATATCTTTAAGCTGCAAGACAATAAGATAAACTTGTTCTATACTAATGTGAACTGGGGCTACATATCTCAATTATGCACAGGAAAACCAAAGAGAATATATCAAACCACCTGAGAGTGAAAATGTTTATAACCAATACAAATGTGGCCCTCAAAAAAATGACCCTCCCCAAACAGGGTATTCTACTAAACCTATAGGTAAATAAAAGAGAACCAGACCCTTCTCATATATGGAAGATTGGGTTTGATAATAAAGTTGGCAGTGCCTCCACCTAGGGCAGGACCTCTGTGAACAGAGGGAATTACCTTCTTGGGATATTAACCAGTTATCTAAACAAGGTAATTGGAAGCAGAGGAACTACTGTAACCAATATATAATATTAATTATAAGCATATAGATGCACAAAGTATAGAAATAATACAAACTTTATATAAGAAAATATTAATAATAGTACAAACATCCAACATACAAACAGGTATTATCGGCAAAGGGCCCAATAGGAGTCCTAGTGGAATTGTGTACATATACCCAGGTATATATAGTTATTATTAGCGATAACACAGATGATTGTTGCAGCAAAGTCCAGTTGCAGGGGTCCTTGAAGATGTTCACAATGTGGCATCCATCTCTGTTTTGGAGACCTGAATACAAGATCAGCAGTGATAGGGAGACCTTCCAGTTATTGTCCAACCAGCCTTGAATGCAGCTTCTTATACACATAAATTGGTGTACCACTGGAACTCTGCATTTTAGTCCCTCTCTTTTAGTTTCTAATCTAAGATGCAACAAGAACTTGAACCACCAGAAGTGGTCATCAGATGCCTAACCTGGGTCTAGTCTATTCTCACCTGCCATTACATAAAAAAATAAAAAATGAACTTCGAGGGTCGAAGCTCGGCGACATGAGTTCACAGAGCCCCACTGGTAAATTTGGGGCTCCTACAACCTATGGTTCCGGAGATACGAGGCTCCTTGCGCACCCTGTCAGAAGCTACATACGGAGCGGCTAGTTTAAATACAAGCTGGCACACTCTGTTTGCAACAGACTGAGAGAATGAGCTCACAGTGCCTCTCGTCACTTCTTAGCTCAGCGAACAGCTTGGAGTCTTGGACCAATGGTAAAGTACCATTAGCCCCAGCTGTCCAAAAAGAACACCATAAGAATGGTCATAGCAGCTGTTCAGTCGCTTGATCATTCTTATGGGCAGCGAGAGGGGACAACCCCACCACCCGCCGCCCTCCAGTGCTCCTCCAGGCTCGCCGCTGGCCCCGGATGCTGACCATAGAGATTTCCGGTGGACCAGATAGTCCCCGGAGTCTCTATGATAGTTCAGAGTCCGGGCACGATGTTAGGACGTCACGCCCGGCCTCTGCATTGAAAAAAACGGTGCCGCCTCGGCTGGGAAGCTGAGAATGTTTTTTGTCATTTCAGGCTTCCCAGCCTAGAGGTGAGATATGGGGACTTACTTACCCCATATCTCACTGTTAAGAGGACCTGCCCTGCTTATTCATATTACAAGGGATGTTTACATTCCTTGTAATAGGAATAAAAGTGATCAAAACTTTTTTTATTTTTTAAAAAAAGTGTCAAACTAGAAAAATAAAAGTAAAATTAACAATAAAAAAAATTGAGTGCCCCTGTGCTCGCATTCAGAAGCGAACGCATATGTAAGTTGCGCCCACATATGTAAACAGTGTTCAAATCACACATGTGAGGTATCGCTGCGAATGTTAAGCCCCGTACACACGATCCAAAAATCGTACGAAAAATGCTGCACTCGAATCAATAGTACGATAATCGGATCCTTAGTACAGAGCTTTCAAGAGCCGATCAGGACAGTTCATCCGATATTATTCTATCGGACATGCACGGAAATGTTTTTCGTACGATGCCAGATCGTACGATTTTCGTATAAGCAGTACAGCTGTTGTTCGAAAACACATGACATAAGTTCCGAATTTTTATTCTGTCGTACGGGAATTTTCATGACTTTAGTAAACTCATCAGATTCGACGTGAGATTAGCATGCAAAAAATAAGTTTCTACGAGCATGTGCAATTTTGAGGCGTGACATGTTAGGTATCTATTTACCTGGCGATGGCGTAACATCATCTTTCACGTTATGCAATAAAATTGGGCTAACTTTACTGTTTATTTTTTTTTTTAAAGCATGCGTTTGAAAAATGTATGTGCAAATACCGTGCAAGATAAAATGTTTCACCGACTGACATTTTATTCTCTATGGTCTTTGCTAAAAAAACATATATAATATTTGGGGGTTCTATGTAATTTTCTTGCAAAAAAATTATGATTTTTACATGTAGGAGAGAAATGTCAGAATTGGCCTGATAGGCAAGTGGCTAGAGATGGGCAACAAAAACTGTGGAGGTCTGAGGGATAAAAATTATCAGGAGGAAATGCAAGAAATCATTATGTACAAACTAGGTGAAATATTGGAAGGGAAGAATGAACCTTTAAATACATTAAGGGTGTGAATAAGGTTGGGAAGGGCAGTATTTTTATTAAGAAGCCAGATCAAGCACATAGGAAAATTACCTCAACTAGCAGGACTCCTGCTGCAGGAGGAACATTCAAAGCAAACCTTAGAAAGTATGTTTTTTTACCGAGAGTAATCGTAGCGCTTGCCCCCAAAGGGGCTGCTGAAAAGAACCCAGGTTTCCCTTACCTGTACACAGGCTGCCAGGCCCAGATGCCAGATAAGAATATAATTAAATAGAAAGATTATAACCATCTTCTGAAATTTGAATAGAATAGAAAATAATAGAATTAAAAAAACAATGGAATAGAATATAATAGAAATAATATAACAATTTTCCAGAATTCTAATAGAATCAATTTGAATTTGAATAAAATAGAAAAGAAGTAGAATAGAATAGAAAAAAAAGCAATAGAATAAAATATAACCATCTTCCTATTCTAATCTATTATTTTCTATTCTATTCAAATTTGAATTGATTCTAATTGAATTTTGGGAAATTATTATGGTTATATTCTTTCGATTCTGTTCTATTTTTTTTTATTATATTATATTTGTTTATTCTATTCTATTCTATTCAAATTTAAAGCTACTCTATTCAAAATTGTTATATTCTTTCTTTATTTTATTCTACTGTTTTTTTTAATGATATTCATTTTCTATTTGTTTATTCTATTCTTTTCTATTGTATTATTTTATTTACTATTCTGTTATTTTCTATTCAATTCTAATCTATTCTTTTCTATTCTATTCAAATTTGAACTGATTCTATTTGAATTTTTGAAAATGGTTATATTCTTTCTATTCTATTATATTCTATTGTTTTTTAATTCTATTATGTTGTATTCTATTATAGTCTATTCTATTCTTTTTTTTGTATTTAAATTCAAATGTATTCTATTTGAAATTAGAATTTCAGAATATGGTTATATTCTTTCTATGAAAGATGTTTTTTCCATTTTTTACATGTTTATATTCTATTATATTCTAGTCTATTCTGTTCTTTTATTTTCTCTTCTATTTTGTTCTATTTTACTCTATTATATTCTATTCTTTTATTTTCTGTTATAATCTTTTTTTTCCAATTTTTTTTCTATTCTATTCCTTTATTTTCTATTTTATTTTATTCTCTTTGGAAATTGGAAAACGATTCAAAATTAGAAAACTTTTCAAATTCAAACGATTCAAATTTCCGAATTTCCAAACGGTACAAATTTTTTTGTTATTTTGGATTAATTTAAATTCGGTACTATTGTAATTCGGAAACATAAAAAAAAGATTCAATGGACTCTGGTCTTTTTTTGCTGTCACTCTTCTATGTTTTGTTAACACAATTATTTTTATTATGAGAATATATACTTGCCAATTCATAAATGACTGTTACTGCCATTACCTATAATAATTATTATTATTTTTTTCTTACTTTCCTTTATCTTTTCCAAAATATTTTTCCAGGACTCTGGGGACTGGTGAATAATGCTGGCATTAGTGGTCCAGTTGCTCCAATTGGATGGCTGAAAAATGATGACTTTTTAAAACCTTTGAAAGTGAATTTACTCGGAATGATTGATGTAACTCTTACGTTACTACCCCTTATCAGAAGAGCCAGTGGGAGGATTGTTAATGTTTCCAGCATCCTTGGCAGGATGGCACTCATTCCAGGTGGTTACACTATATCTAAATTTGGCGTGGAGGCATTCTCTGACACCCTAAGGTAATCAGACATCCCATGTGATACACAAACATTGCAAAATTCACTAAGTTATAGAGAAAAAAAATTGTATTTCTGTGGAATTGCAACAGGAAAGACAAACCCGACATCATAAACAGGTATGAAAAACAACAATTGTCACAAATGTAGCGGTACCCCCTTAGGAACTGCTGAGTGTTGTGGTCCATCTGTCACCCTGCCCAGACAGGCACATAATTTCCAGCATCCATAGACATGAAACAGTCCTTGCACTTGTTTTGTATTGTTATTGAGTGGAAATAAACTTGGATAGGGATGGGGAACTTATGAGATGCCCAGATAATCAAGGTCAAAGTTGGAACTTCAATATACATCACAGTATACACACTCCTCTTCTCCTGCACCTTGCTTTCTTTCAGATCATCACTCCTCTCTCCTCCTGCACATCGCTTTCTTTCTTTCACTCTCCAGACTAGCCAACACTGATTTGGTAGGCCTGACACTGGCTCAGCTAGGCCTGAAGCAGATGCCCTTTACAGGCAGGGACCGCAGGCTCCTATGGTGTAGCAAAAAAGATTCCCAGTGCTAGTTGTCCCTGTGGCTACTGCTCCCAGTACCACCTCTTCAGGCACTGCCAGCTCTCCTGGCTGTAGCTGCCTCGCTCCACAGCCCGTGACACCACCATCCTTCAGACTGGCTCTGCACCCATCCCAAACTGCGCATCTCAGTCCTCTCAGGCATGCCTCCCAGTCCTCCCGAAGGTGTAAACACTCACCAGCCCTCTTTGCTGCCTCTGCGGAACTTATGGAGACTTGCCTAGCAGTGTTCTCCCGCTGTCCTCTTATGCTCCTCCTGAGCCTCCTGTCCAGGACACCTCTGTAGGTTGTAGGAGGGTCCAGTCTGCACCCGAGCCCAGGCCCAAAGTCACCCCCCCAGACTCGGGAGCTCCCTCAAAGGCCCTGACAGCCTAACACTCCATCTATATCTTCCACCCGATATAACTCCCCCCCAGCTGGGCTGACCCTGGTTATTTAAGGAGGCCTGCCCCCTGCCAATCCAGACTGGGGATTGACCAGGGCTCTTTAGAACACCCCAGGTGGCTCCACCTCCCCTCCAGCCTCTATTTCCAGAAAGCCCTAGAAGATTCTGGAAAGTAGTAGGAGGTCCTGGTGACACCCCCCTGTGAGTCATCTAGCACTGCTCTAGGTCACTCCCAACCCAGATCACAAAACACACAGCCAGGCCTGAAAATGTACCTACTCTGAAAAAAACCTCTAGCACACTAGATGGTGCTACACTCACACCCACCCCCCAACATCCAGCTAGTCTCTTAGCTGGGAAAATTTACAAAAATTAGCTCCTGGGCCTCATAAACTGTACAATGGGATGGGGGAAAAGGGAAAAAAACTGGGATAGGGCTATTTACTAGGGGTGCACATCTTCACTGGCCTCACGATTCGATTTGATTACGATGATCCTGTCCACGTTTTGATTCGAATCCGCGATGCATCACGATTGCTGAGCACGGTTTTCATCCAAAAAATTCAAGCAGTCAGAAGAACTCCATTTTTTAAAATTTTATCTGTTCTTAAAAAAAAGACAACACTTCCTGCATGTAGCAAAGTGTAAACACAGCAGACAACTTAAAGAGGAGCTCCAGACTGCTCCCAAATGAATACAGGAGATGGTCAGAGACTGCAGACATGATACAGAAGATGGTCAGAGACTACAGACTGACTACAGGAGATGGTCAGAGACTGCGGACATGATACAAGAGAGGGTCAGAGACTGCAGACATGATACAAAAGAGGGTTAGAGACTGCGGACATGATACAAGAGAGGGTCAGAGACTGTGGACATGATACAAGAGAGGGTCAGAGACTGCGGACATGATACAAGAGAGGGTCAGAGACTTCGGACATGATACAAGAGAGGGTCAGAGACTGCAGACATGATACAAGAGAAGGTCAGAGACTGCGGACATGATACAAGAGAGGGTCAGAGACTGCAGACATGATACAAGAGAAGGTCAGAGACTGCAGACATGTAGCAGCCAGCTAAACACACGGCAATGTCAGCAGAAGGCAGGAAAAGAGGGCACGGCTAACGCCCACAGCTCAGTTCAGCTCAGTGTGGAGAGGAAGGACACAGCGCCTTTCGGCTGCTTAAGCTCCATTTGGAGAGGCAGGCGCACAGATGACGTCACCCCAAAATCGATTATTTTGGTTGCAGCATCAATGCCGAATTGTGGACGGCCAAATCGCGATGCATCGATGCTGCGATTAAATTCAACACCCCTACTATTTACTAATAAATATGTATAAACATATATATAGAATATCTGGTAGGTATTTACATCATATACAACATACCACACCTGACTACAGGTCCCTGTAGCTAACTTTAACACAAAAATCACAATACAGTTTGAGCCAGAGCATCTCTCCCTCAAGAGAGATACTCTGCCCACAGAGGTCTTGACTACAGCCAGGGAGGGATGGACAGCCGTCCCATCCTAAAAGATCCTGAAAATACAAAACACAATAACATTCTAAACTAGCAACTATCTATAAGCTTTACGCAGTTTTCTGTCAGGAGGGGGTTAGCATCCTGCCGACAGAAATATCAAATATACTCCACTTTAATACATTTTTTATTTTGTTCTGTCAGGAGGGAGTTATGACCTGCTGACAGAAACTAATGGGAAAAAAACACAGTTTCAAGGCAGAATAGTTCTCTTTGGAATTCCTGATGGGAGGGGCCCCTCCCCACCTCCTTAGAAAAGTTGCATCAAAGATCAAACCTCACCCTCAGTGTCCTTTAACAGAAAAGGTCCATCCATTGGGCACAACATACTAGAGGGTGTTACACAAGATTTAACAGAAACCACAATAAGAGGTCCAATCACGATGTCCAAATCATTTGGTGGAGGGGGGATTATGGTATTGGGCTGTTTTTTAGGGGTTGGGCTTGGTCCCTTCGTTTCAGTGAAGGGAAAAATGAAGGCGTCAGCATACCAAGACATTTTGGACAATTTCAGGCTCCCAATCTGTGGCAACAATTTGGGGATAGTCCCTTCCTGTTCCAACATGACTGCACACCAGTGCACAAACCAAGATCAATAAAGACATAGATGAGAGAGTTTGGAGTGGAGAAACTTGACCTAGAAAATTACTTAGAACCCCCAAACAATATATATTTTTTTTTTTAGCAAAGACTATGGAGAATAAAATGGCGGTTGTTGCAATATTTTATGTCACACTGTATTTGCGCAACGTACTTTCATAAGCATTTTTTTGGGAAAATATACACTTTTTCGAATTAAAAAATAAGAAAACATTAAAGTTAGCAAACTTTTATATAATGTGAAAGATAATGTTACGCGGAGTAAATCGATACCCAAAATGTCATGCTTCAAAATTGCGCATGCTCGTGGAACAGCGACAAACGTTGGTACTTCTCCATAGGCAAAGTTTACAAGTTTCTACAGGTTCCCAGTTTAGAGTTACAGAGGAGGACTTGGGCTAGAATTATTGCACTCACTCTAATGATCGCGACAATACCTCACATGTGTGGTTTAAACACTGTTTACATATGTGGGTGCGACTTGCATATGCGTTCGCTTCTGTTCCTATTACAAGGAATGTAAACATCCCTTGAAATAGAAAATAAAAGCAGGACAGGGCCTCTTTAATGTGAGATCTGCGATCAAAAAGACTGCAGATCTCACATTTACACTTAAAAGCAATAAAAAATAAAAAAAATGTATTTAAAAAAAAAAAAAAATTCCCTTTTATGTCCGGAGGACGCAACTGACGTTTGACGTCTCTTCGCTCCTCCTCCTCCAAGGGCATAGAGTCGAGTGGGGACCATCTTGCCCTCAGTCGACTTCCTGCCCATCCATCCCAGGGATCGGTTAATTTCTGCCACTACCCACGGCTCTGGAAAAGTGTTGGAGACCAATAAGGACCAATAAGGATGCAGCAGGGGGGAGGGCACCTCTTCCTCCGCCCATAAAAGTGATCTCATGGCAAATCCACTGCTGAGACCGCTTTTATGTTATAGCGGACCGCCCGCCATTTAAAAAAAATACTGGGGTTATTTCTTAACTTCAACTTTAAAGACCAGGTTGTCCAGCAAAAGTGGAAGTTAGAGGGTTAAGACAAAACATTTACCATGGGCTGTTGTACAATGGTCAGCGTTTATTTACTGCTGTAAACAAATATACAGTCTGTACCATATATATCACTGATTCGCAGTGTAACCTTTCCAACTCCAGCAAAGACACTGTCTTGGCTGCTCTCTAGGCTCACCCCCTACCAGCCTTCCAAGCAGCCAGAACTCCTCTGGACTCTGAACACTGCTTGTAACTTCAAAAACATTATATTACACATTATTTAGACCAGCCAGACCAACAATAACGAGTATGGATCTAGGAAGCAGAGTTCCTGTACCATACCACTTTCTGATTGCCCTCATTACAGAAGGCAGCCTCTGCTCAGAGGGCTTGCTCACACCAAGTCCACTGAGCTATGTTAGATCTACATAGATCAACACAAGGGCATACACTATAGAAAACTATTGTTTCCTATGTGTGTAAGACAGGTGCATTTAGCCTTCCCACCTGCAGATGGCCTTGTGCCTTTATTGCATAGGAATTTGAAGTTTCATAAGAGAATTAGTCCTTCAGAGCTTCCATATGGTGTCTTGAGAGAGGGAAGTAGCCTGGCTGGACGCTGAATCCTTGTGAGACTTCTGCCATCTTGGGTGAGGGAGACTTTTAAATAAGGGACCCCACATCATTATGGAGTGCTTAGGGCCAGTGTGTGGTAGGGAAAGGAACTTGCTTGTGAGGGACAGTGTTTTAGCACAGTGTCAGGTTCTGGAAGAGAAGGATAGTTCAGGGTAGGCTCCTTCTTCGCAGTATACATTTTGGTAGGTGTGGAAACAGCGGATGACAGATGGCGCTGCAGTGCGGCCCGTGGCGGGATCCTGGGAGGACGTCAAATGTCCACCTATGATAACAGTGCTCTCACCCGGGTATCATTTGTCTATAGGCCGGGCAGGAGGTGATAGATTTTCTAGATAAAGCAAATTTCTGTACCATTTCCAAAGTTGGATGTAATGGGTTAAGCCATTCTCTAAGTATGCATCTCCTTGCTGTTATTAAGCAGATGTGGACTTCACAGGTCAGTACAATTCAACTGATCTGGAAAATAGATTCTTGTGAATATAGTTTTAGGATATGCTTCCAGACAGTAATGAAACCTAAAGCCCAACTCTGGTACAAGGATTATTTGCTTGTTTTGTCTGGGGCAGAGGGGAAACCAACTTACTTATCTGATCCTCCGCTCCCCTGGCAGATGGAGCCCTCCCCTATGCTTCGGCAGTGGACTGTGCCGCGACATTTCCATGTCCAATGCAAGGCTACAAACCCTACCTTGCACCAACGCTCTTAAATTGTTGAATGATAGCCGGCAGAAGAACATCTCAAAGGACTGCCCCTCCCAAATTCTACAAGCCCTCTTTGTTCTCTTGCCCCCTCCGCTACGGCTACCATCCTCTTTTTCTTTTGGACAGTGCATGGCCAGTCAGTAGGGATGAGCCGAACACCCCCGGTTCGGTTCGCACCAGAACCTTCGAACGGACCGAAAGTTCGCGCGAATTTTCGAACCCTATACGTTATAATGGACGCGAACGTTCGAAATCAAAAGTGCTAATTACAACGGCCAATATGCATGTTAATGTCATAAAACAGGTTTGGGGACCCGGGTCCTGCCCCAGGGGACATATATCAATGCAAAAAGAACTTTTAAAAACTAACGTTTTTTCGGGAGCAGTCATTTTAATGATGCATAAAGTAAAAAAAAAAAAAGTGAAATTTTCCTTTAAATATGGTACCTGGGGGGTGTCAAAAGTATGCCTGTGAAGTGGCATGTGTTTCCCGTGTTTAGAACTGTCCTTGCACAAAATGACATTTGTAAAGGAAAAAAAGAAGCCATTTAAAAACACTTGCGGCTTTAGGTTTGTTCTTATGTAGAATCTGAACAGGTACATTATGAAGTGTAGCTCCATCCCAAAAAAATCTATTTTTAAGCTTTTTGGAGAACATAGGGAGGGGTTATCACCCCTGTAACATTTGCTGTCTTTGCACATCTGTTCAGAACATGTCACCTCACTTTCCGTCCCAATGACAAATGTTTTTGGAAAAGTGGGGTTTTAATTGAAACAAGGATTGGTGATAAAGTATCAGTAGAGAGGAGATACCTTTTTCCCAAATTAAATCTAACAGGATAGAATTTCCCTTCCTAGGGGTAGATTTCCTCTCACTTCCTGTTTTCTCTTTCCATTTGCAAGTAGGAGTCGTTTGTAAGTTGGATGTTTGAAAGTAGGGGCCTGGCGTATATACTCTGCAGAAATTTGCCCTATTAGATGTTGGTGTAGCCACAAGACTGGTGGGCACAGGAATGGGCCCTGCTGTGAGTTAATAGATCAAGATTTGTAATTGCATGCACCTGTTGAACAGGGCAGAAAAATTGGGGGTGGTGGTGGTGGTGGACGGTGTTGCCACAAGACTGTAAGCTCTCACAGTTACTCTTGGTGGGCGCAGGAATGGGCCCTGCTGTGAGTTATTAGATCAAGATTTGTAACTGCAAGCACCTGATGAACAGGGCAGAAAAATTGGGCCTTTGGCGGTGGTGGTGGACGGTGTTGCCACAAGACTGTAAGCTCTCACAGTTACTCTTGGTGGGCGCAGGAATGGGCCCTGCTGTGAGTTATTAGATCAAGATTTGTAATTGCAAGCACCTGATGAACAGGGCAGAAAAATTGGGCCTTTGGCGGTGGTGGTGGACGGTGTTGCCACAAGACTGTAGGCCCTCATAGTTACTCTTGGTGGGCGCAGGAATGGGCCCTGCTGTGAACTATTAGATCAAGATTTGTAATTACCCGCCCCTGTTAAACAGGGGCTGAAAAATTGTGCCTTAGGCACTGGTGCTGGTGCCACAACACTGCAACCCCTCACAGATACTGTACTTGGAGCACAGCAGTCACACGTGCTGCGAAGCATTTTTTTATAAAAATTGTATGTACACGCCCCTGTTAAACAGGGGCTGAAAAATTGTGCCTTAGGCACTGGTGTGGTGGCATGGATCATTGAGGAGGAGGAAGAGGATAGTCAGTGAACATAAGAGGACAGTCACTCAGCATCAGCATAGGCAGTCTTGAAGGGATGTGACATTATAAATTATTCGGTTATATCCGCTTCAGGTGCCTGGTAGCTGGTGGTGATCCAAGACTGATTCATTTTGATGAAGGTCAGTCGATCAACCGAGGCAGTGGACAGGCGCACCCTATGATCGGTGACAAATCCTCCAGCAGCACTGAATGTGCGTTCGGAAAGAACGCTGGAGGCAGGACAGGCCAGTAGCTCAATTGCATACTGTGCAAGCTCTGGCCAGTGATCCATCCTCAGGACCCAGTAAGCCAGAGGATTTTCGGTGGGAAAGGTGTCCAAGTCTGACCTTGCCCCAAGGTATTCCTGCACCATGTATATCAGACGCTGGCGATGGTTGCTGGAACCGATCATACCTTGGGGCTGCGGACTAAAAAATTGTCTGAACGCATCGGTCAGACGTCCACCTTCCCCACCGTTCCTTTTGCTACTGACCGAAGCCTCAGCAACTCGTCGCCCAGGACCAGGAGTTTGTAACCTCCCAGTTTCTGGGAACGCGTTGCACAGACCTTTCTGCAAGGCCTCCCTGAGATGTCTCATCCTCTGCTCCCTCTGCGACGGCAAGATAAGGTACGCAACCTTACCCTTGTACCGCGGATCAAGGAGAGTGGCCAGCCAGTAATGGTCCCTCTCCTTGATCCGAAGAACACGAGGATCCTTCCACAGGCTTTGCAGGATCAGGGAGGCCATGCAGCGTAGGTTAGCTGAGGCATTCGGTCCGGAGTCTTCTGGGTCACTGAGGATGACATGATCGCCAGCCACCTCCTCCCAGCCACGTACAAGTCCACTGGTTTGTTGGGACTGTACATCATCCCTAAAAGACTGCTGCTGCTGATGCTGAGTGCCAGGCTCCACCTCCATGCTCACACAATCCTCCTCCTCCTCCTCCTCCTCATCCTCTTCCTGTGTGATGGGTGGGACAGAAGGAACACTGTCCGGATAAAGGGGGCCTTGAGAGGCAAGGAAGTCCTCCTCTTCCTGCCTCTGTTCTGCCTCAAGTGCCCTGTCCATTATCCCACGCAGCGTATGATCCAACAGGTGGACAAGAGGGACAGTGTCACTGATGCATGCACTGTCACTGCTCACCATCCTCGTGGCCTCCTCAAATGGTGAGAGGAAAGTGCATGCATCCCTGATCATGCTCCACTGACGTGGGGAAAAAAAAACAAGCTCCCCTGACCCTGTCCTGGTGCCGTAGTCGCAAAGGTACTCATTGATGGCCCTCTGCTGCGTGTGCAGTCGCTGCAGCATGGCCAACGTTGAGTTCCACCTGGTGGGCATGTCACATATTAGGCGGTTCTTGGGCAGGTTCAGCTCCTTTTGAAGCTCAGTCAGCCGAGCACTGGCATTATAAGATCGGCGGAAATGCACACAGACTTTCCTGGCCTGCCTCAGGACATCCTGTAAGCCTGGGAACCTGCCCAAGAACCGCTGCACCACCAGGTTGAGGACGTGAGCCATGCAGGGCACATGGGTGAGCTGCCCCTGTCGCAGGGCGGAGAGGAGGTTGGTGCCATTGTCAGAAACGACCATTCCTGGCTTAAGCTGACGTGGCGTCAACCACCTCTCGGCCTGCCCCTGCAGAGCTGCCAGAACCTCTGGCCCAGTGTGGCTCCTGTCCCCCAAACACACCAGCGCAAGCACGGCATGGCATCTTTTTGCCTGCGTACTTGCGTAGCCCCTTGTACGCCTACGGAGCACCGCTGGTTCCAAGGACAGAGCACTGGAGGAAGAAGAAGAGGAGGGGGTGGAGGAGAGAGGTGTGTCACAACCAGTAGCAGTAGTAGCGTTTTGGAGGCGTGGTGGCGGAACAACCTCCAACACTACTGCACCTTGTCCTGCATCCCTCCCAGCTGCCAATAGAGTGACCCAATGGGCCGTGAAAGAAAGGTACCGTCCCTGTCCATGCCTGCTGGACCATGAGTCAGCGGTAATATGCACCTTACCGCTGACCGCCCTGTCCAGCGAGGCATGGACATTGCCTTCCACATGCCGGTAGAGAGACGGAATCGCCTTCCGTGAGAAAAAGTGGCGTTTGGGAACCTGCCACTGAGGAACCGCACATTGAACAAACTCACGGAAGGGGGCCGAGTCTACCAACTGAAAAGGCAGCAGTTGAAGTGCTAGCAATTTAGCCAAGCTAGCATTCAACCGCTGGGCATGTGGATGGCTGGGAGTGTACTTCTTTCTACGGTCCAGCAGCTGGGGCAGGGAAATTTGCCTGCTGCAATCGGACGTCGGTGTACTGCAAGTACTTGGTTGTGACACACCTAATTCTACACCTTCAGTCCTCTCAGAGCAGCTTTCAGAGAGCACTGAAGGTGTAGTGGGGATGGAGATCCCAGCTGATGAGGAGCAAGGAGAGGTCCGCTTAGTTCTTTGGTGTGGGTCTTTTATGTGTGCCTGCCAACGAGCTGCATGGCAGGTCGACATATGTCTGGTCATGCTTGTGGTGCCCAAGCGGCTGATGTTTTGGCCACGCGAGATACGCTTGAGACAAATATTGCAAATAGCAGTGGTGCGATCTGATGCACTCGTCTCAAAAAAGGCCCACACCAAAGAACTTTTCTGATAACGTGCAGAGGCAGCGCCCTGCACAGGCGGAGCTCTGCGGTGTTGTACAGTTGCTGTGCTGGCCTCTACCTGGCCTCCAGGGGGCATCCTGCCTCGTTGGACATGTGACGCCGCATCCTCCTCCTCCTCGTCCTCCTCCTCATCCTCTCTCCCTTCAGGCACCCACGTGGAGTCAGTGACCTCATCATCCCCTCCCTCTTCACCACTAGAGCAAACCTGGCAGTAAGCTGCAGCTGGTGGAACAGTACTGCCAGATTCCTCAAGCTGGGTATCATCATCCGAGCCTTCGAATCGTTTGGCATCCTCCTGGAGCATGTACCCAACACTGTGCTCAAAGAGTTCGGGGGACTCCTCAGGAGGACATGGGTCTAGGGAAGGGGTGGCTGATGATGCCATTGAGTACGCGTTGGCAGCTGCTCTGCCAGTACCCTGAGCCTGGGTGAGAGAGGATGAGGAGGATGAGGAGGGCTTGGTCATCCATTCTACCAAGCCTTCAGCATGATGCGGCTCCACATGTCCAGCTGCCGAAAACAAAGACGCGCGTGTCCCATGGCCACGTGCTGATGACGATGCACGACCACGTCCACGGCCACGTCCACTAGAAACAGAGCCTGCCTGCCCTGTGTTCTTGGCTCTGCACGCTCTGCCTCCCCTTGGCGGTCTTCCAGCCATTGTAGTCGGTAGTCCTGTGGGTGCTGCTGAGAAGAATATATAGGAGCTCTGTGTGATGCCACTAACACACTAGAAGTCCTATGGGTGCTTCTGCAAAGAAAATATAGGAGCTCTGTGTGATGCCACTAACACACTAGAAGTCCTGTGGGTGCTGCTGAGAAGAAAATATAGGAGCTCTGTGTGATGCCACTAACACACTAGAAGTCCTATGGGTGCTTCTGCAAAGAAAATAGAGGATCTCTGTGTGATGGGACTAACACACTTCAAGTCCTATAGGTGCTTCTGGGAAGAAAATATAGCTCTGTGTGATGGGACTAACACACTTCAAGTCCTATAGGTGCTTCTGGGAACAAAATATAGGATCTCTGTGTGATGGGACTAACACACTTCAAGTCCTATAGGTGCTTCTGGGAACAAAATATATGATCTCTGTGTGATGGGACTAACACACTTCAAGTCCTATAGGTGCTTCTGGGAACAAAATATAGCTCTGTGTGATGGGACTAACACACGTCAAGTCCTATAGGTGCTTCTGGGAACAAAATATAGGATCTCTGTGTGATGGGACTAACACACTTCAAGTCCTATAGGTGCTTCTGGGAACAAAATATAGGATCTCTGTGTGATGGGACTAACACACTTCAAGTCCTATAGGTGCTTCTGGGAACAAAATATAGCTCTGTGTGATGGGACTAACACACTTCAAGTCCTATAGGTGCTTCTGGGAACAAAATAGAGGATCTCTGTGTGATGGGACTAACACACTTCAAGTCCTATAGGTGCTTCTGGGAAGAAAATATAGCTCTGTGTGATGGGACTAACACACTTCAAGTCCTATGGGTGCTTCTGGGAACAAAATATATGATCTCTGTGTGATGGGACTAACACACTTCAAGTCCTATAGGTGCTTCTGGGAACAAAATATAGCTCTGTGTGATGGGACTAACACACTTCAAGTCCTATAGGTGCTTCTGGGAACAAAATATAGGATCTCTGTGTGATGGGACTAACACACTTCAAGTCCTATAGGTGCTTCTGGGAACAAAATATAGCTCTGTGTGATGGGACTAACACACTTCAAGTCCTATAGGTGCTTCTGGGAACAAAATATAGCTCTGTGTGATGGGACTAACACACTTCAAGTCCTATAGGTGCTTCTGGGAACAAAATATAGGATCTCTGTGTGATGGAACTAACACACTTCAAGTCCTATAGGTGCTTCTGGGAAGAAAATATATGATCTCTGTGTGATGGGACTAACACACTTCAAGTCCTATAGGTGCTTCTGGGAACAAAATATAGCTCTGTGTGATGGGACTAACACACTTCAAGTCCTATAGGTGCTTCTGGGAACAAAATATAGGATCTCTGTGTGATGGGACTAACACACTTCAAGTCCTATAGGTGCTTCTGGGAACAAAATATAGGATCTCTGTGTGATGGGACTAACACACTTCAAGTCCTATAGGTGCTTCTGGGAACAAAATATAGCTCTGTGTGATGGGACTAACACACTTCAAGTCCTATAGGTGCTTCTGGGAACAAAATAGAGGATCTCTGTGTGATGGGACTAACACACTTCAAGTCCTATAGGTGCTTCTGGGAAGAAAATATAGCTCTGTGTGATGGGACTAACACACTTCAAGTCCTATGGGTGCTTCTGGGAACAAAATATATGATCTCTGTGTGATGGGACTAACACACTTCAAGTCCTATAGGTGCTTCTGGGAACAAAATATAGCTCTGTGTGATGGGACTAACACACTTCAAGTCCTATAGGTGCTTCTGGGAACAAAATATAGGATCTCTGTGTGATGGGACTAACACACTTCAAGTCCTATAGGTGCTTCTGGGAAGAAAATATAGCTCTGTGTGATGGGACTAACACACTTCAAGTCCTATAGGTGCTTCTGGGAACAAAATATAGCTCTGTGTGATGGGACTAACACACTTCAAGTCCTATAGGTGCTTCTGGGAACAAAATATAGGATCTCTGTGTGATGGAACTAACACACTTCAAGTCCTATAGGTGCTTCTGGGAAGAAAATATAGCTCTGTGTGATGGGACTAACACACTTCAAGTCCTATAGGTGCTTCTGGGAACAAAATATAGCTCTGTGTGATGGGACTAACACACTTCAAGTCCTATAGGTGCTTCTGGGAACAAAATATATGATCTCTGTGTGATGGGACTAACACACTACAAGTCCTATGGGTGCTTCTGGGAAGAAAATATAGCTCTGTGTGATGGGACTAACACACTTCAAGTCCTATAGGTGCTTCTGGGAACAAAATATATGATCTCTGTGTGAGGGGACTAACACACTTCAAGTCCTATAGGTGCTTCTGGGAACAAAATATAGCTCTGTGTGATGGGACTAACACACTTCAAGTCCTATAGGTGCTTCTGGGAACAAAATATATGATCTCTGTGTGATGGGACTAACACACTTCAAGTCCTATAGGTGCTTCTGGGAACAAAATATAGCTCTGTGTGATGGGACTAACACACTTCAAGTCCTATAGGTGCTTCTGGGAACAAAATATATGATCTCTGTGTGATGGGACTAACACACTACAAGTCCTATGGGTGCTTCTGGGAAGAAAATATAGCTCTGTGTGATGGGACTAACACACTTCAAGTCCTATAGGTGCTTCTGGGAACAAAATATATGATCTCTGTGTGAGGGGACTAACACACTTCAAGTCCTATAGGTGCTTCTGGGAACAAAATATAGGATCTCTGTGTGATGGAACTAACACACTTCAAGTCCTATAGGTGCTTCTGGGAACAAAATATATGATCTCTGTGTGATGGGACTAACACACTTCAAGTCCTATAGGTGCTTCTGGGAAGAAAATATAGCTCTGTGTGATGGGACTAACACACTTCAAGTCCTATAGGTGCTTCTGGGAACAAAATATATGATCTCTGTGTGATGGGACTAACACACTTCAAGTCCTATAGGTGCTTCTGGGAACAAAATATAGCTCTGTGTGATGGGACTAACACACTTCAAGTCCTATAGGTGCTTCTGGGAACAAAATATAGCTCTGTGTGATGGGACTAACACTTCAAGTCCTATAGGTGCTTCTGGGAACAAAATATAGGATCTCTGTGTGATGGGACTAACACACTTCAAGTCCTATAGGTGCTTCTGGGAAGAAAATATAGCTCTGTGTGATGGGACTAACACACTTCAAGTCCTATAGGTGCTTCTGGGAACAAAATATATGATCTCTGTGTGATGGGACTAACACACTACAAGTCCTATGGGTGCTTCTGGGAAGAAAATATAGCTCTGTGTGATGGGACTAACACACTTCAAGTCCTATAGGTGCTTCTGGGAACAAAATATATGATCTCTGTGTGATGGGACTAACACACTACAAGTCCTATAGGTGCTTCTGGGAAGAAAATATAGCTCTGTGTGATGGGACTAACACACTTCAAGTCCTATAGGTGCTTCTGGGAAGAAAATATAGCTCTGTGTGATGGGACTAACACACTACAAGTCCTATAGGTGCTTCTGGGAACAAAATATATGATCTCTGTGTGATGGGACTAACACACTACAAGTCCTATAGGTGCTTCTGGGAAGAAAATATAGCTCTGTGTGATGGGACTAACACACTTCAAGTCCTATAGGTGCTTCTGGGAACAAAATATAGGAGCTCTGTTTGCTGCCAGTGCCTGCCTGCCACGAACACACTACAAGTCCTATAGGTGCTTCTGGGAACAAAATATAGGAGCTCTGTTTGCTGCCACTGCCTGCCTGCCACGAACACACTACAAGTCCTATAGGTGCCTCTGGGAACAAAATATAGGAGCTCTGTTTGCTGCCACTGCCTGCCACGAACACACTACAAGCCCACACTACTACAATGAATCTTTCTAAATGAATCTATCTAATTAAATCTCTCTAACTAAATCTCTCTAACTAAATCTAGCAGAGTGACACAGAACGATCCTGCTCTCTCTACGCCGGAACAGCATGTGACCGGCGCCGACGGCGTGGCGGCCTTTTATAAGAGGGGGCGTGTACTAAGCCCCTGAGCTGTAATTGGCTACAGGCGTCCTGCCTGTAGCCAATTATGGCTCTTCGAGTTTCCGGCGCTGTGATTGGCCAAGCATGCGGGGTCACAGTGCATGCTTGGCCAATCATCAGCCAGCAATGCACTGCGCCGGCCGCGCCGGCCGCAATGCATTGCGGGGCCGCTCGCATCACACGAACGTGATGCGAGCGGCCAAAATAGTTCTGGGCTCGCCGAGCGAGCGAACACCCGGTGCTCGATGCGAACATGGGTTCGCATCGAGCACCGGGCCCATCCCTACCAGTCAGTTTAGGACTACTATTGCCACCATAAATGCACTCTGGCAGTATAGTTCCAGCACCAACACCCAAATAAGATGTCCTCTTACCAATAATCAAGGAACCCCTGAGAAAAGGCAGGTCCAACACACTTTGGGGACTCCTTCCATATGGCAATGCTCCAGCCGGGATTATAACAGCTACGAGGATGACGTTTCAGGATGTATTTCAGAGTAGATATCACCAACTCCCAAATGTGTTATATATATATATATATATATATGAATAAAAAACACTATATAGTGCAAAACCTTAAAACTAATCCTATTAAAAGCGAGTATTACTCACATAGGTAAAAGAACATGCGCATGTCTCCATCAAAACAATTCCGGCAAAGTAAGATGGCATCCGTCTTCACTTCCTGGTAGTACGATGATGTGACCAAGTCACTCCAACCCATCTTTGATCTCTAGCTGCTGAAACTACTCACTATTTCTAATATCATCCCTGTAGGACTGCTTTTCACGTTGGACACTTTTATATGTTTATATTATATTTATTTTGTTTTCATTATTTCTGACACTTTGTATATTTACAAGTTCTGGTAAAAAATATCTCACTGTTGTGTTCACAGCTTTCACTTGCCTATTAACACAAGTGCAGTATTTTTTGGGGTTTTTACAGTATAGTTTCAGCACTTGCTAGGTTAACCTCTTAGTGCCGATGCCTCTTGGCCCTTTAAGAGGTTTATGAAGCTGGCAGGCGGGGTGGGGCTTAAGACCACGTGACTGCTGTGATTGGCTGTCATGTGACTCGAAAAATCCTGATCGCAAGGACCTCACGCGTGCTCTCGACACAGGTGTATTGGAAGCAATTTACGCAAATATTCGGTGCCTTGTCACTAAGGACCAGGCTCTGAGAGGCTGCATATTTGCGTACAGCCCACGCCAAGGTGTTAAACTTTACTACTGCTCACTGCTGAACTGAAGGTGGTCTTGCTACCGTTTATGCTGATCTGGATGTCAAATGTCATCTTATGCCTGTTGCTGTTAAAGTGGTTGTAAAGGCAGAAGGTTTTTTTTATCTTAATGCATTAAGATAAAAAAAAAACCTTCTGGGGCTAGGATTACAAGGAGCTAAAGAGCGAGGGTCTTTCATATTAACAAGAGGGTAATCACCCACTTGTTAACATGAGTTTTGGCAACTCCTGCCCTCTGTCCATATCTGCAGCTCCTCCCACCCACTGTCCTGCAGACAGGTTGACATTGGTAGCGAGGGGAGTCCCAGGAGAAGACACACGGCTGAAAACTGCCTCTGCCCTGCCACAGGGAGGACTGTGCAGGGGAGGCAGAGACTGAAATGGGGCAGTGAGAGAGGAAAGAGGGAGGGAAGCATGACTGCAAGGGACACTGTGACAGGGGGGCTAGAATTACAAGGAGCACTGTGACAGGGGGGCTAGAATTACAAGGAGCACTGTGACAGGGGGGCTAGGATTACAAGGAGCACTGTGACAGGGGGGCTAGGATTACAAGGAGCACTGTGACAGGGAGGCTAGGATTACAAGGGGCACTGTGACAGGGGGGCTAGGATTACAAGGAGCACTGTGACAGGGGGGCTGTGATTACGAGGAGCACTGTGACAGGGGGGCTGTGATTACGAGGAGCACTGTGACAGGGGGCTAGGATTACAAGGAGCACTGTGACATGAGGGCTAGGATTACAAGGAGCACTGTGACAGGGGGGCTGTGATTACGAGGAGCACTGTGACAGGGGGTTAGGATTACAAGGAGCACTGTGACATGAGGGCTAGGATTACAAGGAGCACTGTGACAGGAGTGCTGTGATTGGGAGATGCACTGTGACAGGAGTGCTGTGATTGGGAGATGCACTGTGGCAGGAGTGCTGTGATTGGGAGATGCACTGTGACAAGGGGCTGTGATTACAAGGGGCACTGTGACAGGGGATGTGATTACAAGGGGCATTGTGACAGGGGGGCTGTGATTACAAGGAGCATACAAACAAAAAACAAATCTATCAGCTTCCATCATGTTTTAATATTTGGAACCTTAAACCCAAATCTGATCATTTTAATTGTTAGATCTCTATGTTAAACCAATATCAGGCATGTTTCTGCACATGTGGGACAGCTGTGACCAATGGTATGATTTTGTTTTATATATATATTTTTTTTTTTTTTCTTTCAGACGGGAAGTTGTAGATTTTGGTGTTAATGTTTCTATAATTGAGCCAGGAGGTTTCAATACTGCTATTATGGACTTACCTTTGTATGAGAAGAATATAAGGGAAAGATGGGAGACTCTGCCAGCAGAGACCAAGAAGAGTTATGGAGAACAGTACATAAAGCAACGTGAGACAATTAACATTTATTCTTCACTATCGCTAATGTTACCCTCAACTGTAGTCCTCTCTTACAGTGACAATTGTGGGGATTTACCATTACCTAAGCCATTAAAAAGTGGTTTTAGGAGGCAACTTGCCTATTACATACTCTCCAACCTGTGCAGATATTTTCCAGCTTGCAGAGTGAAAGTGATCATCATTCGGGCAGGTTAACTGGCCAGTTAAATACAGTAGCTCTTTACAGACCCTACGTTCTTTAACTTTTACTTAGAGCATTTAGAGATTCAGCTTCAACAGTTTTTAAATATCGCTTTAATGAACAGAAAACTGATGCATAAAATATTTACAGAAAAGCTACAGCGGGTAAAATACGTTTTGAACACACCACCATTTTATTGATATTTCTAAAGGCGCTACTGACATGAAATTTTCACCACATGTCCACATGCAATCCATACATACAAAGAAACCAAAACAAACAAAGTTCAGAAGTTATGTGTAATAAAATGGAATGACACAGGGAAAAAGTATTGAACAAGTGAGGAAAAAGAGGTGCAAAAAGGCATGGAAAGCCAAGAGAGCAGCTGAAATCTATCAGTAATTAGAAAGCAACCCTGCCCCTTGTCAGTGAAAATGAATATCTGCTGGATCAGTCTGAATTGGTGGCCTATAAAAAGGTGTCTCATTACCAAGGTGTCACACAAGAAACATCCCATGATGGATAAAAGCAAAGAGCTCTCTCAATACTTTCGCAGCCTTATTGTTGCAAAACATACTGATGGTATTGGTTACAGAAGGATTTCTAAAGTTTCAGAATGTTCCAGTGAGCACTGTTGGGGCCATAATCTTGAAGTGGAAAGAACATAATTTCACCATAATCCAGCTACGACCAGGTGCTTCTCACAAGATTTCTCACAGACGAGTGAAAAGAACTATCAGAAGAGTTGTCCAAGAACCACTTGTGGAGAGCTTCAGAAAGACCTGAAATTAGAAGGTACAATTGTTTCAAAGAAAACAATAAGTAATGCACTCAACCGCCATAGCCTGTATTACATGCGCCCCATGAAAGGCTCATTTAACTACTTCATCCCCGGAAGGTTTTACCCCTTTCATGACCAGGCCATTTTTTGCGATATGGCACTGCATTACTTTAACTGACAATTGCGTGGTCGCGCGATGCTGTACCCAAGTAAAGTTTATGTCCCTTTTTCCCCACAAATAGAGCTTTCTTTTAGTGGTATTTAATCATCTCTGCAGTTTTTATTTTTTGCACGATAGACAAAAAACAATATGTGCCAATTTTGAAAAAAAAAAAACAATATATTTTTTTACTCTCTGCTATAAAACATATCCAATATACACATACATATATATATATATATATATATATATATATATATATATATATATTAAATAGATTTTCTTCATCAATTTAGGCCAATATATATTCAGCTACATATTTTTGGTAAAAAAATCCCAATAATCGTATATTGATTGGTTGGTGCAAAAGTTATAGCGTATACAAACTATGAGATATTTTAATGGAATTTAAATTTTTTTAATTTTTTTTTTACTAGTAATGGCAATCAGCGAATTTTAGCGGGACTGCGACATTGCGGCGGACAAATCGGACACCTAACTGACATTTTTTACACTTTTTTAGGAACCAGTGACACTAATAAAGTGATCAGTGCTAAAAATATGCACTGTTACTGTACTAATGACACTGGCTGGGAAGGGGTTAAAACCAGGGGCAATCAAAGGGTTAAGTGTGTCACTGCAAAAATGTCACTGGCAGTGAAGAGGTTAACCACTAGGGGCCAGTGAAGGGGTTAAGTGTGTCCTAGTTTGTGTTATAACTGATGGGACTGTGCAAGGGAGATGACAACAAGAGCAGACAAGCGCCTTGAGGCGATTCAGTTCGCATTTGCAGCGCTATCCAAATCATTAATTCATTCAATCATTCATTCACAGATCGCTGTTCATACTCTGTACGAACAGACGTCTATGGTACCGACGTACCATGACGGTGAATCGCGCAGCCGAGCCATGTTGCCATAACTGCGGTGGCTGGTCGGCAGTCGGTTAAATGGCACTGCACATCACCCCAAAAACACCATACCAACAGTGAAGTTTGGAGAAGGGAACATCATGGTGTGGGGCTGTGTTTCAGCATGCGGTACTGGCAAACTTCATATCAATGAAGGAAGGATGAATAGAAAAATATACCAACACATTCTTGACAAAAATCTGCTGCCATTTACCATGATGATGAAGATAAAACGAGGGTGGACATTTCAGTAAGACAATGATCCCAAAGCCAAGAGGACTCTCAACTGATTTCAAAGAAAGAAAATAAAGCTGCTAGAATGGCCCAGCCAATCACCTGACTTGAATCCAATAGAAAATCTATGGGAGGAACCAAAGATCAGAGTTCATAGAAGAGGCCCACTGGACCTTCAAGATTTGAAGACTGTTGTGTGGAAGAATGGGCCAAGATCACACCTGAGCAATGCATGCGACTAGTTTCTTCATACAGGAGGCGTCTTGAAGCTGTCATTACCAACAAAAGATTTTGTACGAAATAGTAAATACATTTCAGTTAGCATGTTCAATACTTTTTCCCTATGTCATTTCATTTTCACATAAATTAATTTCTGAACTGATTTGTTTTGGTTTCTTTGTATGTATGGATTGCATGGGTTGTTACCAACATGTGGAGAAAATGTAATGTCAATAGCACCTTTAGAAATATATTTACCTAGAAAAATGGCGACGTGTTCAATACTTATTTTACCCGCTGTATATTATAAACAGAAAAAAGCAACAGTAAAATAAAAGCATTTTATTTCATTGTGCACATCAGAAAAATTAGAACATGACAGGTTTGTATGTAGTCATAGTACAAGTATATTTCTGCATACCATATGAGTTTCTAGCAATCCATAAAGAGCGATGGTGCTCATACACATTTTAATCTGATAATATCTGAACAATTGAACTGCACATGGACATGTTGTGATCACTTAAAATCTCTTAAAATTCTGAAATCAAATTAAATATACACGTATTGTATGGGAGATTTACTAAAACTGAAGCACACAGAATCTGGTGCAGCTGTGCAGGGTAATTAATAGGCTTCTAGGTTATATTGGTAAAGCTGAACCGCTTCCCGACCGCCTCATGTAGATATACGTCTACAGAATGGCACGGGCAGGCAAAACCACGTAACTGTACGTGGCCCTTTAAATGCCTGCCCGTGGGTCGCGCTCGCGACACGGTCGGGAGCTCCGTGACCTCGGCCGCGGGACCAGCTGACCCGATCGCCGCTGGTGTCCCGCGATCGGGTTACGGAGCTGAAGAACGGGGAGAGGTTTGTGTAAACAAACCTCTCCCCGCGCTTCCTACTCTGTCTGTCATTGATTGGCTGTTCCCGGTCATCGGGAAAGCCGATCAATGACGTCAGACGTCAGTCCCGCCCCCTAATGTAAAAAAACACACACACGTCAGAGCCCATAACCCCTCCCCTCCCCCTAGTGGTTAACTCTTTCACTACAACTGTCATTTATACAGGAATCAATGCATTTAAATAGCATTGATTGCTGTATAAATGACAATGGTCCCAAAAATGTGTCAAAAATGTGTCAAAAAAAAAATATTAATAAAAATGCTATAGAACTATCCCCTATTTTGTAAACGCTATAACTTTTGCGCAAACCAATCAATAATCGCTAATTGCGATTTTTTTTTTTTTTACCAAAAATATGTAGAAGAATACGTATCGGCCTAAACTGAGGAAAAAAAATGTTTTTTTTATATATTTTTTGGGGATATTTATTATAGCAAAAAGCAAAAAATATTGCATTTTTTTTTTTTTTTTCAAAATTGTCGCTCTATTTTTGTTTATAGAGCTAAAAATAAAAACCGGGGCGATCAACTACCACCAAAAGAAAGCTCTATTTGTGGGGAAAAAAAGGACGCCAATTTGTTTTGGAGCCACGTCGCACGACCGCGCAATTGTCAGTTAAAGCGACGCAGTGCCGAATCGCAAAAAGGGGCCTGGTCCTTTGGCTGCCAATTGGTCCGGGGCTGAAGTGGTTAAAGTGATACTAAAGTCTTGTTTTTTCTTTTAGTTAAAAATAACAAACATGTTTTACTTACCTGCTCTGTGTAATGTTTTTATACAGAGCAGCCCAGATCCTCCTCTTCTCGGGTCCCTCTTTGGTTCTCCTGGCCCCTCCCTCCTGTTGAGTACCCCCACAGCAAGAAGCTTGCTATGGGGGCACCCGAGCCAAGCCACAGCTCCTTGTGTCCATTCAGACATGGAGCCGTGGCCCAGCCCTGCCCCCTTTCTCACCTCATTGGCTGACTGACCAATGGCGCCATGCTGATGTCTTAGGCAATGAGGAGAGGAGTCACGGCCAGCCGAGACACTGATGCAACATCGCTGGATCTAGATGGGGCTCAGGTAAGTTTTAGAGGGGCTGCTGCACACAGAAGGTGTTTTATCTTATTGCATCGAAAAAGAAAAAACTTCTGACTTTACAACCCCTTTAACTGAACAAGCTGAAGTTAGAAGCTGATTGGTTACTATGCACAGCTGCAACAGGTTCTGTGTGCACCAGTTTTAGTAAATTCCCCCTAGTATCCTTGATCTGTCTGTTTTTTTTTCCTCAGTTGTCACTTTTTTTTGGCCCTGTGTGGGGCACACTTAAAGTAGGCATTTGTTACACTAAAAATGCAAACTAAAGATTCCCTTTTTTTAATATTATAGAGATACCTTCACCAACTAAGTTTATAAACCAGCACAGATTTTATGGTTGTAGTTAAAAGAAGAAGATACAAAAAGGCTCACATACTAGTAGTGCTTGTATAAAGTGTGTAAGCAACAATGCACTTTTAACTACCATTTTGTATTTTTTATATTACATAGTTATACAGTATATGAGCACAGCAATTTCCTCCGGCTCTTCCAAGCTCTTCAAGGTGACGAATTGCATGGAGCATGCACTGACTGCTTGTTACCCATGGACAAGATACTCTGCTGGATGGGATGCCAAATTATTGTTTATCCCACTTTCTTACATGCCAACAGTCATTGGTGATCTCATAGCGAGGAGGAATTTCCCAAGACCAACTTAGAAAACACCATCTTTTCCAAATTGCAGGAATCCATTGGGTACGTGATGGAGTATAAGCACTAATCTTGGCTCATTTTTTAAAGCAGTTAAGATAAAGAAGTTAGTGGTGAATTGTAGATGGTTCAGATATTAAATTATTATTTTTTTTAACGGAGGGGGTATAATTCGTAATGCAACACACTGCACTATAATGACTCTGCTGCATTTGTTTAGCGATTTTTATTTTATCTTGCCATATTAAAAAAAAATAGGCAACAATAAGTCAACCATAAACAAACTAACACATCATAGTGCCACAAACCAAACTCGAGTACAGACATACCCCACTTTTAAGTACACAATGGGGTTTATTTACTAAAGCTGGAAAGTGCACAATCAGGCTCACTTCTGCATAGAAACCAACGAGCTTCCAGGTTTTATTACCAAAGATTAATTGAACAAGCTGAGGTTAGAAGCTCATTGGTTTCTATGCAGAAGTGAGCCTGATTGTGCACTTTCCAGCTTTAGTAAATAAACCCCATTGTGTACTTAAAAGTGGGGTATGCCTGTACCATACAGTAAGTCTAGTGTAAATGCAGCTGTAAAGACCATTAGTGGAACCTGGTCACAATGTGATTATTATTAATTACATTACTGTAAACAAAAAAGAATTGCGCTAGGTGTGTAAAGATGAATGTGAATGAAAAAATACCGTGATGGTTATCCTGCTGCTGAACACTAATAACCCCGATATAGGGCACAGAGTTGGATGTATAAAAGGAAAAAGTGCAGCGCTGGATAATAAATGTGCATTAATTACTGACAAAATATTTTAGTGCTGTCAAAATCAGATGATGTGAATAAGAGCGGTGTGAACCACATATAAAAAATATATTATTCAAAAAACTCAAATAAATAATTCATGAGTAAATATTAAACACAAAGACTAGGTAAAACAATGTGTACAAAAATATTCAAACTAAAAAGTTCATGAAAGAAAGTCCAAAGGAATCTTGTGTAAAGACTATTCTTGTGTGAAAACATCCACAAAGTGCTCCAACAGATGCTTTACACCTCTTGTGCTGCCCGTCAACACAGAGAAAGACAAAAGGGAAGGCTTACCAGAAAGCCAGCGACCGCCATTATTCAGGGGGGTCAAGCTAAGCTTAGAAGAACAGCCTTGGTGCTGTTGGATATCAACGACATCCCAATCGATATACCATTCACTGCTGTGTTTCTCCTATGTAGAGGATAATGGCAGGATCCTCGATTCCGCAAGATGGATCAAACCTCCAGTGGATGGGGAGCAGGGGAGATAAAGAAGACTCCAATAGTGCAGGCGTTTCAAAAAAAAATAAAAAATCCCCTCTTTTGAAACGCCTGCACTATTGGAGACTTCTTTAAATTATCTTAAAATTATAGGGCGGGAGGGTGGGCAGCTCTTCCAACGGATCTTCCAGAAGGATCCAGAATTTCTGGGCGCGGCACTTTTGTTGAGCTCAGGCCCAGCCCCACCCACACCCCCACCAATCTTTAAAGACCCTTTAAAGACCCTTTAAAGACCCCCTGGACATGCCCCATCAGTCAGGGCTCTTTCTTCCCTATGGGGGTCAAGAGGCCTTCACTCTGCACTGCAAGTGCAATTGAAAGTGCATGGAATGTGCAGTCGCTGTCATAGCTCCCAACTGTCCCTGATTTTGAGGGACTGTCCCTGATTTGGATTTTGTCCCTCTGTCCCTCATTCCTCCTCATTTGTCCCTCATTTTGGTCTGATTTGTATAATTGTATATAAAAATGCACTATTTATCTTTCAAAAAGTGTCTCCCAGTTCTAAACCTTTCATCCAATTTATAAATTGCTGCATCAGTAAATTTCAAAAGCCAATATAAAGGAATAGTAGTGGTTAAAAAAAAGCACTTGTGGGTTTTAATTATCCTTTTTTGGGGGTAAATTCTCCTTACAGGGGCGTGGCATGGGGTGTGTCCTATGCCTACATACTTTTGCTATTAGGTGTCCCTCATTCCCATCTCAAAAAGTTGGGAGGTATGGTTGCTGTAGATCTGAGGGGTAGATCTGAAATGAGTGGAAGCTCTGCTGATTTTTTCATCCAATCATGTGCAAGCTAAAATACTGTTTTTTATTTTACTTGCATTTCTCCCTCAGATCTACAGTGACTGCACTTCCAAGTGTACTTGTAGTGCAAAGTGGATTTGACTTTAGTAAATAACCACCACAGTGCAGCATTTACGCCATGTTACACCCTAAATAGGGGTGAAAAGTGAATTTAGGCTTTAAAATCATATTAAAGTTTGTGTTTTGTAAACCAATCCCCCCCCCCCCCCCCAAAATGTTCTCCTCTGCTGTGGTCAGGTATGTGGGTTTCCACTGGTGCACATTGAAGACTTTTTGTGAGCTACGAGCTTACATGCAGCTTCTCCCAGCATTGCACACACCAGAACCTGAGCCAAGCCAAGGCACTTAGACACCTTCCTGCCCAGACGAATTTTCAGCTTTCAGCGCTGTCGCATTTTTGAATGACAATTGCGCGGTCATGCTACACTGTACCCAAACAGAATGTTTATCATTTTGTTCCCACAAATAGAGCTTTCTTTTGGTGGTATTTGATCACCTCTGCGATTTTTATTTTTTGCGCAACAAATAAAAAGAGACCGAAAAATGTGAAAAGAAAATATTTTTTTTCTTTGTTTCTGTTAACATTTTTTGTAAATAAGTACGTTTTCTTCTTCAATGACGGGCACTGATATGGCTGCACTGACGTGCACTGATAAGGCAGCACTGATGGGCACCGATGAGGTGGCACCAATGAGGTGGTACTGATGAGGTGGCACTGACGGCCACTGATGGTGGGCACTGATAGGCGGCACTGATAGGTGGCACTGGTATGCAGCACTGATGGGCACTCATAGGTGGCACTGATGGGCACTCATAAGCGGCACTGATGGGCACTTATGGGTGGCACTGATATGTACTTATGGGTGGCACGGATAGGTGGCATGGATGGGCACTGATGGGCACTGATAGGTGGGCACTGATAGACACCGATAGGTGGCACTGCTGGACACTGATGGGTGGCACTGCTGGACACTGATAGGTGGCATTGCTGGGTGATGGGTGGCACTGATGACACTGATTGGTACATGATGGTGTCAGTCAGTGCTCATTTGTGGGCACTGACTGGCACAGATTGGGCATCATTTGCACATGTGGATGGCCAGGGGGTACATACCTGGCCATCCACATGTTGCCCACTTCCCTGGTGGTCCTAGTGGAGTCCCTGATAGTCCAGTGTGGGCATCTGAGGGGGGGCTGCACTGATAAACAATCAGCGCAGACCCCCCCTGTCAGGAGAGCCGCCGATCGGCTCTCCTCTACTCACGTCTGTCAGACGCGAGTGAGGAAAAGCTGATCACCGGCTTTTCCTGTTGACATCGTGATCAGCCGTGATTGGACACGGCTGATCACGTGGTAAAGAGCCTCCACCGCAGGCTCTTTACCAAGATCAGTGTAGCGGTGTGTCAGACAGACACACCACTCCAACGATCGCCGCAATGCATGCCTCCACGGGCACGCGGCGGCATGTTATCCTGAAGGACGTCATATCACGGCCGGCCTATAGGAGAATGAAGTGGTTAAAACAGGAGCGCAAACAAATCGCAGACACTGGCAGGACTCGTAAGTCCCGGCAGGCACTGGGGGCTCTCACATACCTAAAGTCAGTCAGTGAGGCTGGGGGACAGTAAGAGAAGCAACCTCAGAAGAGAAAAAAAACAAGCAGGAGCTTGCAAGTCCTGCTATCATCATCTCATTTAAAAAAAAATGTTTTATTAATATCACTTTAATCTGAGTGTGTTTTAGATCTGCCTGGACTTCAGCCTTAAAGGGGTTGTATAGGTTTGATTTTTTGTTTTGTTTTAAAATAACAAACATGTTATACTTACCTCACTGTGCAGTTTGTTTTGCACAGAGTGGCCCCGATCCTGCTGTTCTGGGGTCCCACGGCTAAAGCTAACCCCCTTTGGGAAGCTCTATCCCAAGGGGGTTAGCTTGTGGGAGCGCTCCCGTGTCATACACTTGGTATCCATAGATGCTAAGTGTATGACTCGGTCCCGCCCCCTCCCGGGGGCCGCGTCATTGGATGCGATTGACAGCAGCGCGAGCCAATGGCTGCACTGCTATCAGTCTATCCAATCAACGACCAGACTCAGTGGAGAAGAGGACACCCGAGGACGCGCACAGCAGGTGAACGGGCTCAGGTAAGTAAAACGGGGGGGCTGGGGGGCCCCTGACAGCGAGGTGTTTTTTCACCTTAATCACAGGATGCATTAAGGTGAAAAAACACGAACCTTTACAACCCCTTTTAGTCAGGTAATGCCCATAACTCCACAGCAACCTGCACCATGATCTACAGAGAAACCATCTTGTGTGAATATATCTGGCTGTCATAGATGGAACAGCTGTTACTGTACAATGAAATGCACCAAAAACAGTTTCTCTACAGACTTGGATTTGTTACTATGGGCTAATGCTAATCTGTTTTTGCTATTTTTTTTCTAACAGATGTCTTGTTTCTGATGGCATTCTAGTAGAGGACTACTGACAACTGTGTCATACAAGACTTGGATTTTTTTCCTCTTGGTTTACTCAATGGATTTCAAACACTCACAAATGTTAATACCTGTAATGTGATGTTTCAAAAATTGCTCATCTGAGATAGTAAAATCCTAAATTTGGATTTTCTTGTTTATGCAACCATCTATAAAACCATGGTATCATACCATAAGTAAAATTTTTAAGCTTATGCCCTGTACACACGGTCGGAAATGTGCGATCGGAGCGTGTTGTCAGAAATTCCGACTGTGTGTAGGCTCCATCAGAGTTTTTCCATCGGAATTTCCAACACACAAATTTCGAGATCTGGATCTAAAATTTTCTGACAACAAACTCTGATCGCGTAATTTCCGATCGTGTGTAGACAATTCCGATGCATAAAGTGCCACGCATGCTCAGAATAAATTACGAGATGGAAGCTATTGGCTACTGCCTATTAGACTCCCCTTTATTGTCCCTTCATACGTGTTGTACGCCACCGTGTTATTGACGTTCGGAATTTCCGACAACTTTGTGCGACCGTGTGTATGCAAGACAAGTTTGAAACAACATCCGTCGGAAAAAATCAGATGGATTTTGTTGTCAGAATGTCCGATCGTGTGTACAGGGCATTAGGCTAGCATCCCACAGAACATAACATACTTTTGCTAATATGCGACCCTCATTCCTATCTCAGAAAGTTGGGAGCTATGTAATACTACTAGATTCACTAGCAATTAAAGTACAACTAAAGACAATTTTTTATTTTATTTCTTTTTTTGTTTTTAGTTTTGGATAGAGGGGAGATGAATTAGAACCCCTGTCAGGTTTTTAATGCTGTCTGTGCACTGTTAGGGAGATTCACTATCTATACTTGTTCTGTTTACCATTATCATGGAAAGTAAAAGAAAATACCAAACTTTGGGTTGTCCCCAGATAAGTAAAATAGGGAATCTCTTCCAATGGGGACACTAATTCTTGTGACCTGGGGAGTCGCCAAGGGATTACCTTAATTAGCAGGGATTTCCTCTTACTTCCTGTTTTGGCTATGGGACAGGAAATCAAAGAAAATCTCCCCAATGGCAAACCGATGGCAAAAAATTTATTTGAGAGGGGTTGTTGCCCTCCTTAACTTTAAGTTTTGCCTACAGTTCTACTTTAATCTCTAAAGAGATGGAACAAACGGCTTCTTATGTCAGAAGCTACACAATTAGTATGTAATATCAATCTTGCGTGATCACACAATACTCCAAATCATGCGCGATCGATTGTCACAAAATGCTATTGCGTACTACTTTGCATAGGAAGAACGATCTGTTTAGCAATCCCTTTATTACTGCGAGCAATTAAACATTATTGAATTGCATCACATAACTGAGCTACTGAAAATGTCTTTATCGCCAGGCTTAAACTGGTAATCTAGCAAATATGGCAAGTCAGAAAGGTCTGAGAATATTGGTGGTGGTATGGCTCTGATTTAATTCTGCATTGTGTTATTAAAACTTACATAAATATTCTTTACTTGATGTCCATTGATTACTAAATCTTACATGGCTACAGTTGTTTAACCTATTCGTTGCCAGAGCTGTTTTTGTGTTTAAAAGAGAAGTATGGGATTTTTGTTTTATCCCAGATTTATACTTACCTAGGTGGATGCAGTATTTGTCCCCAGCCACCTCTTCACTGAGAACTGAACGATCGAACAACGCAGATGGCTCGGTTGTCTCACCTCCCTGAGCGGAGAGCTGCTGCCTGTCAGTCAGACACCCTAGAGAATAAAATGGTTGTAGTTCCAATTTTTTATGTTGCATAGTATACAGTATCTCACAAAAGTGAGTACACCCCTCACATTTTTGTAAATATTTTATTATATCTTTTCATGTGACAACACTGAAGAAATGACTTGTGAGAATGGACTTCTGCGCTACTACTAAATTAGTGATATATATAGATAAATATCGAAATAAAATAAAATGCTGCTGAGTCTAATAAATGATCACAAGTCAATTCAGATAAGTGTAAAAGTGTACTTAAGTGTACGTGACTCTGCTCAAAAAAGTAATAATAATAAAGTGCTATTTAGAACAATATAAACACGTATAAAGTGACTTATGCATAAATTAATAAAGAGCTGCAATCAACATACAATGCTAGTGATATGCATATAATAAAGTGCATAGTATAAATTATCTTAATGTGATATCAAAAATCCAAAATGTGTCCTCAATAAATAGTGTATCCAATGGAACTGTTCCATACAGAATATTGCTGTATGTTGCGGTGTCCAATATGGTGTGCTGATGCACAATTGATATAGTTCACTCCAGTAAAGTGCATAGGTGTGCTCAAATCCTTCGGACGTGGTAGTAAAATCACATAAATTGCTGGCTCTGGTGCTTTTTTTTTCAGTAAAACAAAATGAGTTAAGAATCCAATATCGTGCTCACAGAGCGCTTACCTTCTCCAGACATACATTATGTTTTCACTGTTGGTTAGTTCTTTGTCTCCCCCGGTAACCGTGTTCTCAATGCTGTTATGGTGAAGATCCTCCATACTCCATATTAGTGATTATATGTAAAGAGAAGGGTGCTCACAATGGTGTATTACCCAGGTAATATAGCTTTAATCTTTAAAATATCTGCTTACATTAAAATTTTAAAATCAGGTCAAATATATGAGTATCAGAGGGCAAAAACAGCAGACAGCAGTGTTTTTCAGCCCTTCTTGGTTAACTTCTGGTCCGCGGCGCTTAACTTCCGGTTCACGTTTGTTTACATCCGGTTATACCTACGCGTTGCGTCACGTTACGCACCTCGTGACTTTTTCAAGGAACCGGATTGGATGATTCCTTCATCCTTTTATATTATATTGACAGGAAGTGCCCGATCCGCCATTTTGTTGTGGATCATTAGGCTTTACTATGGATGTGACTAGCGGTCTGATGAACATCCCTCCATATGGCATTTTATACCCAAAATTTGATTACCTCAAACTATACATATATTTTACCTTACTTATTCATGTTTATATGTTGATAATAAATAATATATATGGATATATTAATCTTTTCTAATCACAATGTAAGTTATACTATCTGAATTGCTTATGGGGACATCTTGTGGCGGATTGTCGGTACTTCTTACCAACTCTTTTAATATTCATCAGTGAGACATCTTGTGGACAAAAAGTAATAGGACAACGTACATTCTGAGTAGCTGAAAGAGACATACACAATGAGTTTTGCATATGAATATAAAAATTATAAAATAAATATAAATAAATAAATAAAATAGTTAAAACAAGGGGGTGATAATGTCCAAATAAAAATCAGATTAAAAAGTGGAATAATTGCGCCGTATACTGGAAATGAACCAGGAAGTTCACATTTAAAGGCAATATTAAAAAAAAATAATAAAAAAATTTAAATCAAAATCAATATTTAATCCGTTTGGCGCCAAAGTATTCATTTTATAAATCCATTGAGATTCCTTTTGGCTGATTGTTCTGATTTTATGATCCCCTCTCCATTATCTATTGTATTTCTCAATCCCCCAAAATGTTAGCTCTGATGGGTCATTTTTGTGTACAGTGGCAAAATGCCTGGAAACGTTATGTTTTGGGAATCCCTTAATTATATTCTGTATATGTTCTTTGACTCTTACTTTCAGCTCTCTTTTTGTTCTGCCTACATATTGTAGCTTGCACGAGCATTGAAGAACATATACCACTCCCTCTGTATGACAGCTAATAAAATCTTTAATCGGATATGTATTACCTATATTTTTTCTAAAAATTCACTTCTCTTGCGTTGGAATTTTTTTGAATGTTGACAAGCAAAACAATATTTGCAGGGATAAAATCCTTTGCCTTTAAAAAATGTAAATTGATTTTTACTAGGTGGATCCACCACATTTTTCACTATCAGGTCTCTTAGTGTGGTTGCTCTTTTATATAGAATCACAGGCCTATCTGGTAGAATACTTTGTAAGTGCTTTTAAGATGTGCCAATATTTCTTGAGTATTCTTTCTACATCTTTGTGTTGAACATTAAAATCTAGAATTAGAGCTGGATCATATCATTTAGTGATAAATCTCTGTCCGATCTGGGCTGCTTGGATTTCATAATCTTTTTCCAATGTGCAGTTTCTCTTGATTCTTATTAATTGTCCCTTTGGGATATTGAACAACCATGGTTTATGATGGCAGCTAGTAATAGGTAAGTAGCTGTTGCGTGCTACATTTTTAAAATAAGTTTTGGTAGTTAATTTATCCTCCTCTATACTAATTTCTAGATCTAGAAATTGTACACTCGTTGCACTAATTTGCCAAGTTAATAATATATTTCTGTCATTTTGGTTTCGTTTTCTTAGGTAATCTTCCAATGTCTCTTTACTACCATTCCAAATAATTATTATATCATCAATGAACCTTTTGTAAAGTTCTAGTTCATACGGTGGGTTATTTTGTACTGCATTTTCTTCCCACTGGACCATAAAAGCGCTGGCCACGCTCGGGGCAAATTTAGCGCTGATTGCAGCACTTTATTAATTTATGCATAAGTCACTTTATACGTCACGTCACGTACACTTAAGTACACTTTTACACTGAAGAAATGACACTTTGCTACAATGTAAAGTAGTGAGTGTACAGCTTGTATAATATTCTGTCCCTTCAAAATAACTCAACACACAGCCATTAATGTCTAAACCACTTGCAACCAGTGAGTACACCCCTAAGTGAAAATGTCCAAATTGGGCCCAATTAGTAATTTTCCCTCCCCGGTGTCATGTGACTCGTTAGTGTTAGAAGGTCTCAGGTGTGAATGGGAAGAAGGTGTGTTAAATTTGGTGTTATCGCTCTCACTCTTTCATACTGGTTCCTGGAAGTTCAACATGGCACCTCATGGCAAAGAACTCTCTGAGGATCTTAAAAAAAAGAATTGTTGCTCTATATAAAGATGGCCTAGGCTATAAGAAGATTGCTAAGGCCTTAAAACTGAGCTGCAGCAGGGTGGCCAAGACCATACAGTGGTTTAACAGGACAGGTTCCACTCAGAAGAGGCCTCGCAATGGTCGACCAAAGAAGCTGAGTGCATGTGCTCAGAGTCATATCCAGAGGTTGTCTTTGGGAAATAGATGTATGAGTGCTGCCAGCATTGCTGCAGAGGTTGAAGGGGTGGGGGGTCAGCCTGTCAGTGCTCAGACCATATGCCGCACACTGCATCAAATTGGTCTGCATGGCTGTCATCCCAGATGGAAGCCTCTTCTAAATATGATGCGCAAGAAAGCCTGCAAACAGTTTTCTGAAGACAAGTAGACTAAGGACATGGATTACTGGAACCCTGTCCTGTGGTCTGATGAGACCAAGTTAAATGTATTTGGTTTGGATGGTGTCAAGCCTGTGTGGCCTCAACCAGGTGAGGAGTACAAAGACAAGTGTGTCTTGCCTACAGTCAAGCATGGTGGTGGGAGTGTCATGGTCTGGGGCTGCATGAGTGCTGCTGGCACTGGGGAGCTACAGTTCATTGAGGGAACCATGAATGCCAACATGTACTGTGACATACTGAAGCAGAGCATGATCCCCTCCCTTCTGACACTGGGCCGCAGGGCAGCACTCCAACATGATAATGACCCCAAACACACCTCCAAGACGACCACTGCCTTGCTAAAGAAGCTGGGGGTAAAGATAATGGACTGGCCAAGCATGTCTCCAGACCTAAACCCTATTGAGCAGAAGGAAGGTGGAGGAGCGCAAGGTCTCTAACATCCACCAGCTCTGTGATGTCATCATGGAGGAGTGGAAGAGGACTCCATTGGCAACCTGTGAAGCTCTGGTGAATTTCATGCCCAAGAGGGTTAAGGCAGTGCTGGAAAATAATGGTGGCCACACAAAATATTGACACTCTGGGCCCAATTTGGACATTTTCACTTAGGGGTGTACTCACTTTTGTTGCCAGCGGTTTAGACTAGACATGTGCGATTAGTTTCGCACGAATTTCCGTAAATTCGTACATTCGGGAGGATCTGAAATACGAATTGCTATGCTTCCGAATTTTGTACGAAATACAAAATTTCGTTTACGAATTTCAGACCCAAATTCCATTACAACGGAAACGTGAATGGTGTTTTGTTGACCAGAGGTTTTCTTCTGCTGCTGAGTGAGGGTTGGGAAAATTACCTTTTTTAATATGGGAGTGGGAGACTGGTACTGATAGTCGATGGGAGATTCAGAATCGGACAAAATAAGATTGTTCGTTAATTGCGATTATTCGTTATGATGAAGTTAAAAAACCCAGGAAGTCAGCACAGCACAGGGATGGCAGGAGCCCCTCATAATAAATTCATCATAACGAACATTCGTAATTGTCACGAAAAGTTAACGAACCTAAAAGTTAAAACCCCAGGAAGTCAGCACAGCACAGGAATGGTGGTAGCCCCTCGTAATGATAAATTGAATTTCGGATACGAATATGAATTAATTCTAATACGAAACAGGACGAAACAAAACAAATTTATTGACGGCGCAAATGTCTAGTTTAGACATTATTGGCTGTGTGTTGAATTATTTTGAGGGGACAGAAAATTTACACTGTTAAACAAGCTGTACACTCACTACTTTACATTGTAGCAAAGTGTAATTTCTTCAGTGTTGTCACATGAAAATATATAATAAAATATTTATAAAAATGTGAGGGGTGTACTCACTTTTGTGAGATACTGTAGTTACATAGTTAATCTGGTTAAAAAAAAAATACAGAAATCCATCTAGTTCAACCAATAAAGAAAAATACATTCCTATGTACACAATCCTTTACCCAGAGTTGATCCAGAGGAAAGCAAAAAAAAAAACAGCAAGGCATGATCCACTTTGCTCCAGCAGAGGAAAAACTTCCTTCTTGATCCCCCAAGAGGCAATCGGATATTCCCTGCATCAACTTTACCTATAAATATTAGTATTCAGTTATAATCTGTATATTTTGAAAAATATTAGTACAAATTTCAGTAAAATATATACTAAAAAGTTAATTAAAGTTAAGGGCACACAAATGCAATAAATTACCCAATTTTTTGTAAAATATAAAACCTCCCCTCCAATAAATCGAATTCAGTGAAGATCACACTGCATTCGATTCTGGCTGGGGGAAGTGAAAGGGGGACCTGGAAGTAACATAATACATGTCGTTTCTGGGTCAGCAAGGAGGGGAGGAGAGCGGATGCATGTCTGCTCAAATCCCTCCCCTCTACCTGGCAGCACCCACAATGCCAGCCCTGGGTCCACAGATGGGCAAGACAAGAGGAGCCTGGAATACATGGCAGGGTCTCATCCATTACCAGGGACCCAGCAGCTCATTTACCAAAAAAAGTGGTAAGAGTGATAAAGCACAGAGCGAGTTTTTGATAAGTCCCTAACGTTCCAAACGTCAATCATGATGAATGCCGGCCGCTGATCCGAAAAAAAAAGGAGGTCTGCACCCATCGCTGGCTCCCACGGATCGACAGCTCTGCTGCTAAATAAACGAAGGGGTAAGGCCAGTGGTGTATCATCCATGTGTGCAGGGTGTTCAGTGCACGCGGGCCTCCAAGGACAGAGGTGCCTACTGTGACCTGTCACACTCTGCACACATGGAGAAGCAAACATGGAGAAGCACTGCAGGAGGCAGATCTGTATTGCTGCCGCTGTCTGAGCCTGCAGAGACCAGGCTGGGGTAAGTGAGCTCTACAATACTACTCGACTCTCCCCATCTCCCTCCCTTCTCTCCCCATCTAGTACTTAGGGCAAATGAACTCTGATGCAAGGGGGCAACCTCAGCCAGGTTCGGATGTAAGGGGTGCCCTCCCTCCCAGTCTGCTCTTCCGGCCGCCACAGTCACCGCCGCATCAGTACAGGCTGGAGCAGCTTCCAATCCAGTCCTCACATCTGCACCCAGCTCTCTCTCTTCAGTACAAATCCTCAACCTCATATAACCACTTACAGTACAAATCCCCCTTCTCAGCACAACTCCCTCCTCAGAACAAACCCTTGCCTCCACCTCCCCATTCCCAAAACAAATACCCCCTGCCACCAGTCCTTCACACACAGCATGAGGAGATTGCAGCCTTCTACCCCCTTCAATACACTCACTCCCTGGCTGTCATACACTGCGCCCCTCCCCACTCTCCTCTTACATTAGTGTTCCCCTGGCAGTCCCCCTGCGAAATATTGGCGGCATGTCTCACTGCAGGGTGGGACTGCGGGTGGGATTTCACAGTGTAAGCTGCCATGAACACTATGGTCAGTCATCTTCCCCTGGTCAGAAAACACATCCTGGCGCAGCACAGAAGGCTGCAGATCACTCTGCCAGCGGCCAGTGGCATCACTACTGTTGGTATCACCTGGTACGGTAAAACATGGTGTCACCCCCCCCTGCCCCCCCCCCAGCAATAATTAATATTATCCAATACAACATAATGTATAGAGTACAAGGGTAAGGAGCAAGTAGCAAACAAAACAAATCGGCAGTCAGGATAAGTGACAAACTTGAAATAAAAACCTGAAATAGCTCAACCAACCCTGTGGTAGCACATATCTATGGAACTTCACTCACCATACATGATTAGCAAAAAAGATTTATTGGTGTCAAAATTAATAAAAAGACATTGGGGGGCGTGGCCTGGACCGGCATGTGAGCAGAAGTGAGACTCACAGCTCCGCTCTATAACCTGGTTACCGATCCTCTCCCAGCAGCGATCCGCAGCCACAAAACGGCTTTCCAGAGGGATAACGACCCCCTCACCCTCCCGGATCACCCACCGGCCCTCTGCACCAGAGGGAAAGCCAAAAAACAGGAGGAAAGAATGCCCTCCGAAATCCAAGATGGCGGACCCGCGGCCCTGGCACAGCGCACACCGAGGGGCAGTGACAAGCCTAAAGGAGGACAAGCAAAGAACACACAGAAGTCCCAGGGTAAGGAACACCCGAGGGACATGTTATACTATACCCAGAGGATGGGGGGGACAACAGGACAGGGATGCTGGGGGTTCTATTGGGCCGGAGCATGTGATTAGCAATGGGCCCCTGTCACAAAACACTCAGCACACTGCTAAATGTGCAGATCCTGAAGCCCAGCATGTGCAGCCCCCCCCCCCTCCCCTCTGCTGACACTGATCATGATGAGACTGAGCAACCGTCCCTTGCAGAAATCCTTAAAGCTGTGCATGTGTGCACAGCCTCTGTAAACACTCTGAAAGAGCAGTTTGGGGGACAGAGAGGATGTCTCCCTGATAAGGCAGGATATGCAGAAGATTAGAGAACGCACGACTGCTGTGGAAAGCAGAGTCAGTGAGGTTGAAGACAGACTCCCACCAGTTGCTCGGGAGGCACATGCTGCCCATCAGCTAGCTAACGACACTAACAAGAGAACAGAAGACATGGAGAATCGCTTAAGGCGAAACAATGTCCGCATAGTAGGCCTGCCCGAGAAAACGGAGGGCAGAGATACTACCGCCTTCGTGGAGACCTGGCTGATTGAGCTATTTGGCAAAGAGGCTTTCTCCCCCTTCTTTACAGTGGAACGAGCTCACCGCACACCGGGACGCCCGCCGCAGCCGGGGGCGCCCCCCAGACCCATTCTGGCCCGGCTTCTGCACTATAGAGACAGAGAGGCGGTACTGAGGAATGCCCGTGAAAAAGCCAATATTCTGGTGAATGGAGTCAGAGTGTCATTTTACCCTGACTTCTCGGCCGAGGTGCAGAGATCAAGAGCCAAATTCTCGGATGTGAAGAGGCGCCTGAGAGCTCTGCAGCTACCTTATGCTATGCTCTACCCCGCCAAACTTAGAGTTACAGCGAACAGACAGTCACACTTCTTTGAAGGGGCACAGGAGGCGGCTATGTGGCTGGACCGAAACGAACAGGCCCTTCGTCACCGTGACAGAGATGAAGAGGGAGTGGAACCTGTCTGATGCGTCTAATGCTGAGCAAGCCTGAAGAGCCACACAGGACCACCCTTGTTTCTACGTTTTTTGTTGCTCACCAATTTTTCAGTGAAGCTGAGGAGGTTCCCATTTGACCGAGGAGATACAGTGCCTTGCGAAAGTATTCGGCCCCCTTGAACTTTTCAACCTTTTGCCACATTTCAGGCTTCAAACATAAAGATATAAAATTTAATTTTTTTGTGAAGAATCACCAACAAGTGGGACACAATTGTGAAGTGGAACGAAATCTTTTGGATATTTTTAACTTTTTTAGCAAATAAAAAACTGAAAAGTGGTGTGTGCAAAATTATTAGGCCCCTTTACTTTCAGTGCAGCAAACTCACTCCAGAAGTTCAGCGAAGATCTCTGAATGATCCAATGTTGTCCTAAATGACTGATGGTGATAAATAGAATCCACCTGTGTGTAATCAAGTCTCTGTATAAATGCACCTGCTCTGTGATAGTCTCAGGGTTCTGTTGAAAGCGCAGAGAGCATCATGAAGACCAAGGAACACACCAGGCAGGTCCGTAATACTGTTGTGGAGAAATTTAAAGCCGGATTTGGATACAAAAAGATTTCCCAAGCTTTAAACATCCCAAGGAGCACTGTGCAAGCGATCATTTTGAAATGGAAGGAGTATCAGACCACTGCAAATCTACCAAGACCTGGCTGTCCCTCTAAACTTTCAGCTCAGACAAGGAGAAGACTGATCAGAGATGCAGCCAAGAGGCCCATGATCACTCTGGATGAACTGCAGAGAACTACAGCTGAGGTGGGAGAGTCTGTCCATAGGACAACAATCAGTTGTACACTGCACAAATCTGGCCTTTATGGAAGAGTGGCAAGAAGAAAGCCATTTCTCAAAGATATCCATAAAAAGTCTCGTCTAAAGTTTGCCACAAGCCACCTGGGAGACACACCAAACATGTGGAAGAAGGTGCTCTGGTCCGATGAAACCAAAATCGAACTTTTTGGCCACAATGCAAAACGATATGTTTGGCGTAAAAGCAACACAGCTCATCACCCTCAACACACCATCCCCACTGTCAAACATGGTGGTGGCAGCATCATGGTTTGGGTCTGCTTTTCTTCAGCAGGGACAGGGAAGATGGTTAAAATTGAGGGGAAGATGGATGCAGCCAAATACAGGACCATTCTGGATGAAAACCTGTTGGAGTCTGCAAAAGACCTGAGACTGGGACGGAGATTTATCTTCCAACAAGACAATGATCCCAAACATACAGCAAAATCTACAAAGGAATGGTTCACAAATAAACGTATCCAGGTGTTAGAATGGCCAAGTCAAAGTCCAGACCTGAATCCAATCGAGAATCTGTGGAAAGAGCTGAAAACTGCTGTTCACAAACGCTCTCCATCCAACCTCACTGAGCTCGAGCTGTTTTGCAAGGAACAATGGGCAAGAATTTCAGTCTCTCGATGTGCAAAACTGATAGAGACATACCCCAAGCGACTTGCAGCTGTAATCGCAGCAAAAGGGGGCTCTACAATGTATTTGTACTCAGAGTCTCAGGCGAGAGATAGAGTAAGTACGTAACAGAGGAACACATAAACAGACCTGGGGTGTGCCAAAGGTCTCGTGGTCAGTATGCCTAAAAGGGGGCATACCCAAGTATAAAAGTAAGCAAAAAAAGAGTGAGAAAGAGAGGGTCGGGAGGGTGGGGAAACAACCCAGGCCGACAGGCGTAAGGAGGAGGAGGGCGGGTTTAAATACCCCCCGACTCCTCCTACAAATTCAGGCCGGCCTGCGGCCCGCCTTCCTATTTGTACTCAGAGTCTCAGGCGAGAGATAGAGTAAGTACGTAACAGAGGAACACATAAACAGACCTGGGGTGTGCCAAAGGTCTCGTGGTCAGTATGCCTAAAAGGGGGCAAAAAAGACAACCATAGGGTGAAAGGAAAGCAACCTTATTTACAATAACCCCACCTCAATACGTCAAATGCGTGAAGGCCTGAGCCATCTCCATGTGCGGATCCTGGATATACTTGGTGAAACGCGCAGACTTCCACCTCCCCAGCTTCTTGATGACATGAGCCGGGATTCCCAGGCGAGAAGCTGCAGAAGCTGCCCCTATTCTGAATGAGTGCCCTGTGAGTCGTGACGGGTTCAAACCCAAATTGGACCACAACGTGCGGCAATGCCTCGTGAACTGTGCCATGGTGAGGGGAGCCTGGGGGAAGGGCCGCAAGGGACTGTCCCCAGGCTTGCTAGACACTAGCAACACGAGCTGGTCCAAACCTGCCACGGGGCACCACGCGCTGCCAGACTTGAAAAACCTGACCTCGGTCCCTGCCCCGAATTGCTGAGTCTTGCAGACAGACAGGTGTAACCCGAAGTGATCTGGATATCGGACCAACGTCATGGATCCGACGACGGCTTGATGGCGGAAGAGGAGGGATATATAGCCCTCAGACTCCTCCTACAAATACAGGCTAGCCTGCGGCCAGCCTTCAAACTTGTAGTTAGAGTCTTCACTTGGAAATGCGATAATACTAACTACCAAGGCATGGCCTGCTGGTTGGTATGCCTAAAAGAGGGCAAAAAGAGACCCAAGTAGGTGTGATGTGAAAGCAACAATGAAGGGCCAGCAACAGCCATCCGCCCAGAAGGAGTGAAAGCGTGGATGCCTCAAAAGGGGAAACGTCTGAAACATGGAGGAACTCCAGCGCCCCATGTCCCGAAAATGAAAGAAGGGACCCCCTGTTCGGGACCCACCAAGTTGCCTCCTCCCCTGACGAATAACCAGGAAAAGGGGGTTTGGATATGAGCCTAATGGAAGGTAACCAGGACATGAGAACGAACTGCTCGTGGAGAGGATGCATGGGGAAAGCAAGAAAGAGCTGACCAGAAGAATATGGCAGAGAAGGACGTATCCTTGAATCTGATACCATTCCGGCGGAACAGTAATGACCACAAACCCCTAGCTTGTCCCTCTATGCTAACATGGAGCAGAGGCAAAATGCAGTGAAAGCCAGAGACGTGAACCTGTGCAACCTACACATCCTGGTAGAAGCCCTCAAAATACTCTGGAATAAGAACCCTAGGCCAGATGATCGCATGTGACCAGGCTGACCCCTAGTTCCATGCCACTGAAGAAACGCCAACATCGGCTGCAGGTGTCTGGAGAAGACCAGGAGCTGGGATCGCCGCTGACACCTCTGCCCTGCCGAGCGGGCTGAGATCACCTCCATGCTGCCTAACAATTGTGGCACGGACATGAGCGTATCAAGTGCTGCATGAAACTGGGTTGAGAATCATGCATAGAAATATGTGCTGTGCTGGTGGATGGAAGAGGTTGGGAATAACCACCTAAAATACTGCACCCTCCAACTGAGGCCGGGAAAGGGGTATACCAGTGATGCCGCTCAACTGTGAGTTAATATGGCCCCATCCCAGATGACGGGTGCGAACATGCACTGAACCCCCATGCAGCGGTGGAAGGACGAATGTGAAACTGGCCGCAACCGACACACACGACAAGCCCTGATCTGCTGAAACACAACTGGAGAAAAGAGAACAGACAGACAATTTACCCACGAAACAATAACACCCCTACGTACCTGACAAGTATGAAGATGTGGGTGCAGAAATGACAAGACCAACAGCGCGTGAATGTGAACCTGATGCTGACACAAACCTAGTGTATGTAGTGAGTGAGCCCGAGCAACCTGTAGCGCCAAGACAGGTAATTAAAAACGAACACTCAGGGCTAAGGTACCCACAGACCGTGGTGGGTAGTAGTAAAGGTATGGTGAACGTGCACGTATGACGAATGGTATACGGGCGAGAAGATTGTGGGACGACAATCAATTACAAACGAAACCTCAGCCCGTATGGGTCCGTAGACGTGACAGACCCTGGATGTGAGCCCTAGCTAACATACATGCTATGAACGACAAAACAAAAAAAAAAAAAAAAAAAAACTACGAACGACAAAGCTATGTCAGAACAACAGAGACAGATAGCGAACAAACCCTCAGGGCTGGTATACCCACAGATCGTGGTGGGTAGATGCAAGTGTGAAGAAACGAGTGTGCCACGTATGATGTATGGTGCACGGGCGAGAAGATTGTGAGACGACAATCAATTAAAACGAAACCTCAGCCCGTGCGGGTCCGTAGGCGTGACAGACCTGGATGCGGTTCCCCGACTACAGAAATGCCACGAACAAAATGCAACGACACAGACAGGTAGCAACCAACACTCAGGGCTACACTAAGGAAACACAAACTGGAGAAAAGAGAACAGACAGCCAACCCAAGAATGACAACAACCCTGCGTACCTGAACCTAATGACAACCCGCCCTGTGTATGCAGTAAGCGAGCCCGAGCAACCTGCAGCGTCAAGACAGGTAATTAAAACGAACACTCAGGGCTGATGTACCCACAGACCGTGGTGGGTAGTAGTAAAAGTGTAATGGCGAAACGTGCATGTAGACGTATGGTATACGGGCGAAAGGATTGTGGGACGACAATCAATTGAAATGAAATCTCAGCCTGTATGGGTCCGTAGACGGACAGACCCTGAGCCCTAGCTACCCGAAATGCTACGAACAATATGCCACAACCGAACAGGGAAAAGCCACGACATGGAAAATGCATACGACAGAGAAAATGCATACGACAGATACTTACGGCAGAAAAAGCTGTCACGGGAAACATTGCGACAGGAAATGCATACGACAGAGAAAATGCATACGACAGAGAAAATGCATACGACAGAGAAAATGCATACGACAGAGAAAATGCATACTTACGGCAGAAAAAGCTGTCACGGGAAACAATGCGACAGGAAAATGCATACGACAGGGAAAATGCATACGACAGAGAAAATGCATACGACAGAGAAAATGCATACGACAGATACTTACGGCAGAAAAAGCTGTCACGGGAAACATTGCGACAGGAAAATGCATACGACAGAGAAAATGCATACGACAGAGAAAATGCTACGAATGAAATGCTACTTACGGCAGAAAAAGCTGTCACGGGAAACATTGCGACAGGAAAATGCATACGACAGAGAAAATGCATGCGACAGATACTTACGGCAGGACAACTACTTACGGCGGAAAAAGCTGTCACGGGAAACATGACAGGAAAAAGCTACACATGAAATGCTGCGACAGGAAAGTGCTACGAATTAAATGCTAACCACAGGAAAGCTAAGAATGAAACGATGTGACAGGAAAGTGCTACGAATGAAAATGCTGCGTCAGGAAAATGCTGCCAACGAATGCTAAAGACAGGAAGAACTAAAAATGAAATGATGCAACAGGAAATGCAAAGACCGAAATGCTGCAACAGGAAGATGCTACAAATTAAATGCTGCGACAGAAAAAAAAAAAAAACTACTAATGAAACGCTGCTGGCTGTTGGTGCAAATGCTTGATCCCATTCCCAGCTGCCTGCATGAGGTACCAACCGTTGTGTGCACCTGCATACTATGAGCGTGACTGACCAATGTATCATATGAACTGTGTGACATATGTGTAGCTGCAACTACTTGCAATGAACATGCCACAATCACCCCACATTAAAATATGTGGAAATCAAGCATGGATATGAAATATGTATGTCCGTCTGTACTGTACCTTGTGATGTGCCCCCCCCCCCCCCCCTCCCTGCCCCAACCATGCCATGAAAACTAAACACCCCCCCCCCCCCCCCCCTTCCTGAGCATAGGAAAAGTGAGTGGCCGGCCCTCCCCCTGATGACTTGGATGTACACAATCTACAGCAGGTATGGCTGATAAAATAACTGTTTGTGCACATACGTATGTGCTGGTCAGGATAGCGAGCCGCCAGACACAGAGGAGGACCCAGATCAGCTCAGAGCAGACCAAGCACGGAACCCCCCCCCCCCCCCAACCACACACACACCCACACAGACCGGCAGAATGTACACCATGCCAGGAAGCCTGAGCCCCAAGAGAAGCGGGAATCACCCCCCCCCCCCAGCGGGCGGCCCCTGCGTGGAGCCAGAACTGTAATGAAACCCAATAGAGGAGCCTGCGGGCGGATCACCCCCCCCCCCCCCCGGCGGGAACACCGGGACAAGCAGGCGGGCGGCCCCCCGTGGAGCCAGATCTTACAGGACAGGTGAGCCTGCGGGTGGCTGAACCCCCCCCCCTCCTTCTCCCGGCGGAACACCAGGAGAAGCGGGCAGACAGCCCCCCCGTGGAGCCAGAGCTGTGCTAAAGAGAGGAGCTGTCTGGCGGCCGGCCGAATCACCCCCCCAGCGGTAACACGAAGCAGGCGGTGGATCGGGGTGATAAGACACCGGGAGAAGCGGACAGCCCCCTCAGATGACGGAACTGTGTGGGGAGAGAGCGGGACGGGAGGCATCCGGAGCAGACCTCCGTTGACCCACACCCGCAACTACCATGACCGCAAATGAGACCTCCAGCAGCCTTCCTGTGCCCGCCGCTCTGCTAGCTGAAAACCGGAAGCGATGTCTCGGCTAACCCGGAAATGATCCCAGGGAAACAACCCAGGCCGACAGGCGTAAGGAGGAGGAGGGCGGGTTTAAATACCCCCCGACTCCTCCTACAAATTCAGGCCGGCCTGCGGCCCGCCTTCCTATTTGTATTTTAGCATGTGTGTACATGCCCCCACCGTTCACGGTGGCGGTAATTCGGCTGCTGCTGACGTATTTGGAAGGAAGGCCGGATCTGCCGTTACTAATAGTGGGGGACTTTAATTGCTGGTTGAGTCCCTCCATGGACAGACACCTGAACTCGGGGGGGTCTGCCACATCAAGGGAGTCACCATTGCTGAGATTGTTTAATGAGGTAGATTGTTTAATGAGGTAGGGTAGACTGACATTTGGAGGTTGAAACACCCGGGGGTCAAACAGTTTTCCTGCTTCTCCAAAACCCATGGAACACTTTCTAGAATTGATCTGGCAGTGGGCAATCCAGCCATGCTCCCATCCGTCTCAGAAGTGACGTACCGGCCTAGATCCGTATCAGATCACTCACATTTGGTGATCAACTTGATTACATCCACTATGCCCACACTCCCAAAACCCCCATGGAAATTGAACACCTTTTGGTTAAAATTGTTCCTAGCCCACGATGAGATGGAGCGGAGCATGGGGGAATTCTTGAGGAACCAGGATTTTGTTGACTCACCAGCTACACAATGGGATGCCTTCAAGGCTTATCTGCGGGGACTGCTAATCTCTGAAATTACTAAAGTAAAAAAGAATTCCTCAGGGCTCAGAGAAGACCTTGAAAAACAGGTAGCGGCTCTGGAGGAGACATACGTCAGTACCCCATCAGACTCGGCCAGGGAGGCTTGGCAGTCGGCTCAATCAGCCTATGAGCAGCTGCTATCCTCCAAGACAGAAAAAAAAAAAGATTTTTTCCCAAACTGGCATTCTTTGAGGAATGTGAGAGTACGGGGCGCATGCTAGCTAGGATTGCCAATTCCCAACAATGAGCGCCAGCTATTGGTGCTATAAAAACGGCAGGAGGGGGGATTGTCAACTCTCCCGACTTAATTCTAGCGGAACTGGCCAGATTTTATGAGACTCTTTACCTCCCGACTGAGCAGTATACACGACAGGAGCTTAGAGACTACTTACAGGACATTGATTTCCCACAACTTACGGATGAACAGCGGAGGGCACTGGACGCCCCCTTTACTTTAGAAGAGCTACAGTACGCATTAGCGGAATTTCCCAACTGCAAGGCACCAGGGGCGGACGGCATACCCATGGAGGTATATAAACAATATGCCGATATGCTCCTTCTCAGGCTTTTGGCGGTGTTTAATGAGGCCAGGAAGCGGGGAGCTTTACCCCACTCCATGGCTACTGCTAATATAGTCCTTATTCTGAAACCTGGAAAGGATCCCCTAGAGCCGGGCTCGTATAGGCCTATATCTCTCTTACAGAGCGATATTAAACTACTAGCCAAGATGCTGGCGATTAGGCTTAACGGAGCCATCACGAGCATCATACATCCCGACCAGGCCGGCTTCATGCCCAACAAATCGACGGCTGTCAACCTACGGAGGCTATATCTTAATATGCAATCCTCGGCGCAAAATGTGGGGCAGAGGGCCCTGCTCTCACTAGACGCTATGAAGGCTTTCGATAGCGTTGAGTGGGAGTACTTATGGGAAATCCTTGGGCGCTTCGGATTTGGCGACCGATACATTTCCTGGGTGCGACTGCTCTACCATGACCCACGAGCTGCCATACGATCCTCTGGGGCAATGTCCAAAACCTTTACATTGGGTAGAGGCACAAGGCAGGGGTGCCCCCTATCACCCCTGCTTTTTGCCCTAGCCATCGAGCCCCTAGCCATAAAAGTAAGGGCCAACCCAGACATAGTGGGCTTTAAATACGGTGACGAGCAGGAGAAAATAATGCTATATGCCGATGACACCATGATCCTGCTTGGCGATGTGGAGGGCTCGCTGGCAGAGGTTATGACCACAGTGGGTAACTTCGGTAGGTACTCTGGCTTGCGGATAAACTGGTCCAAATCTTCTTGTGTGGCTTTTTTATTTACACTTACACCTTAGGTGAATGGATAGGGGTACATTGTACCCCATACTCATTCACATAGGGTGGGGGCTCCTGGATTCCGATAAGCCCCCCGCCCGCAGACCCCGACAACCAACGGCCAGGGTTGTCAGGAAGAGGCCCTTGTCCTCATCAACATGGGGACAAGGTGCTTTGGGGTGGGGGGGCCGCCGGGCCCCCCTTTTCCCCAAAGCACCCCCCCATGTTGAGGGCACGTGGCCTGGTACGGCTCAGGAGGGGGGGGCGCTCGCTCGTCCTCACCCACTTTTCTGACCGGCCGGGCTGCGTGCTCGGATAAGGGTCTGGTATCGATTTTGGGGGGACACCCATGCCTGATGTCACAGTCCCAGCATCCTCCGGGACTGTGACAACATATGGGGCGGGGTCACCATGTGACATGAGCATGTGACCCCGCTCCTTGTCCCTATACAAGTCACAACACCGCGTGTCTCTGCCATTTTTTTATTTACACTTACACCTTAGGTGAATGGGTAGGGGTACATCGTACCCCATACTCATTCACAAAGGGTAGGGGGCCGGGATCTGGGGGCCCCCTTATTAAAGGGGGCTCCTGGATTCCGATAAGCCCCCCACCCGCAGACCCCCGACAACCAACGGCCAGGGTTGTCGGGAAGAGGCCCTTGTCCTCATCAACATGGGGACAAGGTGCTTTGGGGTGGGGGGGGCGCCGGGCCCCCCTTTTCCCCAAAGCACCCCCCCATGTTGAGGGCACGTGGCCTGGTACGGCTCAGGAGGGGGGGGCGCTCGCTCGTCCTCACCCCCTTTCCTGACCGGCTGGGCTGCGTGCTCGATAAGGGTCTGGTATCGATTTTGGGGGGACACCCACGCCGTTTTTTTTGGCGTGGGGGTTTCCCCTTAAAATCCATACCATGCGACGGGGCTCGCAAGGTGTCAATCTCGCCAATAAAAGCAGCGAGATTGACTTCCTTTTCTAGTCCTGTCGTAACTCATCACGTTCTAAATGAACGGACTTTGATCGGTGTGGGAGCAAGTCCGTTCATTTGGAAGTCTGCCGGAATTCCGGCGGGGACTCCGTCGGACCTAGTTTGCCGGAAAGTCCAGTCATGTGTTGGCAAGTCCGTTTATTCGGAAGGTCCGTCGGAATTCCGGCGGGAACTCCGTCAGACCTAGTCTGCTGGAAAGTCCAGACGTGTGTACAGGGCATTAGTGTCAGGAAGCTAGTTGTTAGTTAATTTGGACAGGGTATAATCCCCAATCCTCATTAAATTAGTAGGTACGATGCCCGGCAGGTGTGGAGATGCAACTCGGTGTACATCTTGCGGCATGTATGTGTTCCTTGATCATCCAATCAAGGGCGAATACTGCTGTGCAAAATGTAAGCACATTGTTTCCCTGAAAGCCCAGGTTCTGAATCTAGGGAAGAAACTGTCAGCACTGAGAAGACCCTCCATACTAAAGGAGAGCTGGGAACATACCCGGCAGGTTCTGGCAGGTGCCAGCACAGTGGTGGGTGGAGACAAAGGGGTGCAGGCACTAGAAAAGAGTAGATGGGTGACAGTCAGGAAGGGTTGGGGTGGAAAGTGCCAGGGAGACCAATCCTGGGCTGAAACATCCCAATAAGTATGCCCCGTTGAGTGACATTGGTGAAACCAGTCAGGGACCAGCACTGCTGGAGCTGAGGGACTCCTCTAGCTGCCAGGGGAAGAACTCCTCCAGTGAGAGTGGGGGGAAGCGAAGGGAAAGGAGAGACAAATTCTGGTGGTAGGGGACTCAATTCTTAGAAGGACAGAGAGGGCAATCTGTGACAAAGACCTGAAATGCTGAACTGTATGCTGTCTACCAAGCGCTCGGCTTCGGCACATCGCGGGTCTGGTGGACAGATTACTGGGAGGGGCTGGGGAAGACCCGGCTGTCATGGTGCACGTTGGCACCAATGACAAAGTCAGAGGAAGATGGAGTGTCCTAAAGAATGATTTTAGGGACTTACTGTAGGAGCTAAATTGAGAAAAAGGACCTCCAAGGTAGTATTCTCAGAAATACTACCGGCACCTCGAGCCACACCAGAAAGGCAGAGGGAGATTAGAGAAGCAAACAAGTTGCTGAGGAGCTGGCGTAGTTAGGAGGGGGTTTGGGTTCCTGGAGAACTGGGCCGACTTCTCCGTCGGTCACCAGTTCTATAGAAGGGACAGACTGCACCTAAAGGAGGAGGGTGCAGATCTGCTGGGAGTGAAGGGGCTTTTAAACTAGGCAATGGGGGAGGGTCCAGAGGTAGAGATAGTCAGCACGGAACATATTCCAGAGGGTAGTATTGGGAGCATTAGTGGTAGGTTGACTAAAGCACATAAACCCAAGGTAAGTATAGTAGCAAGTCCTATTTGCAACCTCGGAACACCCAATAAGAAGGGGAAAGTAATACTAGGAGTATGCTAAAGGCTCCCTAACCTGAGAGAGGAGGGGGAGATGGACCTCCTATCACAATTTGGATTAACGGCAAGGATGGGAAGTGTCATCATAATGGGGGATTTTAATTATCCAGACATAGACTGGGCGGAAGGAACCGTGCATTCGTCTAAGGCTCGCCAGTTCCTAAATGTCTTGAAGGACAATTTCATGGGTCAGATGGTAGACGCACCAACTAGAAACAAAGCGTTACTAGACCTACTGATATTCCAAAAATACAGACCTGATCACGTATATGTATATGTAACTATGAAATGGGGGAGCACTGCTGGGTAAAGTGGTCAAGAGGAGGTGTGCAAGTGGAATGGTAATGAATATAAGTGTCCAATAAAGTGATGTATGGTTCACTGGAACCATAAGAACGTAGTCCTCCTTGACCTCCCTCACACTGTACCAATCAGAGTCCCTATGAAGACTCGCTCTCACACCCCAAAATAAAACAGCAAAGTGAAGAGGTAATCCTTCCCAGAAAGAAATAGTCCTTTCCCAAAAATGGTAAATGTATTGATACTTCTGAACATACAGCACGATTCATGTGCCAAAGGCCCCCTCCAACAGGATTATTCCTCAACCATTTCCACTAGCAGCACTTTCTTTTATATTTTCCGAGTGGCATCGTCCTAGCTGTGGTTAAACACATCTTTAAGGGTCTTGGGGAGACCGATTTCCCTGTGCTGGGTGAGACTGCTTTTTAGAAGTCACGGATAGCTGGTAAGCAGGCTACTTACTCACCTTGGTGTGGAGTTGGATGCACATTCTTTGGAGGATCTCTTCATGATTTTCTACAATTGCACATGGATGGATGTTCTTTTTTTTCTTTATTCATGGACGGAATTTCTCACTGGGACTCTGTGTTCTTTTTACATATTTTTTCACTCACAAATTCGAAAAATTTGTCATGTTGTTATTTTATAGCGCTGCACTCACCTTATATATATTGATACTTATCAGCTTGTGATCAAGTCCACAGGTACAGGATCCCGGGGTAAGTTCCTCCCTTGTCTTTGAAAACAGCAGTCTTGCAAAGTATGTAAAACCATATATGGGTCAAAAGCATGTAGTCCAGAGAAGGGCCATGCTGGCCTGACCGTACCTGTTGGCTGCGTCAGAGGCTGGTTGCCAATGCCAAAAAAACTGTTGCTGTAACCTCTTATAAAGTATTAGCTGGAGTTTAACTTAAATTTGTTTAGTGTATCTAAATATGCTGCTGCCCAAAGGTGTCACTGTGCTCCCTCATCCAGAACATAGGCACTCTAACACAGGAGTTGTAATACTGGCCAGATCGCCAGGTGAAAACAAAGGGAAAAAAGCCTAAAATAAGAAAACTGAAGCAGCCACCATATTTAATGATTGGTCCGGTGCAAGATATAAAATTTTTGGTTTTGCTTTTAATACCGCTTTAAGATGCATAGAAAGAGTACACCCTTCTAGCTCAGTACTTTTTTATCCAGGAATTGTTGTGTACCAGCCAACCCCATTACTGTTTGTAATTGTCAGTATTCTAATCTTAGAACATCTCCTGCTGATAGAAACAAAATAACCACCGCTCTAGGACTTTCCTTCTAAGCGAATGCTCCTGCTCCTGTGTGAGATCCCCAGGTGCTGGCTAATGGCACAGCAGATTGAAAATCAGGAAGAACTCCGGACAGCCGCACACCGGGAAAATTAAAAATTCAAAAAAGGTTTATTTAAAAGCCAGAATCACTTCAATCCAAAAACTCAACAAGAAAGGGGGGTACAGAGCTGATGCGTTTCGCACTGTATTTCAGTGCTTACTCATATCACTGCTGGTGATGCTGGAACACTCACTTTGCTGCTTTTTTTCCATACAGAAATCAAGGGTGGAAAAAAAATGCCAGTACGAAGATTATCACAGCCACTGGTCAGATCCAAGTATGTTATGGAACTTTGAATGGGATTGGTGCTGTAGGAAGATGGGCGGGAGTAATATAGCATAAGCGTTAGGAAGCACACTTCTACCACTCCCTTCCTGACAATTCCTCGCAAAGAAAGTCTATATGCGTAACAATTTCTGGAGCTTACTGCAAAGGTAAATTTGAATTTACTTACATTTTAGCGCCTCTGCAGTGTGCCAGAATGCATAATCACTAACTGCATGCACTCACTCTTCTGTCATTTTTCTCTGTAATTCATTTAACACAAATGTGTTGAATCTTATAGTAACAGCGTAGACTCTTCGAACCTTCAAACATGTAAATAGTAGGTCTCTCCTTCCTTTTACTGGGACTAAAAGGGTTTGAAAGACTCAGGCTTGTATGCATAAGCATTGAATAGTTACTAATTTATTCTAAACCCTCTTGGTAAATATGCCTTAACTGGCATGTTCCTAGAATGTACTAAGAATCTGCATGTAACTATAGCATAAAAGTACATTTTGTCATTGTGTTTTTTATACAATGTCAAAAAAAAAATTCATAATTCCACTACTATTTTCCTTACCAAAATCATGAAATATTCCCACAATATACTGTAAACAATACTTCGTTCCCAAATAGACATATTGTAAAAATCTTCCTACAATGAATTATACAGTACCTTTCCCTACAATAACAGTAAACATCTCTGCTCTGCCTCAACTGTTGATCTATGCACACCTTATATAAACAAAAACCCTTTCACATGGGCAATTCGATCAGGTCTGCTTGTCAATTTTTCAGGCGGACAATCATTTCATCATTGTCTGCAGAGCCCCCCTTCCATCAGAGTCGGCAGAGCCCCCCTTTACATCACAGTTTGCAGAGCTCCCCCCTTACATCACAGTCTGTAGAGTCCCCCCTTTCATCATTGTCTGCAGAGCCCCCCTTCCATCAGAGTTGGCAGAGCCCCCCTTTACATCACAGTTTGCAGAGCTTCCCCCCTTACATCACAGTCCCCCTTACATCAGAGTCCACAGAGCCCCCCCTTTACATCAGAGTGCGCAGAGCCCCCTCTTACATCAGAGTCATCAGAGCTACCCCTTACACTAGAGTCTGCAGAATTTCACTGTTAGGCCCCTTTCACACTGGGGCGGGAGCCGCCGCTACGGTAAAGCAGCGCTATATTTAGCGCTGCTTTACCGTCGTTTTAGCCGCGCTATTCAGCCGATCGCGGGGCGGTTTTACACCCCGCGAGCGACCGAAAACGGGTATTACCGCGGTGTCCCATTGAAATCAATGGTAGGAGCGGTATAGGAGCGGTGAATACACCGCTCCAAAGATGCTGCTAGCAGGACTTTTTTTACCGTCCTGCTAGCGCACCACTCCAGTGTGAAAGCCAGCCGGCTTTTACACTGGAGTGAATGGGGCCGGTTCTTTCAGGCGGTGTACAGGCGCTATTTTTAGCGCTGTACCGCCTGAAAAAAGCCCCAGTGTGAAAGGGGCCTAAGGGGGAGCTCTGTGGACTTTAATGTAAAAGGGAACGCTGATGGAGGTGGTGTTCTGGGAACCCTGATTTAAGGGGGTGCTCTGATGTAAGGGGGGAATGCTGTGGACCCTGGTGTAAAGGGGAACTCTGATGTAAGGGCATCTCTGCTCACCAAAGCCCCCTTTACATCAGCGTCTGCAGAGCACCCCTTGAATCTGAGGTCCCCTTAAATTATTGTACTAATTCAGAGGCAGGATAGATAAGGGAGGGGGTGAATGGATGAATGTGAGCTCACTCCCACCAAGAAGGAAGGAGGCTTGTGCAGTCTGCATATCCTCCACGTTCATTCTCCATGCTGTTCCCGGCTGCTGGGCTTTCCCACCCACTCTTCCCCGGCTTCCCTGTCCACTCATCCCCGGCTTCACCCCCCCACTCATCCCAGGCTTCCCTGCCCACACTACAAACTGAATGGAGTGTGGGCGGGAGTACGGGCACACACAGGAGGACAGGGCGGGGGGGAGGAGTAGATCTAGCTCTCTCTCTCCTGTCCATGCCAGGAGGGGGGGCCAAGCGGGCTGTCAGTACTGGCTCTGTCTGGGCAGTGTAAGTGAGAATGCAACAGATGCTCTCTGCTTACAACTGAAGCCAGTAACTCTGCCATGGATCCGCAGACGGGCTTTGAAAAAAATTGAAAAAAATATTATTATTACATATTTGTTTTACATACTGTCCCCAGTGAGTGTTCCTGGTCACTGTTAAACCAGTTTATGATGATGCTGTACTGCACTGGTGACGGTATGTAAAAAAGAAGAATTGTGAAAAGGTTTTTTTTTCCATTTCCATTTTTATTTGTGACAAAAAATGACAATTAAAAAAACTCACCATGTCTCTTACCAAATACCTTGGACTGTCTACTTTCCATAAAGGGGTCATTTTGGAAGGGGGAGGGGGGTATTTGTACTGTCGTGGCATTTTATTAAATTAAATGCCAGAAATGAGCTGTCAGTACATCAGAAAAGGACGTAAATTTTAGACTAAAAAAGGACGTTATCTTAGACTATTTGACCACGCTCTTTTTAACCCACACCCAAAATTCAGCACAATTAATTTTCTTTTTCTCAACACATGGGGCTCAACTTATGATCTTGCACACAGTCGCACTGCTTTCAGAAAACGCCCTCCCTTCATTTTGTAGACATTATTTTCCCACTTCCTGTTGTTTCTTTCGGACAGCACCTGAAAGGGAAATCTCCCCAAAGGGACAAGGCAGCAAAAAAGTGACATTGGGTTACTTCTTCCTTACTCTTTCTAAAACACAACATAAAGTAAATCAAAAAAAATACACATGATAAAAAAAATGTAATATATCCTTACCCCCCCCCCCCCCCCCCCCCCTAAAAAAAAAACCCATGTAAATCAGAAGGAACTATGCCACGCCTTTCAACCTTCTGGCACCTTTCAGCTTGTAGTAAAATAACACATTCCTATCATGCCCCAGTTATAGACCATGAAGAATTAATAAACAAAAATATGTAGCGGCCATAACCCTCGATGGGGTGGCCTTGACTTTTGGGCTTACCGGTTACCTCCGCTTGGCTTCATCCTCCAGGTCTAGGGGTTCTCAGAGTTAGTACCTAACGACTTTGCACGCTGACACTATAAAAGTCCTTTTGAAGGGTTTTTATTTGCAGGAGTAACATCCAACAGACACAGTCACATGTGGGAACAGAGGGCAAGGATGAAGAAAACCATCAGGCACCTTGAACTGCTAAGTATACAAAAGTCTCTATTTGCCAACCCAGAAAGTAGTCACTCGCAGCTGGGCGCTTCCAAGCTGAACAAATCTCTAGCCAGAGATTATGGCAGTCAGCACTTGAATAACGAAATTTGCACAGTCTTTAAAGTGGAGGGCCGGGCAAAAAAAAAAATTAAAAGTCAGCAGCTACAAATACTGCAGCTGCTGACTTTTAATAATCGGACACTTACCTGTCCCGGGTCCAGCGATGCGGGGGAACGAGACCCCCCCCTCGTTCCCCGCTCCGCTCACGACGCCGGCATTCTTAATGTGGGAACCCGCTGTGGCTTCACAGCCGGGCACCCACTGCGCATGCGCGAGCGGCGCCGTGCGCCGTGATTCGACGCTCACTCATCTAGGACACATGACATGTCCCAGATGACTGTGCGTTGCCTACAGGAAGTGACTTTTAGCCCGGGCAATGAAGGTGGCAGACTTCGAGGGACCCCCTAGCAACAGGCATTTAGAGGTGAGTAAAAAAATTATTTTTTTCCAATTATTTTTTTTTCATTTTTTTTATGATTTTTAAGCCCCTTTTTGTTTTTTGGTTGCAACCCCACTTTAACCTTGATTCAAAGCGGTACTCAGAAACAAAACAGGAACCTTTCCTCAGTACCTGGAACGTTATCCGTCTCCTTGACAGTATTGGGGAAGTGTGGATTCTTTAGTGTCCTTGACAACCCAGCAACCAGGCACTTCTCGCCTCCGAAGAGTCCTCCCCCGGTCGTTTGCACGAGCTGCGGTGCCCCTCCAAGTTGAGAGCACACCCGGACGCCTTGAATCCTCCCTCAGTTACTGCACCTTGGACCAGCCATTTCCGAGACTCGGGAACAGATGGATCCTTGCCCCAGACCAAGCGGGTCTGTGGGGCCTGTCAAACCAAACATGTTGCGGGGCGACACACTCCCCTGACCGGGACCCCTCGCGGGGCTACCCTGGTCCAGGAAACAGGCAGCTCTGGCCTAACGAACTCTGAACACGTGACTCCAGCATCTTAAGTACCCTTCCCCAGACTCCTCAGCGGAGCCATTCGCCGGTACCCAAACGTCCAACCAGGCCTGGTTCTGAGCCTGTCATGTGTACCTCACTGCACACATGATCAGGCAGAACCCTAACACAGCCCAGTCAAACTGATGCCAAAGCTTCCCTATCCAATTAACTCTCAGAACCCTTTTACTGTTCTGAGACAAAAATAACAAAATTTACAATAGCGGACACCTAGGAAAGGTGTCACCGGTACAAATACAATTGGCTTAGGTCACATGGATTTTTTTTCACTACTATTTTTTCGTTTATAGTGGCTTTTCAAAATAAAAGTTCAAATAATTTAGAGGTTGACTAAAAGGTTAAAAAGGAGCTCCAGAGGGGGCGTGGCCTGACCTTGCATGGCGTAGGACGCACTTTCCCGGAGCTCCGCAGCTTAATCCTGTGTACCGCCGATCCTGCGACGATACTGCACGAAATTGTTCCCACACCGACTCGGAAGGTATCCCCCCTACCTAGCGAGTATGTCTCCCCCAAAAACCCAGAAGGCAGCGGCAGCGAAACTGGCGCAATTCCGCCGACAAGAAGGTGAGGTGGGAGAGGAAGATGGCGGAGCAGGGAAGGCGGGAGGAGAGCGGGGGACAGGAGATACTGATAGACTTCTTGAGGCTATCACGCTGTGCCATACCTCTCTCAAATCTCAGATTGAGGAAGTCAAAATGGATATCTCACTAATAAGGCAGGACTTTCAGAAATTGCGTGAGAGGGTCAGAGAAACTGAGACCCGTATCAGCACTGTAGAGGACGCTCCCGCCATTGCAGGCCAGCTCAGACCACATGCAGAAGCAAATTGACCAGCTCCTTGCTAAGCAGGATGACATGGAGAATCGCATAAGAAGATGCAATATCCGCCTGATAGGTCTCCCAGAAGGAACGGAGGACAGAGACCCAACAACCTTTTTAGAACAACTACTGATTAACACTTATGGCCGCAAGGCCTTTTCCCCTATGCTGGCAGTTGAATGTGCACACCGCATGCCCGCGAGGCCACCGCCGCAGGGAGCTCCCCCACGCACATTTATTGCAAAGCTCCTGAATTACAAGGATGGGGACGTTGCCCTGAGGATGGCCAGAGAAAAAGGAAACATCCCCATCGGCAATGTTAAAGTGGCAATCTTCCCCGATTTTTCCGCTGAAGTCCAAAAATGCAGGCAAAGCTTCATGGAGGCGAAACGGCTGCTGCGCACACAACAAGTGAAGTACTCCATGCTATTCCCAGCGTGCCTCAGAGTGGAGAGTGGAGACCGGGTACTCTTCTTTGAAAAACCCAGAGAGGTTATATCCTGGTTGGAGCGGAGGGAGACCCCTGGCAGAGCTGATTGAGGGTCCGATGGATCAGTCAAGTGGTGAGATACTTTTCCCCTTTTATTTTCCTTACCTTCACTGACCCCTACAACATTACCTGGCATACTTTGATCTACTTTCCTGGGCATATGTTCATCCTTTATACCAGGGATCCTCAAACTACGGCCCTCCAGCTGTTGCAGAACTACACATCCCATGAGGCATTGCAAAACTCTGACATTCACAGACATGACTAGGCATGATGGAATTGTAGTTCCTGAACAACTGGAGGGCCGTAGTTTGAAGACCCCTGCTTTATACCATGCATGAGGTGACCCCCATCATGGATAGACAAACCGAGCACTGATGTACCAGGAACCACCTGTAATTAGATGACTTCACAGCTGAGAAAGGAGCCAGGCGTCCCATAGATGGACGGGTAGGGAGATACTCTTTTCACCTGCAATATGAGTTAACGTTTGATATGTTTTCTTGTTGTCCCCATGGTTAATCCTGCACCCCCTGGTGCAACGATACCTAAATCTATGTATTAGCCCCACCCGGTGGCTAGACCTATTTCATAATTTTTTTTTCTATCTGTTTTTTATTACCTTCATGAAAATGGTTTTCCCAGATGGATATGTTTTGTTAATGGGGGAATGCACCCGCACAAGTTGGGGAAGGTGCAGGGTAGGGTGGGGGAGGGGGGAAAGTTACAAAGGGTTTACATGCAAGAGATTACTACAATTAAGGCACAGTCCACTTATGGAAAATACACCAATATCAACATGTACATGTCTAGTATGTTCCATGCAAGATTAGTATTCATGCCTAAATATGAGAAGCTTTGTGAGGATGGGGCTACGGGGAAACCTGGGCACGAATCACCGGAAATGCAAATTATTACACTCATATATGTATGGCGTCTATAAGATTTCTTACATGGAATGTGAGGGGCATGCGTGAGAAAATTAAGTGCACGGCAGCCTTCACATTCCTTAAGAAACAGAGGGCTGAGGTGGTGGCGCTGGTTGAGACACATGTAGAGGGCTGGATGCAGATGGCTCTCAAATGCCCTTGGATTGGTTGGGCATTCCACTCCGCTTATACGTCCTACTCTAGAGGTGTCTCTGTGCTCATTGCAAAATATGTACAGTTTGAGCTCTGTGAGATACACACAGACCAACAGGGAAGGTATGTTTTTTTATATGCTAAGCTGTATGGGGAACCATTCCTAATTATGGCCTTCTATGTCCCACCCCCATTCTCCATGTCAGTAATTATGGAAGGCCTCTCATTCATGGCCAGACACCCCACAATACAAACGGTCTGGCTGGGAGACTTTAATAATGTTATGAACTCTGCTCTGGATAGACTCAAACCCCCCACATTAACAGTAGGCCAGAATGGGGACACCAAGTTCTCTAAACTTATCTCCTCCGTTCACCTGGTCGACACCTGGAGATACAAATTCCCTCATACACGTGAATACTCATGTTTTTCCACCACCCACAATTCACTGTCACGCATTGACTTTATACTAATATCCCAACAACTCACACCCAGACTTAGAGATGACATTTGGCCCCAGACTGCTGTCACACCATAGCTCCTACTCAATAGTACTTAGTGTACCCCTTAATAGGCCCCGCGGACATGGCGGTTAAATCCTTTTTGGCTGTCGCTGCTACCAGAGGATGACTCGCTGGTAGTAGAGTGGGAACATTTTTTTAGAGATAATGACCACTCCGCCTCGGTTCCGGCGGTGTGGGATGCGTTCAAACTACACGTTAGAGCGACTCTGACAGTATACACTAACCAGATTAAGGCGGATTCCACGGATGCCTTTACTAAGGCAGTCGCGGTGTTAACCTCCACTGAACGCTCATATATAAACGGACCCCTCACCATCGAATGCAGACGCACTCAGACTACAGACAAGAATAGTATCTCAGCTGCAACATGAGAAGGCCAGGCAGAAACTTTTCTTTGCCAAACAAAAACAATTTGAACACGGGAAAAAGCTGGCAAACTACTTGCATATTTAGTACACAACGAAGATAGACCCCCAATTGTCATCTCCCTGCATGGTCAGGGGGGTTCGCAGATTACAGATCCCCCTACGGTAACCTCTAGATTCCGAGACTTTTTCGCAGAACTATATACTTCTACAGTCTCAGAGAACACAGAACCTATTGTTGTGAATTTATGAAGAAATACATCTAATATTCGCTGGCAAAGATGGGAGATTTAGTAGGCCTAAAAAAAAAAAAAAAATTGAAATGAACTTTTGCTCCTGAAAAGCAGATGAACTGGATGCCTAATTTACAAGTCTCAAATATATAAAGTTTACAGGCCTGTATCGAACCAAAAAGGAGACAGGAACAATGGTAGCCTTTGTCACCAAACAAAAGGTGTGTACTTATTTTTGTTGATTAGTTTGAGAAGGCCAAATTTATTAGGTGTCATCACTGGAGGTGGTTCGTGACTGGGGAGAATCCTTTGTGCTGAGGTGAAGGCTGTTTGGACAATTTACAACCATCAATACAAAAATCCTAAAGCCAAGGAGTCTGTATTGTCCTCACTTCTCATAAGACAATGACTAGGATACCAAGTGAAGTTTGTTTTTCAACAGAACAAATAATGAGAATAAACATGAGATTGTTCACCCGAATGTCTAAAGTTCATCTCAAAACATGACGTTACCAGTCAATTCATAGTATATGTGATATCTGGAAATCACAAAAGAAAACTATGAGTTAGTATCTGATGAGTTGATGAAATCGGTTATAAAGAAAACATAATAAATATAGGGTGATTATTAATAGAATTGTTTTAGGAACAAATTAGTATTAAGATATATATATGATTATGCTATGAATATATTAGAATTTAACTATGCTAGATAAACGAATATTGATTGGATACCCAAATTATACAGGTATCCAGATAGATAAAAACTGTATGTGATGTTGATTAATATATATATATACATATAACTTGTGTCCTTTTTAAATGGACTAAATGTTTACAGATATACAATAATATGCATATATATCACCATTTTTATGCAAAGTGATTGATCAATAATTATGCTAAGCGTATTTGATAGTATGGGGTTAGTAGAATTCCCAAATATTAAAGATATAGATATTTCCACTAAAGTAAAATATACAGTATAAAATAAAATATATTACTTTACAGAGCAGCCCCAAAACACATGTGAGACCCCTGGTGGTTGAAGGCGCAATTACATTTACAACAGTTAGGCCTATAGGAAAGAGACACGTACCTTTTGGGCTGAACATATTACAAATTTTATGATCTTATTGTGTGAGAGGGTATTTAAGAAGCTAGATAGATAGTGAGAGGAAGAGAGCTCAGGGGAACCTGAGAGCTCAGGGACCCACCCTGGGGAAGGGACACTGGGAGAGAAACATCTTCCCAGATAGACTGACAGCCATGCCTGGAAATATACTTTAACCTCCAAGGAGATTCCTGAACCCGGTAGCTATCTTAAATCCAGACTAATAGCCATTTTGGAATGGGTAAATATAACATGTCGATTTTATCTGTATGTTCTCTTAATTATTGATGTATTGAATATTCTAATATTGATAATCATTCTCCAGAATCAATAATCGCCTTTTCATAGATTTTTCTCTAATATTCAATTTTTATTATATATTACTTTTTGCATAGTTGCTTTTTATTGACAAACAAATGTCTAAAGTATTTCGCATTGTTCAACGTTGCTTACCTGCAGCATAGCAACGGCTGGGTGTGTGAAATACAGACATTCTGTTAAATTGTCAAGTATAAGGTTATTGATTCTACTGAAGAAGTTATCATGGTGATATTGTGTCCAAGGTACTACGCCCATTTTGAGGGTATTTCCATCAATTGTCAAATGTTCAAATAATGCAATCTGTATTTTAATTTCATGTAAATATTTGTTTTCTGTCAACCAATAAATGTGACTATTACGTATGATCACTCGTCTCCGTGAACAAGTTTCGCATATATAGACTGTGTCGTATAGATTGATCTTGTATCTTAAAAATATCTTCGTTAAAAATTACTTAATAAAAATGTGCGGGAAACTTTCCTTAAAAAAGCACAACATATTAAATGGAGGCACTGCGTGAGATAACGTCGATATTTTGTACAGGATCAGTCATAGTTACGGTGGTGACAGGAATAATATTTTGCATGAAATTATTAATTATTAATTTAAAAAAAAACAAGAAAAATGTCTGGTCAAAGTGAATTTTATGTTGATGGGGATTATCAAGAGTCAGTCCTTAGTGGTAATATGAGTACTCAGACAAATTTGATACAAGTACAGGAAATGTTGGATATGTTTTCAAAAATTAACATGACAAATCATGCCGAAAAAATTTTGTCTAACGAGACTAGTCTAGAAGCAGGCATTGAAGGCCTTATAAACCACGCCCGTCAGTTAATAAAAGACGTGTGGAACGTGGAAGGTCAAAGCGATGAACTCACAGACAGCTCCTCTGAGACAAAGGAAATAGAAAGGCCTGATCCCATGCATTTTGAATTAAGCGATAACCTGATGTATCTTTATAGTGAGTTTAAAAGTCAATATACCCAACAGGAGAGTGATATCTTAGAACCCCAGTCCCATTTAATAGAAGGGGAATATGAGCCCACTAAAAAGCTAAAGGAAATTAATGACAAGGCAGATTGTTATGATGAGTCTACAGTGACAATGATGAAATATGAAATAAAACAGATGCAAAATAATGCAATAATAATGCTGGAAGAATGTCACCAATTAAATAAAGAGTGTAAACAATTAAGAGAGAAGGAGAGTTTTCTGCAGGAAAACGAGTCTCCTGACGAAAGTTGCAGAGTAATAGGCAGTGGAAATTTAAAAAGTTGCCGAGTAATAGGCAGTGGAAATTTAAAAAGTTGCCGAGTAATAGGCAGTGGAAATTTAAAAAGTTGCAGAGTAATATGCAGTGGAAATTTAAAAGAAGAAACAAATCAGCTTAGGTCAGGACAGGAATCCCTAATTAAGCAACAAGAAGATTTAAAAGAACAAGGGAAGTTTATGCCCCAGAATAATGCTCAGATGCTAAACCCTGAAAGTATAGAATCTGATAATACTCCAAAATTTGACTCTCAACCTAAAGTTTGGGAGTTACATAATGAAGAGGAATTAGAAAAAGTAACCATATTCTACCCCAAGCCATCTGTAGAGCAAAGGGGGGGTAAAAATTGAACCACCACATAAAAGTAGGTCTAATCAGTTTTCTTTGGGATCAGAAAAAACTACAGGCACCCCTAAACAGGACGCCTCAGAAATAATAACATTTTTAAAAGATGCTGTCCCAGTGTTTAAGGAAGAGGGATCCGTATGCATTATCGACCACATTGAGGCCTATGAAAATGCTTTATCAGCTTTAGGCCTAAATGATGACCAATCTAGGATTAATTTCTTACCGTGGGTATTTGAAACCAAACACCGTCCATTTTGCGAAGATTTAAAAAGTCTGTTGGGTACTGCCTGGCAAGAAATTAAAAAACGGCTGTCATCTAGGATTTGTCCCGCACAAAAATGTTAACGCGGCTAGCGCAGATATACACAATATCACATGTACCAAAAATCAAAGCCCCACCGAATTTATGGATGTGCTCAAAAGTGATGTCCACTTAGCAGAAAAGGAGCCAGGTTATAATAAACCTGGGTTTGAACCCATGTTCTTCGAGGCCCCGCCTACCCACATAAAAGTAAATTTAGCGAAAGATTACAAAGGGGGGTGTTCACTGGAGTCTTTGGTAAAAGAGAGTAACAATTTGTACTCTATCCAACAGACTGGTGAAAACAATGGAAGGCCTGAAAGCCCTATAATGAAATTTGTGGATGAATTTTATGTATCTCCTCAATCATTACAGTCCAAAACCAAGAAAAAGAGATATGCTGATATAGTCAGAGGAGAGATGCCACTGAGTTTCCCCAGCGGGAGACCAATGTCCCCACCCATCAGAAGGGGGGAGCAGAGACCACCCTTTAGAGGGGAGTTCAAAGACCACCTCAGGAGTCTCATCCAAAGGATCCAGACCCGAGGTTTAGGAGAAACTATAGGGTATACCTCCAACGGGTCAGATTTAAACCTAAGGGTAGACACCCTCACCTTTACCAGTGTAATTGGCTTCGGGGGCCTACACGGGTAAATAGGGAGAAACTACAGGGTAGGACACCTCAAAATCCCCAGAACAATAGGGAACAACTAAGGCCCAGACAACTATCCCAGAATCAAGACAATGTTTCTGATGGTGATATGTCTGATCAAACTGAGCCAGTAATCCCCAGAAAGTACAGAAACCGGGTCCCACAACCCAATTCTGATCAGCCTGTAAGCAATACGGAAACCAAAATAGACAAAATTACGGATATGTTACACGGTTTGAATAAGTACTGAATGCATGTACTCAAGCGCTACTATGAATTTAAAATCAGAGATGCAACCGATATTTAAGATAACCAAATGATGTAGCTGCAACCCATATAATAGTGTTCCCACACGTAAAATAAGTTAAAGACAAGTACACATTTTTGTGTAATAGGTGCGCTTAAATCAACCTTAAAAACTCAATAGATTGTTTAAAATAAGTTATCTAGGAGACCTCTGCGCAAAACGTGAATAATATGTGATATATGAATACGTGATAAAATAAATAAAACAGTGTTAAGTGTATTAAAACTTCCTTCAAAAGGTGAATTTGCTGAGGTATAGATGGCTGCAGTGCGCATAAACCTCATACAATATATGGTTTGATAATCCGTGCAAACCAAAGCTTGGTCAAATGAGGAACAGATATATAGGATCTAAAATGTTGAACTTTCTATAGTACACCGGCAAATGGTGTGGACCAGTTAGTTACTTTAGTTCAGTGTGTTGTGCCAATTTGTGAAATAAATAAATAGATTGACTTAATTAATTGAATAGATTAAAAACCACGAGTGTATCAATAGTTTCATGGCTAAAATGAACAGGAATAGCAATTCTTCAAGGGGCAAATCCTGTGGCCAGCCAAGGGCCACAGAGCCTTTTAAGCGCCTATGTTAAAATAAATCAGAGGAATGCACTGAATAAAGATATAGGAAGCAGAGGTTCTAACACTATGTTTCTCCCCAGGTCACAGTAATGAGGATCCTGAAATCCCTTCCGGGGGATTGTGGTTGTTAGATATTAATTATTCTCCTATTTTTCAGTGGTCACTTCATTCCTCTGACATAAACAGGTCGCTCCAAACAGCCTAATTTCAAGAAGTCGACGAAGACGGTAATTCCAGAGGAAGACCGAATCCTAAAGACATTAATATCAGGAGGCCTAAATGGTTTGATATTTTGGTAAAAGATGAGGAGTCACCCGCATAAGGTAGTGTGATTGCCTCAAATGAGTTATATTGACACCCCAAAGGGGGAGAATTTATTTGTTTTATTCCTCACAAGTAGAAGGTTGACTATAATGCCAAATATCTTATTACTGACAGTGAGTTGTCACTTACATGTCAAACTGAAATGCTTTTATTGTTACTCAGAACCAATTAAGCTAAAAAAAAAAATGGTTCTGAAGAACATAAGTCAGTCATAAATGTCTGGTATCCACAGCTATTAATAAATGTCCTCATGATAATGAGCCCTGGAGCTTGGTCTCCCATATCAAATGTGTCATACATTGTCTTTATATCCAAGGTGTTTAGTTAAAGGACTGATAACACAATGGGAAAGAGGGGGGCTCTGAGGAAGCCCAGGATACCTGCTTGACATGGATATCTCAAAATCATATAAAAAGAAAAAGGACATATATGTTTTTCTCATGGAATCTATTTTCCTTTACAGAACCAATATGTCCATGAGCCGGTCAACAGAACCGAGAGTCCAACATGTGTGAAACATCCAGAGAAGGAACCGTATGTGGAATCCAGGGACATCATTGATGGCCAGTCTACAGGGACAAAACCCACCAGGACAGCCAAGAACCAAAAGGTGCCCGGAGTGATCCATTTCCCACCAAAGAACGGATGACGGCCCTGAGATGCACACATCGATCACAAACCCAGTTTTGTTTTACAAAAAATTACACCCATCTGCAGGTGTCTATACCTTTTAAATATATCCACAATCCGGATCCATTTTCACAACTCGACTTACAAGGCCCAAACGAAGCCATATTTCTTCAACAAGTTGCATTGGGAAAATCTGTCAGATGACTTCCGGCAACTGACAAATTTCCAAGGGGGGCTTTGTTGTGAATTTATGAAGAAATACATCTAATATTCGCTGGCAAAGATGGGAGATTTAGTAGGCCTAAAAAAAAAAAAAAATTGAAATGAACTTTTGCTCCTGAAAAGCAGATGAACTGGATGCCTAATTTACAAGTCTCAAATATATAAAGTTTACAGGCCTGTATCGAACCAAAAAGGAGACAGGAACAATGGTAGCCTTTGTCACCAAACAAAAGGTGTCACACTCACTGGGAGAATCTACTGTTTGGACAATTTACAACCAAATACAAAAATCCTAAAGCCAAGGAGTCTGTATTGTCCTCACATACAATGAGAAGAGATTGTTTTTCAACATAAATCAAAACATGAAACTTTTCTAGTATATGCCAAAAGAAAACTATCAAAAAACAAAAGAAAACATAATAAATATAGGGTGATTATTAATAGAATTGTTTTAGGAACAAATTAGTATTAAGATATATATATGATTATGCTATGAATATATTAGAATTTAACTATGCTAGATAAACGAATATTGATTGGATACCCAAATTATACAGGTATCCAGATAGATAAAACTGTATGTGATGTTTGATTAATATATATATATATACATATAACTTGTGTCCTTTTTAAATGGACTAAATGTTTACAGATATACAATAATATGCATATATATCACCATTTTTATGCAAAGTGATTGATCAATAATTATGCTAAGCGTATTTGATAGTATGGGGTTAGTAGAATTCCCAAATATTAAAGATATAGATATTTCCACTAAAGTAAAATATACAGTATAAAATAAAATATATTACTTTACAGAGCAGCCCCAAAACACATGTGAGACCCCTGGTGGTTGAAGGCGCAATTACATTTACAACAGTTAGGCCTATAGGAAAGAGACACGTACCTTTTGGGCTGAACATATTACAAATTTTATGATCTTATTGTGTGAGAGGGTATTTAAGAAGCTAGATAGATAGTGAGAGGAAGAGAGCTCAGGGGAACCTGAGAGCTCAGGGACCCACCCTGGGGAAGGGACACTGGGAGAGAAACATCTTCCCAGATAGACTGACAGCATGCCTGGAAATATACTTTAACCTCCAAGGAGATTCCTGAACCCGGTAGCTATCTTAAATCCAGACTAATAGCCATTTTGGAATGGGTAAATATGCCATGTTGATTTTATCTTGTATGTTCTCTTAATTATTGATGTATTGAATATTCTAATATTGATAATCATTCTCCAGAATCAATAATCGCCTTTTCATAGATTTTTCTCTAATATTCAATTTTTATTATATATTACTTTTTGCATAGTTGCTTTTTATTGACAAACAAATGTCTAAAGTATTTCGCATTGTTCAACGTTGCTTACCTGCAGCATAGCAACGGCTGGGTGTGTGAAATACAGACATTCTGTAAATTGTCAAGTATAAGGTTATTGATTCTACTGAAGAAGTTATCATGGTGATATTGTGTCCAAGGTACTACGCCCATTTTGAGGGTATTTCCATCAATTGTCAAATGTTCAAGTAATGCAATCTGTATTTTAATTTCATGTAAATATTTGTTTTCTGTCAACCAATAAATGTGACTATTAAGTATGATCACCCGTCTCCGTGAACAAGTTTCGCATATAGACTGTGTCGTATCGATTGATCTTGTATCTTAAAAATATCTTCGTTAAAAATTACTTAAAAATGTGCGGGAAACTTTCCTTAAAAAAGCACAACACTATGGACCATATCCTTGAGAATATCTCACTTCCTCAGTTAACTGCAGATCAAGTAATGACCCTTGAAGCACCCCTCATCTCAGATGAAATAGCCAATGCCATAGCAGAATTTGCGAAATCCAAGTCCCCGGGCTCGCATGGCCTCCCCATTGAATTGTATTCCCACTTCAGCGAGCTACTAGTACCGAAATTACTTGCCCTTTATAAAAATCTATATTAAACTCCAACACTACCGCCCTTAATGAGAGAAGCCACAATAGGTTGATACCCAAACCAGGCAAGGACCCAGGATACCCGGAATCCTACCGCCCCATATCCCTGTTACAAGTGGATATCAAGATTCTGGTACTAGCTAAGCGACTAAATCAAATAATACTTCATTTAATATACACGGACCAAGCAGGCTTTATGCCTGGCCGTAACACGTCGTTCAATCTTAGTAAGCTTTTCATTAATCTGCAGGCCACACATGATAATGTAGGAACACGGGTAGTAGTGACACTTGACACAGCCAAGGCATTCGACTCGGTCGAATGGCGATATCTCTGGAGGTGTATGGAGGGATACGGCTTTGGACATAATTTTATAAGATGGGTTAAACTGTTATACCAACACCCAACAGCTAAGGTGGTGGCAAATGGTTGGTCGTCTCAGGTGTTTAACCTCAGTAGAGGCACGAGACAAGGCTGCCCACTTTCCCCGCTTCTATATGCCTTAGCTGCGGAACCCCTGGCTGTGTCTATCCTCGCAAATCCAGAGGTCTGACGGTTGGGCAATTGACTGAAAAAATCAGTCTATACGCGGGAGACACCTTACTTTACCTAGCTGACTCCGGCCCATCCTTACATAAAGCCCTAAACACGATCGAACAGTTTGGGACCTTCTCCGGGCTTAAAATAAATTGGGGAAAATCTCAAATTTTACCTATTGATAGTTTTCCACCTTCAGAATCCCGAGCCAACCTACCACTCCAAGGAGTCAAAACTATTAAATACTTAGGTATACATATATCTAGAACTCCAGCAGACTATATAGCTTTAAACATAGAACCATTATTCTCCCTATTTAAAACTAAAATACATACTTGGTCCCGCCTACCCCTGGGGGTCTGGGAACGCATCAACTTTCTAAAAATGGTGCTACTGCCTAAGGTGCTGTATATCCTATGGCACACCCTAGTCTATTTGCCTTTGAGGTACTTTAAATCCCTGGAAAGTCTCCTTAAGCCCTTTGTGTGGGGCAATAATAGGCATAAACTAGCCTGGCAAGCCCTTAAAAACCCAACAGATATGGGCGGTACCGCCCTTCCCGACTTAAACCTTTACTATATTGCCTCGCAACTGTAGTAAGATAAAGATATAGAAAGGTTCCTCTCCCTCCTGTGCCCTCATTGGACACAGAGTACTGATGACCCGATGACTGCCATATTGGTGGGTGCGGGATGTGTGATTCCTAAGAAAAACAGACAAACACTACTTTTCCACTATAGGCGTATATGGGATCTAGCAACAGACAAATTAAATATACCATCACCAAACGACTTTACACCACTCTGGCATAACAAACGCCTACCCGAATTCCAACGGGTACAGAACTCAAGATGGGCCTCAAGAGGGATATATTACATGCACCACTTGATCAAAGATGGGACCATTAAGTCATTCGAGACACTTAGAGAAGAATTTGGTGTCCCAGACCATATGCTCTTCCAGTACCTTCAAGTTAGACACGCGGCACAGGCGCAATTCCCACAATCCATGCTACGAGCCGCCCCTAACCCTATCATAGCAGTAATCAAGGACACGGACTCCCAAAAACTCATATCATGTTTTTACAGCATGCTCACCACCCCTGTCTCGTCGAAACTAGCTTATGCCCTAAAACCCCGCTGGGAGGGAGATGTGGGAACGATGGAGAATGAAGAGTGGGAAGAGACTTTAGAGACCTGCAAGATGGTGTCCCCTAGACTCTCGGATAGATTATCCCAAATATACATCATACATAGAGCATATCTTACCCCCCTCAGGGTTGCCAGATACAAAAGAAATCAACCTACTACATGCCCAATGTGCACCCTTGAAACAGGGACATTCTTTCACCTTATCTGGTCTTGCCCTAAACTACAGGACTACTGGAAACAAATAGTCTCTTTCTTGCATGATGTTATGGGATCCCCCCTAGCACTTAACCCCAAACCCTGTCTTCTCTGGATATTTCCTGATGTCCTGGATAAATTTACCCAAACATTCCTGCAGGAAACTTTGTTCTCAGCCAGGAAAGTTATAGCTAGACAATGGATGAGACCTATTCCACCCAAGATAGTAGACTGGAAAAGTTAAGTTAATACGACCCTCCCATGTAAAAAAATTGTATATAAAAACAGGGGATGCCCAACTAAATACAATAAAATCTGGGATAGATGGCTACAAGAAGCTGAAACATGTACCTAGGAGACATGGAATACTTTGGGTAATGTTAGAATACCCACAACTGTACAGTATTATAATTTAACAATCATTTCAAGCTGCTATATAAGAATATACTAAGACTATGAAGCTATGTTTGACGTGCTGCATTCACCATTTGTAACATGTTATTTCCTATGACTGTAATCTGTGTATTAATGTTCAATAAAACCTTGTTTAATATAAAAAAAAAAAGGAGCTCCAGAAAAGAATTAAAAGTCAGCAGCTACAAATACTGTAGCTGCTGACTTTTAATATTAGGACACTTACCTGTCCACGAATCCAGTGGTGTCTTCACTTGAACAGATTCTTCAATCAGCTCTCAGGTGCTGCCGCGGCCATCTTGGGTAAGGGAAACCGGCAGTGAAGTCGTTTCCCTACTGCACATGCGCGAAGGGCACTGCACTTTGTGAATGGCCCGGCCGTGGGGGAAGGAGGAGGGGGGGGCGAACTTCCGGATGACTTCACCGTGGCAAAGTTAGCAGGAAGTGAGAGTGGGCACGGCTGCTGCTAGGGCAGTATAACCTGTCCTGTTGTATTGGGCTCACCCTCATTAGCTACACAGTGGGGCCTTGGCAGCATTACAGTTCATCACTGCATTTTAAAAATAAAAGTTCTGATGCCTTCCTGGTAGGGATGGGGCTGCACTGGTCTGGCTGAAGGCCAGGACCTGAAAGAAGCCCGTGGAGTATGTGCCCCTGGAGTGGCAGTCCAGGGGTGCCGTAATCTCACTGAGTGAGGGTCAATTTGAGTTATGGCACCAAGGTGACTGCAACATCACACTTTGTTCCGCATCTGCCTCTAGGGCCAAGCCTTTTAGCTAAGACCAAAGGAATTTTTTATTCCTGGTCAAAAGGCCATCATTGTATCACACAATGGCACCTATTGCACCTCTATTTGTGCGTTTGTTAGGTTTGTCACTTTTTGTTTTTCTTTGTTGAATGGTGTACACATTTTGTCACATTTGAGCTGGGTGTAGGGTGTAGGTCCTCTGGCCTTCCCTGAAAGTGTTGGGAGGGGGTGGACATGGCCTTCTGGCTCAGTTCGCCCTCTCTCATGGGGTCTCCCTTCGGGGGAGCCCCACCTAGTACCTAGTACTTGGGTTGGTCTGTTTCAGCAGACCTCCAAGAGAACAGGGTCCATCTGGTTTCGGCCAGATGGACCATGTGAAGTACCCCAGTCCCCGCCTGGAGCCTAACGCGCCGGGGGATCAGAACAAGGGTCCCTTCTCTTCGGAGGAGGACCATGTGTACACCCTGTGCAAGTTTTGTGTTTCACTTTTTTGGTGTGCACTTTTTTTTTGCACCAAATCAGAACTAACAGAAAATGGTGGGCAAAATCTTGAGAAAACTTGTTCCCCAATCAGAACATGAGAAGTCACAAAGATGGCTGATAGAGACAGAGAACAGCAACAGCCTCAATTGGATTTCACCAAACATTGAAAATCTGCATATAACATGACATTTCTGCATGAGAAAGTGAGTATGATACAATTGTAGTCCCACTTCTCCTCTCAGCCAGCAAGACTGTATGTCACAGTTAACTGTATGTGTGGAGGCTACCTACAGACTGGTTGTACACAAGTCGATCAATAGACCAGCTTGCCCATACATGGATCGAAATTCAGCCAGTCCCTGCCGAACTAGCTGAATTTCGATCCATGTATGGCCCACTTTAGAATGAGGGAGAATTGCAAAGAATATAACTCAATATGTAAAAAGAAAATAAAGGTCGCAAAAAAATCGAAACTAACAGGTTGCAAAATAGAGTAGGGAAAACCCTTAAAAATTCTTCGGATATGTTAACTGTAAAAAGATCAGGTCTGAGCATCTAGACCCTTTACAAAATAATTAAGAGTTGGTGACTGGGGACAAATACAAGGCACATTTATTAAAGTGGTTGTAAAGGCTAAAGGTTTTTCACCTTATTGTATTTATAATGATGGTCTTGTAGTTTTTGCACATTTAATCTTTAGTCTCCTCTTTTTCCTTACATCTTTTGTTCTTGCTAATCTCTGCCTTGCGTGTAGTCTCAACGTCCTTGGTTTTGCCTTTCAATTGTGCTTATTACAAAGCATAAAGCGTTAACATTTCAGGAGTTCCTTTTTAGTGCTGCTGCTGCTACTCCACACACTCACACTCTCTCCTCAACCCCCCCCCCCACCCCCTACACACTCTCTCTCTCTCCTCATTCCCCCCTCTGCAGTCTCTCTCTCCTCACTCCCCCTCTGCACTCTCTCCTCACTCCCCCCTCTGCACTCTCTCCCTCTCATCATTCCCCTCTGCACTCTCTCTCTCCTCACTCCCCCCCACATTCTCTTCTCACCCCCACATGCACTCTCTCTCCTCACTCCACGCCTCTTCACTCCCCTCTCTACACTCTCTCTCCTCACTCCCCCTCTGCACTCTCTCTCTCTCTCTCCTCACTCTCTCTCACTCGTCCCCCTCACCCCCCCCTCTGCACTCTCTCTCTCTCTCATCATTCCCCCCTGCACTCTCTCTCCTCACTCCCCCATCTGCACTCTCTCTCATCATTCCCCCCTGCACTCTCTCTCCTCACTCCCCCATCTGCACTCTCTCTCTCATCATTCCCCCCTGCACTCTCTCCTCACTCCCCCCCCCTCTGCTCTCTCTCTCTCTCCTCACTCCCCCTGCATTCTCTTCTCACCCCCACATGCACTCTCTCTCTCTCCTCCTCCTCCTCCTCCTCGCACTCTCTCTCCTCACTCCCCCCTCTGCACTCTCTCTCTCATCATTCCCCCCTGCACTCTCTCTTTCCTTACTCCCCCCTGCACTCTCTCTTTCCTTACTCCCCCCTCTGCTCTCTCTCTCTCCCCCATCTACACTCTCTCACCATTCCCCCCTGCACTCTCTCTCTCCTCACCCCCCCCCTCTGCTCTCTCTCCTTACTCCCCCTGCATTCTCTTCTCACCCCCACATGCACTCTCTCCTCACTCCCCCCTCTGCACTCTCTCTCTCTTTCCAGGCTGTGCACTCGCTCTCCTCACTCCCCCCTCTGCTCTCTCTCTCTCATCCTTCCCCCTCCACTCTCTCTCTCCTCACTCCACCCTCTGCACTCTCTCTCTCCTCACTCCCCCCTCTGCTCTCTTTCTCTCCTCACTCCCCCCTTCTCTCTCTCCTCACTCCCCCCTCTGCTCTCTTTCTCTCCTCACTCCCCCCTCTGCTCTCTTTCTCTCACTCCTCACTCCCCCCTGCTCTCTTTCTCTCCTCACTCCCCCCTCTCTCTCTCTCCTCCTCCCCCCCTCTCTCTCTTTCTCTCCTCTACTCCCCCCCCTCTGCTCTCTCTCTCCTCACTCCCCCTCTCTGCTCTCTCTCTCCTCACTCCCCCTCTCTGCTCTCTCTCCTCCTCACACCCCCCTCTCTGCTCTCTCTCTCCTCACTCCCCCTCTCTGCTCTCTCCTCCTCACTCCCCCTCCCTCCTCTCTCTCCCTCACTCCCCCTCTCCTCTCTCTCTCTCTCCTCTCTCCCCTCTCACTCTCTCCCTCTCCCCTCTCTCTCCACCTCTCTCCCTCTGCTCTCTCCTCTCTCCCCCTCTCACCTCCCCTCTCTCTCTCTCTCTCTCCTCCCCCTGCTCTCTCTCTCTCTCCTCCCCCTCTCCTCTCTCTCTCTCTCTCCTCACTCCCCCCCCCTCTCTCTCCCCTCCCCTCTCTCTCTCTCCCTCTCTCTCACCTCCTCCCCCCCCTTCTCTCTCTCTCCCCCCTCCTCTCTCCCCCCCCTCCCCTCTCTCTCCTCTCTCCACTCACCCCCCCTCTCTCTCTTTCTCTCCTCACTCCCCCCTCTGCTCTCTTTCCCTCCCCCTCCCCCCTGCTCTCTCTCTCTCCCTCCTCCCCCCTCTTCCCTCCTCCTCCTCCTCACTCCCCCTCTCCTCTCACCCTCTCCCCCTCCTCCCCCCCCCTCTGCTCTCTTTCCTCCTCACTCCCCCCTGCCCCCTCTCTCTCCTCCTCCCCCTCCCCCCTGCTCTCTCTCCTCCTCACCCCCTCTCTGCTCTCTCCCCCTCTCCTCTCTCCCCCTCTCTCTCTCTCACTCCCCTCTCTCCCCTCTCCCCCCCTGCTCTCTTCTCTCCCCTCTCTCCCCCTCCTGCTCTCTTTCTCTCCCTCTCCCCCCCCTGCTCTCTTTCTCCCTCCTCCCCCCCTCTCTCTCTCCTTCTCTCCTCCCCCCCCGCTCCTTCTCTCTCCTCACTCCCCCTCCTCTCTCTCCTCTCTCCTCACTCCCCCCCCCCTGCCCTCTCCTCTCCCCCTCACTCCCTCCCTCTGCTCTCTCTCCTCTCCTCACTCACTCCCCCCTGCTCTCTTCTCTCCTCACTCCCCCTCTGCACTCTTCTCTCTCCCCCCCCCCTGCTCCTTCTCCCCTCCCCCCCTCTCTCTCTCTCCTCACCCCCCTCTGCTCTCTCTCTCTCCTCACTCCCCCCTCTCTCTCCCCTCTCTCCCCCACCCCCCCTCTGCTCTCTCTCCTCCTCACTCCCCCCCCTGCTCTCTTTCTCTCCTCACTCCCCCTCTTCTCTCTCTCTCCTCCCTCACTCCCCCCTCTCTCTCTCTCTCCTCACTCCCCTCTGCCCTCTCTCTCACTCCCCCCTCTCTCTTTACCTCCTCCTCCCTCCCCTCTCTCTCTCTCTCCTCACTCCCCCCTCTGCTCTCTCTCTCCTCACTCCTCCCTCTCTCTTTCTCTCCTCACTCCCCCCCTCTGCTCTCTCTCTCTCTCCCCACTCCCCCCTCCTGCTCTCTTCCTCCTCCTCTCCCCCCCTCCCCCCTCCTTCTCTCCCTCCCCCCCTCTCCTCTCTCTCTCTCCTCACTCCCCCTCCTCTCTCTCTCTCCTCCTTCTCCCCCTCTGCTCCCCTCTCTCCTCACTCCCCCCTCTCCTCTCTTTCTCTCCTCACTCCCCCCTTCTTCTCTCTCTTCTCTCCTCACTCCCCCCCTCTCTCTCTCTCTCCTCCCCTCCTCACTCCCCCCCTCTCTCTCTCTCTCCCTCCCCCCTGCCTTTCCTCTCTCCTCCTCCCCCCCCTCTCTCTCTTTCTCTCCTCACTCCCCCCTCTCTCTCTTTCTCTCCCTCACTCTCCCCCTCTCACTCTCTCTCTCTCTCCCCCCTCACTTCCCCCCTCTCTCTCTCTCTCCTCCTCCTTCCCCTCTGCTCTCTCTCCTCTCCCCCCTCCTCCCCCCTCCTCTCCTCCTCCTCCCCCCTGCTCTCTTCCTCCTCCTCACTCCCCCTCTGCTCTCTTTCTCTCCTCACTCCCCCCCTGCTCTCTTTCTCCCCTCACTCCCCCTGCTCTCTCTCTCTCCTCACTCCCCCTCTGCTCTCTTTCTCTCCTCACTCCCCCCTGCTCTCTTTCTCTCTCTCACTCCCCCCCCCTCCCTCTCTCTCTCTTCACTCACCCCTCTCTCTCTTCCTCTCCTCCTCCCCCCCTGCCTCCTCTTCCCCATCCCCTCTCTCTCACTCCCCCCCCTGCCCCCCCCTCTCTTTTCTCCTCTCTGCTCCCCCCTTCTCTCTCACTCCCACCCCCCTGCTCTCTTTCTACCCTCACTCCCCCCCTCCTCGCTCTCTCCCTCACTCACTCCCTGCCCGCTCTACTCTCTCTCCCACTCCCCCCCCCCCGTCTCTCTCACTCCCTCCCTCCCCCCTCTGCTCTCTCTCTCTCTCTCCCTGCTCTCTTTCTCTCCCTCCCCCCTCTCTCTCCTCCTCCTCCCCCCTCTGCTCTCTTTCTCTCCTCACTCCCCTCTCTCTCTCGTCCTCTTCTCTCTCCTCACTCCCCCCTGCTCTCTCTCTCCCTCCTCACTCCCCCCGCTCTCCTCTCTCTCAACCCCCCGCTCTCTCTCCTCACTCCCCCCTGCTCTCTTTCTCTCCTCATTCCCCCTACTCTCTCTCTCGACTCACTCCCCCCTCTATATTCTCTCTCCTCACCCCCCCCTCTCTATCACTCTCTCCTCACCCCCCCCCTCTACTCTCTCTCCCTCAACCCCCCTCTATACTCTCTCTCCTCACCCCCCCCCCTCTACTCTCTCTCCCTCACCCCCCCCCCTCTATACTCTCTCTCCTCACCCCCCCTCTCTCCCTCTCCTCACCCCCCCTCTCTCTCTCTCTCTCCTCCTCCCCCCCCTCTATACTCTCTCTCTCTTCACCCCCCCCCCCTCTATACTCTCTCTCCTCTCTCCCCCCCCCCCCTATCTCTCTCTCCTACCCCCCCCCCCCTCTATACTCTCTCTCCTCACCCCCACCCTCCCCCCCTCTATACTCTCTCTCCTCTCCCCCCTCTCTCTCTCTCTCTCCCCACCCCCCCTCTATAACTCTCTCTCTCTCTCCTCACCCCCCTCTCTCTCTCTCCTCCTCACCCCCCCTCTCTCTCTCTCTCCTCCTCACCCCCCTCTATACTCTCTCTCTCTCCTCACTCCCCCCCCTGCCCTCTCTCTCTCCTCACCCCCCCTCTGCTACTCTCTCTCTCTCCTCCCCCCCCTCTCTCTCTCTCTCTCTCTCCCCCCCCCCTGCTCTCTCTCTCCTCTCCCCCCCCCCCCCTCTCTCTCTCTCTCCCACCCCCCCCCCCTCTCTCTCTCTCTCCCCCCCCCCTCTATACTCTCTCTCCTCCCCCCCCCCTCTATACTCTCTCTCTCCCCCCCCCCTATCTCTCTCTCTCACCCCCCCCCCTCTACTCTCTCTCCTCCCTCCCCCCCCCCCCTCTATACTCTCTCTCCTCCCCCCCCACCTTCCCCCCTATTACCCTAGAGACAAAGACAAGGCTCAGCTCTTCCCCCCCCCCCCCCCGCGCTCCTGGACTCTCTGAGAGCCTCTCATCCTCCTGCTACTCTCAACTCTTCCGCCCTCATCTGGGCGGGACTCCCTCCCACTCTCTCTCCCCCAATCCCAAGCCCTCATGAAAGGCTCCTCTCTCTCTCCCCCCCCTCCCTCCAGTGGTCTCACTCTCTATTTGGCAGCTCTCTCTCTTGCCCCCCCCCTATCTCCTCCTCACTCCCCCCCATCCACTCTCTCTCTCCCCCCTCTCCCCTCCTCTCTCTCTCCTCACTCCCCCCTCTGCACTCTCTCTCTCTCATCATTCCCCCCTGCTCTCTCTCTCTCCTCTCCCACTCCCCCCTCTGCTCTCTCTCTCTCCCTCACCCCCCTCTTCTCTCTCTCTCCTCTTCCCCCCTCTCTCTCTCTCTCTCCTCCCTCCCCCCCCTCTCTCTCTCCCTCTCTCCCTTACTCCCCCCTGCATCTCTCTCTCTCCTCACCCCCCCTGCTCTCTCTCTCCTCTCACCCTCCCCCCCACTCTCCCCCCCCTGTCACTCTCCTCTCCCTCACTCCCCCCTCTCTCACTCTCTCCCCCCTCCCCCTCTCTCCTCTCCTCTCCTCTCTCCCCCTCTCTCTCTCCTCCCCACTCCCCTCCCCTCACTCTTCTCTCCTCCTCACCCCCCCTCTGCTCTCTTTCTCCTCCTCCTCCCCCCTCTCTCTTCTCTCCTCACTCCCCCCTGCTCTCTCTTTCTCTCCTCCTCCCCCTGCTCTCTCTTCTCTCCTCACTCCCCCCTGCTCTCTTCTCTCTCCCCACTCCCCCCTGCTCTCTCTCTCTCCTCCTCACTCCCCCCCTCATACCTCTCTCTCCCCTCTCCTCTCTCCCCCTCTCTCTCTCTCCATCTCTCTCCCTCCCCTCTCTCTCCCCTCTCCTCTCCTCTCTCTCTCCCCTCTCTCCCCCTCTCTGCTCTCTCTCTCTCTCTCTCTCACTCCCCCCTGCTCTCTCTCTCTCCTCTCCCCCCTCTGCTCTCTCACCCCCTCTCCTCTCTCCCCCTCACTGCTCCCTTTCTCTCCTCAACTCTCTCCCCCCTCTGCTCTCTCATCTCTCCTCCCCTCACCCCCCCTCTCCTCTCTCTCTCCTCACTCTCCCCCTTCTCTCCTCTCTCTCCCTCACTCCCCCCCCTGCTCTCTTTCTCTCCTCTCACCCCCCCCTCTCTCTCTCTCCTCCTCCCCCCCCCTCTCTCTCCTCTCTCACTCCCCCCCTCACTGCTCTCTCTCTCTCTCCTCCTCTCCCCCTCTCTCTCTCTCTCTCCTCTCACCCCCTCTGCTCTCTTCCTCTCCCTCACTCCCCCTCTGCTCTCTCTCTCCCCTCTCCCCCCTCTCTCTTTCCTCTCCCCCTCTCTCTCCTCCTCACCTCCCCCCTCCCTCCTCTCTCTCCCTCTCACTCCCCACTCTCTCACTCTCTCCCCACCCTCTGCACTCCTCACTCCCCCCTCTCTCTCTCTCCTCACTCCCCCCTCTGCTCTCTCTCCTCTCTCCCCCTCCCTCTCACTCCCCCCTCTGCTCTCTCTCTCTCTCTCTCTCCTCACTCCCCCCTCTGCTCTCTCTCTCTCTCCCCCCCCCCCTCCTCTTACTCTCCTCCTCACTCTCTCTCTCTCCTCCTCCTCCCCCCCCTCTCTCTCTCTCTCCCCCTGCACTCCCTCCTCACTCCCCCCTCTCACCTCCTCCCCTGCTCTCTCTCTCTCCGCACCCCCCCCCTCTCCTCTCTCCTCTCTCTCCACTCCCCTCCCCTCTATACACTCTCTCTCCTCCTCTCACACCCCCTCTACTCTCTTCTCCTCACCCCCCCTCTATACTCTCTCTCACTCCTCACTCCCCTCACTCTCCCCCCCTCACTCTCCCCCTCTCCTCACCCCCCCTGCACCCTCTCCACCCTCCCCTCCTCTTCTCCTCTCCTCTCTCCCCACTCCCTCTCTCTCTCTCTCCTCATCCCCCTCTGCTCTCTCTCTCCCCCTCCCCCTCTCTCTCCCCCCCCCCTCCTGCCCTCTTTCTCTCCTCACTCCCCCTCTCTCTCTCTCTCTCCCTCACTCCCCTCTCTCCTCTTTCTCTCCTCACTCCCCCCCTCTCTCCTCTCTCCTCACTCCCCCCCATCTGCTCTCTCTCTCTCCCACTCACCCTCCCTCTCCTGCTCTCTCTCCTCTCCTCACTCCCCCCCCCCTCTTCTCTCTCTCCTCACCTCCCCCCTGCTCTCTTCTCACCTCCCTCCCCCTGCTCTCTCTCTCTCTCTCCTCTCCACACCCCCCTCTCTCTCCTCACTCTCCCTCCTCTCTTTCCCTCCTCACTCCCCCCTGCTCTCTCTCTCTCACTCTCTCCCCTCCTCCCCCTCTCTCCCTCTGCTCCTCCCCCTCACACTCCCCTCCTCTCTCCCCTCACTCCCCCCTTCTCCTCACTCACTCCCCTCTATGCCCCACTCTTCCTCCTCACTCCCCCCCTCTCCCCCTCTCTTTCTCCCTCCTCACTCCCCCCTCGCTCTCTTTCTTCCTCCTCACCCCCCTCGCTCCCTCTCCCCTTCTCTCCTCTCTCCCCCTCTGCTCTCTCTCCTCTCCTCCCCCTCCCCTCTGCTCTCTTTCTCTCTCACTCCCCCCCCCACTCTCTCTCTCCCGCTCCCTCACTCCCCCCCTCCTCTTTCTCTCTCTCACTCCCCCTGCTCTCTCTCTCCTCACTCCCCCCTCTGCACTCTCTCTCCTCACCCCCCCTCTCTCTCTCTCTCCTCCTCCCCCCCCTATCTCTCTCCTCTCCTCACCCCCCTCTCTACTCTCTCTCTCCTCACCCCCCCCTCTATACTCTCTCTCCTCACCCCCCCTCTATACTCTCTCTCCTCACCCCCCTCTATACTCTCTCTCCTCACCCCCCCCTCTATACTCTCTCTCCTCACCCCCCTCTATACTCTCTCTCTCTCTCTCTCTCCCCTCTATACACTCTCTCTCCTCACCCCCCCTCTATACACTCTCTCTCCTCACCCCCCCTCTATACTCTCTCTCCTCCCCCCCCTCTATACACTCTCTCTCCTCACCCCCCTCTATACACTCTCTCTCTCTCACCCCCCTCTCTACTCTCTCTCCTCACCCCCCCTCTATACACTCTCTCTCCTCACCCCCCCCCCCTCTATACACTCTCTCTCCTCACCCCCCCTCTATACACTCTCTCTCCTCACCCCCCTCTATACTCTCTCTCTCCTCACCCCCCACCCCCCCTCTATACTCTCTCTCTCCTCACCCCCCTCTATACTCTCTCTCCTCACCCCCTCTCTCCTACCCCCCCTCTCCTCCCCCCCTCTATACTCTCTCTCTCCTCACCCCCCTCTATACACTCTCTCTCCTCACCCCCCCTCTATACACTCATTCTCCTCACCCCCCTCTATACACTCTCTCCTCACCCCCCCCCTCTATACTCTCTCTCCTCACCCCCCCTCTATACTCTCTCTCCTCACCCCCCCCTCTATACTCTCTCTCCTCACCCCCCTCTATACTCTCTCTCCTCACCCCCCCCCTCTATACTCTCTCTCCTCCCCCCCCCCCTCTATACTCTCTCTCCTCACCCCCCCCCCCTCTATACTCTCTCTCCTCACCCCCCCTCTATACTCTTTCTCCCCCCATTCCCTGTAGCCCCCTTACAAAATTACTTGGAGCTGGTGACTAGAGACAAAGACAAGGCAAATGTTTTAAAGTAGTTGTAAAGGCTAAAGGTTTTTCAGTGTAAGACATTCCCCCCCCCCCCCCCCCCAGCGCTCTCTCTGGACTCAGTGAGAGCAGCGGTGCCATTTTCTCCTGCTACTGTCAATAGTTCCGCCATCAGGGCGGGACAGCCCATACACATGTATGGGGCCCAATCAGTCCAAGGCCCCATGAAATCTCCTGAGGGGTGCTTGGAGGTCCCACAACCAGTGGTCTGCACTTGGCTGTATTTGGCAGCTGGGTGTTTTAAACTGGTAGTTGGACACAGTCTCTTGCAGAGCTCCCCACCCCATGGGGGACAGATGACAAATCGTCAGCCGACATTTTCCAGGGTGGGGGCGGAGACACAGAGAGCCTGCAGTCCAGAGCCTGCAAAGACACACAGGAGGAGCTGGTGTACTATAACTTTCTGTCCCCCATCAGAAAGTGTCCGCTGTGTACTGGGCATGCGCAGTACACAGGTCTACCAGATTCCGAAAATTGCCGAAGATGAACGGCACCTGGGCCGTGAGTCCACTTTCAAGCCCCACCATCCAAGTGGACAGAGTTAGAATATAAAAGAGCCGAGCGCAGCGAGGCTGTGCCCGAAGCGTGGCAAGCGAAGCGAGCCCGCGAGGGGCTCTCTAAGTTTGTGTAGCCCTATGTCCACTTGGATGGTGGGGCTTACACATCGACTCACGGCGCAAGCGCTGTTCATCTTCGGAGATTTTCCGAAAATCCTTCTGCTCCGTACTGCGCATGCGCTGCGCATGCGCAGTACACAGCGGACACTTGGTGATAGCCGGACTGTTCTTGTCAGAACACCGGCTCGTAGATCTTCTTTGCAGCTATATTCAGTGTGCCTTTTGACAGCGGTAAGGTAGAGTGTTGTGAAACTGAGTCCCTGTCTCTCTTTGACACAGATTACAAGCAGGCAGCAGCTTACACACAGTGCCGGTCCCCGTGAGGTGACCATCCATGGCATCATGCAGTTTGGAGTCCACAATAGTAAGATTCCCGAGTCCCCAATTGGGGTGACGATTCTCTGAGGCCAGGTATACGATCAGGATAATCAATGATAATTTTGTCTGTGATCACAGGCCCGTGCCCATCCAATCACAAGGCCAGCCATGGAAACAAAGTTTGGAGTTGAAGGGAACCAATTTACTGGTTTACAATGGTTAATGCTGGGTATAATAAGTTATGAAGATTGCACCAGTAAATGGGTTTCCTTTAAAGTAGAACTCTGGGGGGAAAAATGTGTGTCCCATGCAGTGAAGCTATGCCCGCACTTCATGGGTTGATTGCTTGTTTTGTCCAGGGGTGAACAGAGAGCCTATACTCACCCAATTCTTTGATCCTCCTGAAAAAAGTGCACCCCCACGTCCAATGGTGGACTGTTCCTGCCATCCTCATATCCAGAGCTGGTCTATAGGCATGATGGCATCAGGAACAGTTCACCGCACAGGACCGGTAGACTGTAGGGGGGCAGGAGTGCCAGGGATTAGTTTTACGCTGGGAGTGGAGGATTGGCAAATTAGGTAAATCCACTCTCCACTCCTATCACCCCTAGACAAAAATGATCAGTTAACCCAAGCAGTGCAGGCACAGCCCCACTGCATGGGATGAAAATAAATTTTGCCCAGACATCTACTTTAACTCCAAACTTTCTGGTTCCATGGCTGGCCTTATGGTAGGAAGGTGTGATGGTCCTTTGATCACAGACAAAATGATCATTGATTCTGAGGATTTTGTGATAGAACAAACATTCGCACCAGCCTAGTGCATTATCCCACAGTATTAATTTACTAAGAAGTTGTCATAGAACGTGCTCACAAACGTGTGAATAATAAACGCTCATTGAGCTACTCGTCCGTAGCTCAACAGTCCTAGACACAGTGCACTCCAGAGTTCAAGGGACCCTACCAGAGCCCAAACCGGCTGGAATGTTTCGAAAGGTAGCACCTTCTTCTTCAGAGCCAAACCATACACGAGGCATGTAAATCGTCTACACTTATAGCAAGGGCATTATTCAACTTTAGTCAGAGCAGCACAGTTTGTTTTTATTTACAGACTTCCCTTATCTGCATAGGCAGTTTTATGGTAAAGGTGAACTATGCCTTAAAGAGGAAGTAAACCCTCTTAAGTAAAAGGTAAAAAAAAAAAAAAAACCTGCAAGACAAAGGCATAATTAGCTAGTATGCATAGCATACTAGCTAATTATGTATCACTTACCTGAGATCGAAGCCCCGGCATCGGTCCTCTTCTCCCCCTCCGGCGCTGTGATTTTCTGGAGCCGCGATGACGTCACGTGCATGCGCACGAGAGCGGCATAGCAACAACTGAAGCATCGGCATATAGTGCCGTTGCTTCAGTTGTCGCAAGTGCGCATGTGCCACATGACGTCGGCACATGCAAATACAGGTATATCTCCTAAACCGTGCAGGTTTAGGAGATATCCTTGTTAGCTACAGGTAAGCCTTAATATAGGCTTACCTGTAAACTAAAGTTGTAAAAGAGGGTTTACTTCCTCTTTAAACTCTGCACTCTGGGGATTGTTGGTGGTCAGGCTGGGGGGGCCCAGGCCTAAGGCTGTGTAAGGAGCCCCCAAATTTCTGATGACTGTCAATCAAATCCAGTGATGAGGGAGCTGGGGGAGGGGGCGAGCGCAGCACTGTGTGTCAATAGATGCACACAATGCAGTTCAGGAGCAAACCTGAACAAGTGCCCGAGCCAGCCCCCTCCCCCAGCTTGCTAGTGGATTGCATCATCTGGCGCTTTCAGGGCCGTTTTTAAGGCAGGGCAAAAGGGGCAGCTGCCCTGGGCCTGTCATTGTTGTGGGGCCCAAAGCAGCTGCCTCATACTTGCCAACTATCCTGGTTTAAATTCCCTCGCCCCTTGAGGTTTTAGTCCTGTGCTGTGTCCCAATATCTCAGTGTGAAGTGCTGCTACTAATGCTGCCCAGCTCTGCCCTATTGTTGTGTACAGATGACTCACCTGCAGACCATGTGTTTACATGTAAATTACCGACATTCATATGTAAATAGTGGCAACATTCATGTGTAAATAGCGGCACCCCTGAGGCCCCCCTGTGTATATCATGCCCCCCTGAGGTCATATCCACAGTAATCTCTAGCAACCAATAAACAAGCAAAAATCATGTGCTGTAAACCTCTAGCAACTAACCAGTGAGCTGTAATGTGTTCTGTAACCTCTAGCAACCAGTTAGTGAGCGGTAATGATACCTGCTAGCTGCTATTTATTGTATGTCTCAGAGTAGGTGGAGAGCAAAACTGCATGGGGGGGCCCAAGAAGAGTTTTGCCCAGGGTCCAATCAATATTAAAGACGGCCCTGGGCGCTTTCCTTAGGTCTCCCTCTTTATTTATATATTGTTTGCCTAGACTTCTCCACAGTCTCCCTTATGACTCATTTAATACTTCCCCAAAGCTCTTCTGTGCATTACAGAAAGTAGACATGTAAACACATCGCTACTCACAAGACAGGCAGTATTATTTAAACAGGCACATGTGACTAATATAATCTTATTATCCGGCTAATTTTCTGATTTTATTTTGCAGCGAGAAGGATCCTACTGCTGATTCATTATGTGGCTCCCTTTGCTGGTAGTGTTGGGTTTGCTCTTCTTGTACAGATGGTACCGACAAAGTCTAATCCTGGACAATCTCACAGGCAAATATGTCTTCATTACTGGATGTGACACAGGATTTGGAAATATTCTGGCAAAGAACCTGGACAAACGAGGAATGAGGGTTCTGGCTGCATGTCTGGGAGAAACAGGAGCAGAAAATCTAAAAAAAGAGACCTCCAGTAGACTGCAGACTGTCATTTTAAATGTCACTGACAGTGAGAGTGTTAGCAGTGCAGCCAAATGGGTGTCTTCTATTGTTGGAGAACAAGGTCAGAGTTTACATTTTCAATCTCTTTATAAGCAATATAAAACATGTAATATGATGGGGGCAATGCATTGGCATTTCTAGTTAACTTAACCACTTCAGCCCTGGAAGCATTTACCCCCTTCCTGACCAGAAAGTTTTTTTGCGATTCGGCACTGCGTCCCTTTAACTGAAAATTGCGCGGTCGTGCGACGTGGCTCCCAAACAAAATTGACGTCCTTTTTTTCCCACAAATAGAACTTTCTTTTGGTGGTATTTGATCGCCTCTGTGGTTTTTATTTTTTGCTCTATAAACAATAAAAGAGCGACAATTTTGAAAAAAACACATTATTTTTTACTTTTTGCTATAATAAATATCCCCCAAAAATATATAAAAAAATTATTTTTTTCCTCCGTTTAGGCTGATACGTATTCTTCTACATATTTTTGGTAAAACATTTTTTTGCAATAAGCGTTTATTGATTGGTTTGCGCAAAAGTTATAGCGTCTACAAAATAGGGGATAGTTTTATGGCATTTTTATTAATCATTTTTTTTTACTAGTAATGGCAGCAATTTTTATCGTGACTGCGACATTATGGCAGACACGTCGGACAATTTTGACACATTTTTGGGACCATTGGCAATAATACAGCAATCAATGCTATAAAATTGCATTGATTACTGTAAAAATGTCACTGGCAGTGAAGGGGTTAACCACTAGGAGGCGGGGAGGGGTTAAATGTATCCTAGGGGCGTGTTTCTAACTGTCTGGGGGGTGGTTGTGTGTGACAGCACACTGACCGCTGCTCCTGATGACAGGGAGCAGACGATCAGTGTGCTGTCACTAGGCAGAACAGGGAGATGCTGTTTAAATCGGCATCTCCCCGTTCTTCAGCTCCATGACACGATCTCACGGGTATCCCCACGGCGATTGAGTCTGCGGGACCCGTGGCACGGTCACGTTACTTTGCCCAGCCATGCCATTCTGCAGACGTATAAGTACAGGAGCCGGTCGGGAACCGGTTAAAGTGGATATAAACCCGATTCATGAAATTTGAACTGGGAGCATTTATCTACAGTGTTTTGTTATGTCTCTTCAAAGCCCTATGTCCAGTAGCTGTCTCCTGCTCCATTCTTCTGTTATCAGCCTGATAACTCCTGACAAGTTCTCCATCACATGTGATAAAAGCAGCCTGAGTTTTGTGTTGGGGAGGATGCTATAAAAAGATTAGCAGAGCCCTAAACTATTCAAGGGACAGAGCTGAAAATCTCTACCTATGAGGAGGGGGAGTGTGTACCTTTCCTCCAATCAGCTGTCTTGACTGTATGCCCAGGCTTCACTGCAGTGCTAATCATGAAGAGAAAATCTCCTAACATTATGTGCATGTTCTAAACAGTATATAAAGATGAAGACAGCAGATATACATGTAAAACTATGTAGGAAGATTTGTTTCATCTCTGTGTATCATCTGAGGCTTTTCACTTCACTGGGTATATGTGAGGGTTTACATCCACTTTAAAGTTGAATTCCAGGGTAACTGTCTCTTTAACTAGTTTTTTTTGGCCGGGTTGGCCCAAACAAACAATTTTCTACACTAGCAGGTGCACCCACTGGGTACAGTATATAAAATGTATGTATCATCAGCTACAAATAGTATACAGCCTTGTGCTCTGGCAGTGAGACAAGAACTTTTCATCTTGCACCCACATTTTCCATATTTTGTTATGTTACAGCCTTATTCCAAAATGGATTAAATTCATTATTTTCCTCAAAATTCTACAAACAATACCCCATATTGACAGCGTGAAAGAAGTTTGTTTGAAATCTTTGCAAATTTATTTTAAAAAAATACGAAAAATTCAGTTCAGGTTCACCGTTTCCACTAATCATCCTTGAGATGTTTCTACAACTTGATTGGACACGATTTGGATCATGCAGCAACAATAGACCACACCCCAGCAACAATAGATCCCCCACACAACAATAGACCCCCAACACAGCAACAATGGGCCACCCACAACAAAATACCACACCCAGTAACATAAGATTCACCCCAGTAACATAAGATCCACCCCAGCAACATAAGATCCACCCCAGCAACATAAGATCCACCCCAGCAACATAAGATCCACCCCAGCAACATTATTCCCCCCCTAGCAGCATCAAAAGACCACCAGCAGCCAGTAACAATAGATCTCTCCCTCAACAGTAGATCCCTACCAGCAACATAAGACCCCCAGAAACAATATATCCCCCATCAGCAACAATAGACCCTTACACAAAAACAGATCCTCACCATTGACAATAGACCTCCCAGCAGCCAGCATCAATAGGCCCTCCAGCACACCCCACACCCCTTGCTATTACATACATTGAGTGCTGGAGGTGCCGGTGTTCTGACGCGAACAGTCCGGCTATCACCAAGTGTCCGTTGTGTGCTGCGCAGTACGGAGCCTAAAGGCTGCGCTCGGCTCTTTTATATTCTAACTCTATGTCCACTTGGATGGTGCGGCTTGAAAGTGGACTCACGGCGCAGGCGCCGTTCATCTTCGGAATCTGGGTGTCCTGTGTACTGCGCATGCAGTACACAGCGGACACATTGTGATGGGGGACAGTAAATGATAGTACACCGAAAAAAGTTATATATATATATATATATATATATATATATATATATATATATATATATATACACACATATACACACACACACACTCTTGTTCTCATTGCTTCACAGAAATAATGTGCATCAATCAATACATTAATGACTAAATATACATGCACTTTTTATTTCAGGACTCTGGGGCCTAGTAAACAATGCAGGAGTCAGTATACCGTGCAGTCCCAATGAATGGATGACTAAAGCTGATTTTGCAAAAGTCCTTGATATTAATCTGTTGGGGTTGGTTGACGTTACACTCAACCTCTTACCATTTATCCGGAAAGCCAGGGGGCGTGTGGTCAATATAGCCAGTATTGCAGGAAGGTTTACTCTAACGCCTGGAGGATATTGCATGTCCAAGTATGGAGTAGAATCCTTCTCAGACACCCTCAGGTGAGCTTTTAAAATTTTACTTCTGCAGAAAAATGTGTCAAGATGTTATTACATACAGTAGACTTGTTATTGTGTAGCTTAGGAATTTAACATTTTTAATTCAAGGTCCCAAATAAGAAAATGATTACCGTACTGGGACACAAGAAGGGAATTATTGCTAAAATAGTTAATATAATTTCCATACAAGTCTATATATCTGATATAAAGGAGCAGGGCCATAGATCAGTGTTGAAAACCGTCAGTATTTTTACTTTGCCAGTAAATGCCAGTAAAAAAAAAAGGTTGCCAGTAAAAAATATGGCTGCGACGCTTGGCCCGGAGCCAGCCGAGACCATACAAGTGCCTGCTACAGTGTGTTCGGGTGGCTCTGGTGGAGGCGGTGCCTGAGCATGTCATGTGATGTCATGGTGCAAGCGAGCCAAGCAGAGCAGCCAGAGCCTTGTGTGTGGGTCTGCGGGATGGGAGAAAGGCAGGCCAGAAGCGGGACCATCAGTACTGTTTGGATTGGAGGGACCACCTGGCTTGGAGAGAGACCGTCACTGTGATTCAGGAGGGGAAGTGTCGGTGATCTGTACTGCTGTCAGTATCACTGCGAGAGTCAATTTCATGTGTGTGCCGCCCCCATTCTAATTTGTTGCCCTCCGGAGTCCTGTCCCTGAGCTACTTACTTATTCGAAAATAAAATAAGAAATATGTTTTTTGCCTTATTATCTACCTTAAATCACATTGCTAATTACATATTGTACTTGTTTATAGCCTAAATAGTGAAATTTTTACTTAAAACTGTAATTTTGTAACTTTTGGAAATGCCAGTAAAAACTTGGCTGTGCCAGTAAATTTTGGGTGTCGTGTCAGTAAATTTCAATCTGTTAGGTTGGCAACATTGCCATAGATAACTTTTTGTTCTGGGGGTAGTTCATCAGCAGATACTAAGTAAAAGTTTTTTAATTAAAATAAATTGGCGCCAAATTCAAAAAGACTATATGTGTTACCCATAGTAAGCAATCACATCCGTAATTTCAGTTTTTCCTTCTTCCAGTTTTTATGAATGTTTGCCAGTAAGATTAGCTATTGTCCAGTCTTAACCTAGGTTCATATATGTGCTTTTCTCTCGGCCGCCTTTGCGCTTGCACAGCAGCCCATTCATTTCAATGGGCTTCCGTGCCTGTGTTTCCCACAGAAAAAGGTGCTTGTACATTTTTCAAAATGCGGCCCGCAGGAAAATTTCCCTGCAGTTTCTGCACACGCACTGCGATTTTACATGCGTGGGGGTGCCATTCAGAATGAATGGCAGCCCTGTGTGTTTTTACAGAGCAGCAATTTTTCACTGTGGGTGGTTGTGGGTATCGCTGTATTTGCCACACCCTTAGTGGTGTGAACCAAGCCTTGGTGTCCAAACTGAGCAGGTGCAAAAAGAACCATCCCGGGCAGGAAAAAGAGGAATTTTATAAAAAAAATGTAATAGATAAAAAAGCACTTTACATAACATGAACCATCCCTTGTTCCAAAGAAAGCAAGTTAGCAACAAAACATTAACTTGCATTAATTAAGGTGTGATATAGTAATACAGACCTGGTCCTCTAAGGCCCCTTTCACACCTAAGCGTTTTTCAGGCGCTACAGCGCTAAAATAGCGCCTGTAATGTGCCTGAAAAAAGCGGGTCCCTTAACTCCAGTGTGAAAGCCACATTGGAGCGGTGCGCCAGCAGGACGGTAAAAAAAAATCCTGCTAGCAGCATCTTTGGAGCGGTGAAGGAGCGGTGTATTCACCGCTCCTATACCGCTCCTACCCATTGAAATCAATGGGACACCGCGGGGATACCGCGGTAATACCGCCGGCAAATCGCTGCTGCAGGGGGGTTTTAACCCTTTTTCGGCCGCTAGCGGGGCCGAATACCGCGGCTAAAACGACGGTAAAGCAGCGCTAAATATAGCGCTGCTTTACCACTGCCGCCCCCACCGCCCCAGCGTGAAACCGGCCTAAAGCAGCAATCCCCAACCTTTTGAATTGAATTTTGAATGGGCTCAAATTGCACTTTTTTTTGGACCACACTGGAAAAACAACATGCATTTTGGTTCAGGCAAACACTGCATTTGCAACCTTCTTTTGGGGTGTTTTTAACTTTGAATTGACACCCGCAGAAGGTCACAAAACACCATGTGAATGCAATGGGGTGTGGGAAACGCACAGGGATCGCAGTGTTTGCCGCACTGCATATGTGTGAACTGGGGGGTAAAACAGAGCAGGCAGGCAGCTACCCAGCATTGTACAAGCTCTCTGCTCTCCAGGGCCCAGACAAAGCTCCTCCCCCAAGCGCAAGGTGGGAAGTGCACTGCAAGCCAATGGAAATACAGGGTGTAGAGAGCGGTAAGAGGGACTACCTGCCCCAGCCAACTCCTGCTGTGCACGGAAAGCTGCCTGGTGATAGATCTGCCAGCCTCTGATAGCATGCCCCAGAAATGTAAAACAATGTGAGTGCGAGTATGCCCAATGATCTATTACACTTGTTGCAGCTGAATTGTTACACTCTGTGAGCCGCTGACTGCTGTGGTGCTATGTGTGGCTGCTGAGCAGGTACACCATGCATTTGATTTTTGTCAGGATGCTGTGGGGGGTTGAACCTCCCGGACTCCCCCCCTTATCTACACCCCTGAGAAGGAGGGACAACTAAGGAGGAAAGAGCGACAAAAGGTTTTGGTGCCAAATGATAGACAGCTGGGAGCTATGCTGCACCTTTTGGACCTTTCCATTTGACAAATCGGGCTGGAAATATTTGTACGGTATGAGTAGTTCTGATTCAAACCTGTACATAGGCAGATCTTGCAGTGATTGAGAAGTGAGAGCACATGGCAGTCCACTAAAATTTTACAAAAATATTATGCACAGTGCAGGGATAAGAAATGCATAATGTATACAGTAGAGTGCAGGGATCAGGAATATCCACAGCAAAGGGTGCAGGGGTCAGATGTACTTAAAGAGGTTGTCCACCTAAAAAAAAAAAAAATATTAAAAGCCAGCAGCTACAAATACTGCAGCTGCTGACTTTTAATAAAAGTACACTTACCTGTCCCAGGGTCCAGCGATGTCGGCAGCCGAAGCCAATCAATCGCTCAGGACTCTCGGCAGCTGCTGCCACCATCCTCGGTGAGGGAATCAGGAAGTGAAGCGTTGCGGCTTCACTTCCCGGTTCCCTACTGCGCACGCGCGAGTCGCTCTGTGCATCCTAACTGCTCCCCGCCATCTCCTGGGACCTGTGTGTGCGCGGTGGGAAGGGGCGCAGACTCCCGTGGGAGTCTATGCCCGGAAGTGGGTCTTAGACAGGTATCTGCACCCCCCTCCCCCTGAAAGGTGCCAAATGTGACACCGGAGGGGGGAAGGGTTCCGAAAAGCGGAGGTTCAATTTTTGTGTGAACCTCCGATTTAATGCGCAGGAGTCAGGAGGGCTTAATGCACAGAGTGCAGAGGTTTTTAATGTGTAACACACAGAGTTCCAGGATCAGGAATATAGAACACAGATTTCAGAAGTCAGGAGTTTATAACAGAAAGCACACAGAGGATAGGGGTAAGACTTATACAGTATAAAGCACAGAGCGCAGGGCTCAGGAGTACATAATGCAAATGGTTCAGGGGACAGAAGTACCTGACACGCATAATGCAGTGATTGGAAGTGCAGAGGAGTACATTACAACCATGGTGCAGGGTCAGAAATGTGTAACACACAGAGCACAGGTCTCAGGTGCACTTAAAGCAAAGGGTACAAGGGTCAGAATTAATTAATGCATATAGTGCAGGTGTCAGGAGTGTGTAATGCTCAGCGTTCTGTAGTGTGTCATTTACAGGGTGCATAGGTCAGGAATACATTATTCACAGAGTACAGGGGTCTGGGGTATAAATTTCAGAGTGCATTTTTGGAAAGGGTCAGGCACTTTTTTCCTGCGATTTGCAGGTAATAGACTTCAATGGAGTTGCACCAGAAACGCAAGTGTTGTGTTTGTGATGTGATTTTTGATGTGTTTTGCATTTTGCAGTTTTTATTTTAACACTGTATATAGCAGGTTGCTAAACAGGGGATGGGAAGCTGGCCACCGTGTCCTTAACCACTTCAGCCCTGGAAGAATTTACCCCCTTCCTGACCAGAGCGTTCTTTGCGATTCGGCACTGCATCGCTTTAACTGACAATTGCACGGTCATGCGACGTGGCTCCCAAACAAAATTTGCTTCCTTTTTTTTCCCACAAATAGAGCTTTCTTTTGGTGGTATTTGATGGCATTTTTATTAATAATTTCTTTTTTTACTAGTAATGGCAGCGATCAGCGGTTGTTATCGCAACATTTTGGCGGACACATCAGACAATTTTGACACATTTTTGGGACCATTGGCATTAATACAGTGATCGATTGTATAAAGTTGCATTGATTACTGTAAAAATGTCACTGGCAGTGAAGGCGTTAACCACTAGGTGGCAGTGTAGGGGTTAAGTGTTCATATGGGCCTGTTTCTAACTGTATGGGGGCGTGGCTGTGTGTGACACCACACTGATCGCTGCTCCCAATGACAGGGAGCAGACGATCAGTGTGCTGTCACTAGTCAGAACGGGGAGATGCTGTTTACATCGGCATATATCCGTTCTTAAGCTCTGTCCACGGTCACGGCAGGCGCGCACACGGTGGGAAATTCAAAGTAACGTATGGGTACGTTTCTTTGCCCAGCCATGCTTGCATGTTCTGCCAACGTATATGTACAGGAGACGGTCGGGAACCAGTTAACAACCGATGAGTCATCAGCTTTTTTGTAAAAAAACAAAAAAATAAAAATAAAAATTGCCCCCCCCCCAATTATATATTTTTTTTTAAATCCATACCAAACCCTTATCCGAGCATGCAGCCCAGTAGTTCAGAAAAGGGAGGGAAAGAGCGAAAGCTTCATAAACCATACCAGCCCGCATGCCCTCAACATGGGGGTGGTTTGGCGCCCCATGTTAATGGGGACAGGTACCTCTTCCCGACAACCCTGGCCGGTGGTTGACGGGGTCTGCGGGCGGGGGGGCTTATCGGAATCTGGAAGCCCCCCTTTAAGGAGGGGGCCCCTAGATCCTGCCCCCCCCCTGTGTGAATGGGTATTGGGTACATTGTAACCCTACCATTCACCTCAAAAAGTAGTGAAATGCAAAAAAACAAAAAAAAAACAAAAGCCGGTTTTTGACAAGTGCATTATTAAAAAAATAGCTCTGAGCTGTCTGCTCCCGCCGCCGTCTCTCCCACTGGCATCTTCTCCCACTGACGTCACAAGGGGTGGGCTCACCGGATGATGATGGGACCCTACGCCATTTTTTTTTCCCAATTTTTTTCTTACATTCAGCTGTCAGAGGGGAACTCATCGGTTAAGGACGCGGCGGCCGGCTTCACAGCCCCCCTGCTTAGCTACTAGATATATGCAGTGGGGGTTATTTACGAAAGGCAAATCCACTTTGTACTGCAAGTGCACTTGCAGTGCAAAGTGGATTTGCCTTTCGTAAATAACTTCCAGTGTGTTTACAGTGTGTTTAAAGAGAGAAAAAAAAATTGTAAAACTCAAAATGCATGCATGCAAAAACACATAAAAAAAACGAGGGTTTAAAAATGCAAAATGCACTGCAAAACGTGCCTGAAAAATACATCAAGTGCAGCCACATAGATGTACACATAGCTAGACACACTTTGATTTTTTGACCTATATGATAATCATCTGTTATGATACACACAAGTTTTATGGATGCCATTTAGCTTGAGTCACTGTCTGCCAAGCTATTATACTGTAAGCTATGTTATCTCACCACAACTGGTACAGTTAAGGAGATCACACTTTCAGTGCTTAGATTGCAGAAGCAAAACAGTCAAAAAATTGTGTAGCGCCAATCGTCATTTATATCTTTGGTATGTACTGTGAAATGTGATATCACTTTGCATATAAAGCATCTTAGGAAAGTACAGCCGTAGAGCTACCCCTGCAGGAGCCGCTGGTAATTTTGTCCCTTTTCTCCCCACTCACAACATACACAGCCAGGCACATGGCATTTTCAGCATTCTTTCACTGGCTCAAAGATCAGTCTAGGGGTTTCTATGTGGGTTTTTTTTTTTTTTTTAACAGAAAATTGGATATGGGTGGGAGCATGGGATACCCCAAACTGTAGAACGGTGGAACTTAAGGATTGCTAGGTTTCTGGCTGCTTTGTACAAATTGCAAGCTGGATTGCTCAACTTTAGGCTGCACTGTACTTTCTTCTGATTTTAAGCTATCTTACTTCTAAGTATAGAAAGAACTTTGGGGCAGGAATAATATGTGTAAAGTGTCTGCAGTCCAGATAAAAACATACAGCATAAGACACTAGTCTAAGCTACTTTCATAACAATACAACCAGTGGCGGAACTACCGCCATAGCAACACACGCGGCCGCTATGGGGCCCCGCAGCCGCTATGGGGCCCGTGGGGAGGAAGATGAATGCATACTGCCGGGGGCCCGGGGGGGGGGGGCGAGCTCTGCCCGCACGGTCCCCCAGCCAGGGGAAGTGAGGAGAGGAAGAGGCGCGCAGCGCGCTGTAATAGCTTTTATTTGAATGTCCTGTCACTCGGGGCTCACCGTCACATAGCCCCACCTCTTGGCCCGACGCTTTTGATAGACAGAACGCCGGTCCAATGCGGGACATGTGACGTCATTAAAGGCGCCGGGCCAAGAGGTGGGGCTATGTGACGGTGAGCCCCGGGAACACAGGACATTTAAATGCAAGCTATTACAGCGCTCTGCTGGACAGCGCGCCTCTTCCTCTCCTCACTTCCCCTGGCTGGGGGGCAGTGCGGGCGGTGCTCACCCCCCCCCCCACTCTGAGACAGCCCCACGCTCGCCAATAGCCCTTTGAGGGCTGCTGCAGTCTGGCTCACCTCTTCCACTGCACAGGTGAGGCTGCATTGGGCACGGGGGAGGCTGCATTGGGCACGGTGAGGCTGCATTGGGCACGGGGGAGACTGCATTGGGCACGGGGAGGCTGCATTGGGCACGGGGGAGGCTGCATTGGGCACGGGTCAGGCTGCATTGGGCACGGGTCAGGCTGCATTGGGCATAGGCAGGCCACGCTGCATTGGGCAAAGGTGAGGCTGCATTGGGCACGGGGGAGGCTGCATTGGGCACGGGGGAGACTGCATTGGGCACGGGTGAGGCTGCATTGGGCATGGGCAGGCCACGCTGCATTGGGCACAGGTGAGGCTGCATTGGGCACTGAACATGCTGCATTGGGCACAGGCAGGTGAGGCTGCATTGGGCACAGGCCACACTGCATTGGGCACAGGTGAGGCTGAATTGGGCACGGGGGAGGCTGCATTGGGCACGGGGAGACTGCATTGGGCACGGGGGAGACTGCATTGGGCACGGGGGAGACTGCATTGGGCACGGGGGAGGCTGCATTGGGCACGGGTCAGGCTGCATTGGGCACGGGTCAGGCTGCATTGGGCATGGGTCAGGCTGCATTGGGCACGGGTCAAGCTGCATTGGGCATAGGCAGGCCGCGCTGCATTGGGCAAAGGTGAGGCTGCATTGGGCACAGGCAGGTAAGGCTGCATTGGGCACGGGTCAGGCTGCATTGGGCACGGGTCAGGCTGCATTGGGCACGGGTCAGGCTGCATTGGGCACAGGCAGGTGAGGCTGCATTGGGCACAGGCAGGTGAGGCTGCATTGGGCACAGGCAGGTGAGGCTGCATTGGGCACAGGCAGGTGAGGCTGCATTGGGCACGGGTGAGGCTGCATTGGGCACGGGTGAGGCTGCATTGGGCACAGGTGAGGCTGCATTGGGCACAGGTGAGGCTGTATTGGGCATGGGCAGGCCACGCTGCATTGGGCACAGGTGAGGCTGCATTGGGCACAGGCCACACTGCATTGGGCACAGGTGAGGCTGCATTGGGCACTGGACACACTGCATTGGGCACAAGTGAGACAGTATTGGGCACAGGTGAGGCTGCATTGGGCACTGGACATGCTGTATTGGGCACAGACCACGCTGCAGTGGGCACAGGTGAGACAGTATTGGGCACAGGTGAGGCTGCATTGGGCACTGGACATGCTGTATTGGGCACAGACCACGCTGCATTGGGCGCAAGTGGGCACAGGTGAGGCAGTATTGGGCATGGGCAGACCACGCTGCATTGGGCACAGGTGAGGATTATTGAAGCGCTAACACCAGGTGTTTGGAGTATCTTTATCTGTTGATTAAACTTTCTGGAATACATATATTGCTATTGTGGTGTAGGATCTGGGCTCTTTCCTTCCTTCCTTCCTTCCTTCCTTCCTTCCTTCCTTCTCAGACTCAAACCACACACCCTTTGAGCCCCGCCCTTTAAACCACGCCCACTATTTAATTTAAGCCCCGCCATTTTTTTGTGGGGGGGGGGGGGGGGGGCCATACAACATTTTTCTATGGGGCCCTGTGATTTCTAGTTACGCCCCTGAATACAACACACATCATTGCCTAAAACAATAAGAAACACTGCAAGTCAATCCTACCCACAGAGAAACAACACAGCATGTACTTTACATATAGCATACCTCCCAACATTTTGAGATGGGAATGAGGGACACCTACTAGCAAATGTATGTAGGCATAGGGCACGCCCCCTGCCACACCCCCTTAAAAGAGAATTAACCCCAAAAGAAGGTTAATTAAATCCACAAGTGTTTTTTTTTTACCACTACTATTCCTTTTTATTGGCTTTTAAATTGTGCAAATGCAGCAATTTCGAAATTGGATGAAATGTTTAGCACCGGGAAACACTTTTTGAAAGATAAAAAGTGCATTTTATATAAGTAGTGCTGGGGTTTTATTTTGCCATTTAAATGCTATGCAATAATGTCATGCTATTAGATTAGTGTTTGGCTCCCTCTAGTGTTCATCTCATCCAATGTGATTAAGACTTTGTTTCACATAAGAACATGCTGCAAAGCATATGCAAGAAGTGACTTAAAGATTTATATGGAAAAGACTTACTTACCCACAGTGCCTCACTTACCTACCCACAAGGCCAAGTTACAGAATTGCTTGGTGAGTAGGGCGCTATAAGGGACATGCGGGGCACCTGCTGGTCTCTTCTTCCCGGGATGTGAGACCTGCCTGCAGGGACTTGTGTGGGGGTGTTTGGAAGAGCCGCGGCCTGCTTGGGAGCGGAGTAGAAGCCTCCGAGGAGGCATCGAACACAGTGTGCTGGATCAGCGAGTAAACGGATCGGAGGATCCAGGATACCGGAAAGAGTCCAGCAGCACAGTCACCAGTCATCCGACGGAGAGGTGCGGTGTGACGGAACCAACTTGGAGCGGGACTGAGATCACGGAAGCGGAGCAGCACAATTGTCCAGGCCCTGTGTGGTGAGAGAACGCTGTTGCCCAAGATTTATATATTACTTTGCCACTTTGCAGACTAGTCTAGAGGATTGCTGAGACCTGTAGTTCTAAAGAGCGGTCTCACTGTTATAGACTGTGTCCAACCAAGCCTCAAAATTTGCCTTCCACATAACATCGAGTGTCCGGTTGCACCCTTCATAGAGGAAGAAGTTTGCATGTGTTTTACACAACCAAGTTCACAGTTCACCTACCACCCTTATCTTAACAATTGCTTACTCACTGGGTTACAAATACTGAAGTCTAATGAGCTAGCTGAAGAAAGAAGACAAGAGACTGTGCCATTCGTAGGGGGAGCCTTTGAGCATATGTACTGTATTACATTGTTCTACCTAGTACTTGATAGTGTACTGCAAGTCTTGTGTGCAGCTGCACTGGAAGTGGGAAGTGCCCAGTGTCAAGGTTTTACCACCCTGAGCATCAGTCCCACTTTGAGACACGCTTGCATGCATTACTCATTAGATCATTGAGTCTGAATATTTAAATGTACCTTGATTATTATTGTTCTAACTCTGTGTATACGAATTATTATTGTATTCACTATCCTAAACCAGTTTCCAGTAAACTTACTGTGTGGTTAAAGTACAAATGGTGTGAGGCTTTGTCAATTTCTATAGCAGGTGGAGTGACGGATATCCAGGTAACAGTAAAGGTACAATATCTAATATTACTGCTAGGTTATTGCTTGCTATTGGGTTTCACACCAACGCTATTACACAGCTGTGTTAAGGGGGTTGAGTAAATTCCTTAGGGGAAGAGAAGCAGAGTACAGGCCCAATTAACCGCTTCCCGACCGCCTCACGCAGATATACTGCGGCAGAATGGCACGGGCAGGCAAAATCACGTACCTGTTTGTGGCCCTTTAATTGCCTGCCCGTGGGTCGCGCACGCGCCACCAGCGGGGAGGGGTTATGGGCTGTCGGGAGCTCCGTGACCCCAGCCGCGGGACCAGCGGACCCGATCGCCGCTGGTGTCCCGTGATCGGGTCACAGAGCTGAAGAACGGGGAGAGGTCTGTGTAAACAAACCTCTCCCTGTGCTTCCTACTCTGCCTGTCATTGATCGGCTGTTCCCGGTCATCGGGAAAGCCGATCAATGATGTCAGACGTCAGCCCCGCCCCCTAATGTAAAAAAACACACACACGTCACAGCCCATAACCCCTCCCCTCCCCTAGTGGTTAACTCTTTCACTACCACTGTCATTTATACAGGAATCAATGCATTTAAATAGCATTGATTGCTGTATAAATGACAATGGTCCCAAAAATGTGTCAAAAATGTCTGATGTGTCCGCCATAATGTCGCAGTCACAATAAAAATCGCTGATCGGCGCCATTACTAGTAAAAAAAAAAATATTAATAAAAATGCTATAAAACTATCCCCTATTTTGTAATCACTATAACTTTTGCGCAAACCAATCTATAATCGCTAATTGCGATTTTTTTAACCAAAAATATGTAGAAGAATACGTATCGGCCTAAACTGAGGAAAAAAAATGTTTTTTTATATATTTTTTGGGGATATTTATTATAGCAAAAAGCTAAAAATATTGCATTGTTTTCAAAATTGTCGTGCTATTTTTGTTTATAGCGCAAAAAATAAAAACTGCAGGGGCGATCAAATACCACCAAAAGAAGGCTCTATTTGTGGTAAAAAAAAGGACGCCAATTTTGTTTGGGAGCCACGTCGCACAACCGCGCAATTGTCAGTTAAAGCGACGCAGTGCCGAATCGCAAAAAGGGGCCTGGTCCTTTAGCTGCCAATTGGTCCGGGGCTGAAGTGGTTAATTACCACCAGCTCCTTCGGGGGTAAGTGCTACATATACAACTATATAGATCAGGTCAAAATGAGGGACAAATGAGGAGGAAAGAGGGACAGAGGGACATTGCTCCAAATCAGGGACAGTCCCTCGAAATCAGGGACAGTTGGGAGGTATGCATATAGTGAGCAGCACAACACAGACTATCAGCTGCAGAGGAATTTACACTTCAGTGTAAACAAGGAGTTATGGAGGGATGACGTCTTCTCTTTATTATCCAGTTAAATCTGGCTCTGTGAAAGTTGTGTGTACCACATGGGAAACAGAATGCCCTTTAATCAAAAGTCAACTGTTCAAAAATTAGGAAAGGAAGAGGAGGGGTTAATTAAAAAGGGGAACAATTGTTTTCACCAAGCACCACTGGCAGAAGCAGATGGCACAGAAAAAGGTGAACCTGGACATCTACTTTAAATCCACAACATTTTAAAACTGGCAAATTAATAAATCCTCAAACATGCTTATAATGTATGTTTCTACAGGCGTGAAATGAAGCCATTTGGAGTGAAGGTGTGCATCATTGAGCCAGGATTTTTCAACACCCAGTTAACAAATACACAAGCTTTAAAAGCGGATTTACAAAGGGCTTGGGAAAGAACTACAGAAGAACTACGACAAAGTTATGGAGAGGAATATTATTTACAAAGTGAGTAATTTAACAATTGTAAATATCTTTCTTTATGGGAAAAATATAATTATTCTGGTTTAATTTTGTTGAATTACTTTTGACTATTTACACATTTATAATGTAAGTTTAACGACTTCAGCCCCGAAAGATTTGGCTGCTCAATGACCAGGGCATTTTTTGCGATACGGCACTGCGTCGCTTTAACTGACAATTGCGTGGTGGTGCGAAACTGTACCCAAACAAAATTGTCATATTTTTTTCCCCACGAATAAAGCTTTATTTTGGTGGTATTTGATCACCTCTGCGGTTTTTATTTTTTGTGCTATAAACAAAAGAGTGACAATTTTGAAAAAAAAACACAAGATCTTTTACTTTTTGCTATAATAAATATCCCAGTTTAAAAAAAAACGAAAACTGTTTTTTTCCTTAGTTTAGGCCGATATATATTCTTATACATATTTTTGGTAAAAAAAACGCAATAAGCGTATATTGATTGGTTTGCACAAAAGTTTAACGTCTACAAAATAGGGGATAGATTTATGGCATTTTTTTATTATTATTTTTTTTTTACAAGTTATGGCAGTGATCTGCGATTTTTATCGGGACTGCAAGATTGCGGCAGACAAATTGGACACTTTTGACACATTTTTGGGACCATTGACAATTATACAGCGATCAGTGCTATAAAAATTGCACTGATTACTGTATAAATGTCACTGGCAGGGAAGAGGTTATATCTATCTACGGGGGCGATCAAGGGGTTAACTGTGTTCCCTAGGTGTGTTCTAACTGTGGAGGGGACTGACTAGGGGAGGAGACAGATCAGTGTTCATACTTAGTATGAACACACAATCTGTCTCCTCTCCCCTGGGAGAACCAGGATTTGTGTGTTTACGCACACAGGTCACGGTTCTCGCTCTGTCAGGAGTGATCGTGGGTGCCCGATGGTCATCACGCCCGCAGGGCACTTGCTCCGGCTCTGGACACACGCTACGTGCGCCTCCTACAGCATCTTAAAAGGCCAACATACAGCTACGACGGCTCGCCCAGGGGAGCCAACCTGCCGCAGTATAACTGAGGCGGTCGGTTGGGAATCGGTTAAATGAAGAGGTTTTAACTCTGTCAGTGCTGGGCCCTGCTTTCCACTGAGGTGGCCAAACCATTTTTTTTGCTAGTTTTCACTTTATCATGTTTCAATATATTTTACCCACAGCTTTGGAAGTTTATAAAACAGCCCCAAACCAATACATTTAATGAAACCACAGGACTTGTGGAATAAAAATGGTGCTGATAGTTGTGCAAATCTTTATTAAAACATTATTTTCTAAAATCATTATTAGAGCTTAAAAACACAGCCTAAATTACAAAACTCCTACTAAATCTAAAAAATAAAACTATTAATTGTAGCGCCTACCCCGACTTTCCTGGGAGTCTAATGGTGGCTACCGGGGATAGGGAAGGCTGGCATACATCCTCGGGGTACAGGTTTTTGGGCATGGTGAACCAGAAAGAATGCTGGGTGCCAGTCACTTTTATGCTTTAAACAATAGAGAAATGTATTTCTCAAACAGGAAAAATGCGGGAGATTGGGGAATAGGGCACAGGACACACTTAGTAGTGATAAGCAACAGGCAGATTGGCAGACTCCTTAGGCAAAACATGTAAGACAGACAGCAATACAGGAATAAGAGCCTTTAAGCCAGGGGTCAAGTCCTGGGGAAAAAAGTGTGGGAAATCCCACCCAAGATCCACTCTCCCACCAAAAAAAATAAAATAATGATACGCTCATATGCACGAACGCTTCAAAAGTGATATTTTTCATCCAATTTTTCGTATTGTGTGTATGAAGCTTAACTGTTAGTACATTAAAAAAAACAATCCTCAATAAACATAAATACGGTAATTCTCTGAATAATCAGCATTCATTCAATTGTGCTTCCATGCAAATGTGAACATCATGTTCTGATCTTTATTGGGGAATTTTATTTTGTATATAGAGTGTTTATGTGGTGAGTTTACACTTTTCATTGAACAGAGTTGGGATAACACAGGGTTAAACGGAAAGGTCAGAAATGAACTGCACATTATCTGGACAGAATGCTTGGGGAGATAGTGATGTGTTCCTGTTAGGAGATGTATGTTAGCTTGGGGGGCTGCAAACTCTGCAGGGCTCCAACACACACTCGCTGCTATTCCAACCCTTCACATATTTCCACATAAACTTCCCTCCTGGCATTAAACTTTGCCAGGTATTGTGCTCAGCTTACCACCCCAAACTGATGTTCCTCCCTCAGCTCACCTCTCTCCCTGCATGTCCTGTGAGCAGAATAGCTGTGCTCCTCCTCTGGGTTCTCTCATCATATGGAACTGAAGATAGAGGAGGGGGGATTCAGCGGGACACACAGAGCAAGTATGCAGTTGACAGGGGGGGGATGAGGAGACAGAAAATCTGGAGGGGCCGGCGGGGAGGAGCGCATCACGAGAGGTCTAACTAAATACAATCTCTTAGCAGCAGGGACCTGATCTACCTGCCAGCTAGCTGTGATTGACAGGTAGATCGAAGCGGAATCTGTCATGGGGACCCATACTGGCAATGCCTGAATGGTCAGGTGTGCGGCACTTACTATTGCAAGTTGTGTCGGCAGCTGCTGGTGTAGCACCTGCCACACAGCTTGCATACTTCAAAGTCTTGCAGGACACGGCTGCTAAAGGGAACCGAGTTCCTGTTGTGGAAAAAGTACAGGAACTCCGTTCCCATGCGTTCCCGCAGGACTTGGGCCCTGCTTTAAGCTAAACCAGCACATCTGTACTTTGTAGGACAAGCTGTCTCCTCTAGTAACTGAACTCCATCCCTCTAGAATTGTTTCCGGATTTTGGCAGGCTTTCCTCTGCATAAACTTGAACACCCGGATAGGCCACGATTAGGCCCTTAGGCAGCCCTTTGATGACATCAGGGGCCACAGTATCTTATATCTTGTGAGTTTACAACCACTGGTTTAAAGTATGCTTAAACGGCATCTAAAGCAAAACTTTTTGTCCAGTGTTGGATAGTGTGGTAAGGGGTTTTGACTCCAATCAGGTTTTTATTGCTGCCTGTGCGGTACTTGCTGGGACCAGTTTCATCGGGACTAAACAAAGAAAAAGCTAAAGTTTTAAATTGTCCTAAGAACTAGAATAGTGGAGAAGTCTTGCAACGGGGATACTTGTTCTGGTGACAACTGCCTAAGAGTGGGATTTTCCTAACTTGAGAGGAAATTTCATCCTAAATATCCATAGGACAGGGAGTGAAGGGAAATCTTCCCAATGAGACACAGCACAGGAGTTGTAGCCATTTCCTATGCTATCCCATATAAAAAAATATTTAAAAAAAATTGTCTTTATATACAGTATCTCACAAAAGTGAGTACACCCATCACATTTTTGTAAATATTTTATTCTTTCTTTTCATGTGACAACACTGAAGAAATGACACTTTGCTACAATGTAAAGTAGTGAGTGTACAGCTTGTATAACAGTGTAAATTTGCTGTCCCCTCAAAATAACAACACACAGACAACAAACCGCTGGCAACAAAAGTGAGTACACCCCTAAGTGAAAATGTCAAAATTGGGCCCAAAGTGTCAATATTTTTTGTGGCCACCATTATTTTCCAGCACTGCCTTGACCCTCTTGGGCATGGAGTTCACCAGAGCTTTACAGGCTGCCAATGGAGTTCTCTTCCACTCCTCCATGAGGACATCACAGAGCTGGTGGAGGTTAGAGACTTTACGCTCCTCCACCTTCCGTTTGAGGATGCCCCACAGATGCTTAATAGGGTTTAGGTCTGGAGACATGCTTGACCAGTCCATCACCTTTACCCTCAGCTTCTTTAGCAAGGCAGTGGTTGTCTTGGAGGTGTGTTTGGGGTCGTTATCATGTTGGAATACTGCCCTGTGGCCCAGTCTCCGAAGGGAGGGGATCATGCTCTGCTTCAGTATGTCACAGTACATGTTGACATTCATGGTTCCCTCAATGAACTGTAGCTCCCCAGTGTCGGCAGCACTCATGCAGCCCCAGACCATGACACTCCCACCACCATGCTTGACTGTAGGCAAGACACAGTTGTCTTTGTATGTGGTTGCCGCCACACACGCTTGACACCATCTGAACTGAATATGTTTTTCTTGGTCTCATCAGACCACAGGACATGGTTCCAGTAATCCATGTCCCTAGTCTGCTTGTCTTCAGCAAAACTGTTTGCGGGCTTTCTTGTGCTTCATCTTTAGAAGAGGCTTCCTTCTTGGAACGACAGCCATGCAGACCAATTTGATGCAGTGTGCAGCGTATGGTCTGAACACTGACAGGCTTACCCCCCACCCCTTCAACCTCTGCAGCAATGCTGGCAGCACTTCCCAAGGACAACCTGTGGATATGACACTGAGCATGTGCACTCAACTTCTTTGTTCGACCAATGGCAAGGCTTGTTCTGAGTGGAACCTGTCCTGTTAAACCACTGTATGGTCTTGGCCAACGTGCTGCAGCTCAGTTTCAGGGTCTTGGCGATCTTCTTATAGCCTAGGCCATCTTTATGTAGAGCAACAATTCTTTTTTCAGATCCTCAGAGAGTTCTTTGGCATGAGGTGCCATGTTGAACTTCCAGTGACCAGTATAAGAGAGTGAGAGCGATAACACCAAATTTACCACACCTGCTTCCCATTCACACCTGAGACCTTTTAACACTAATGAGTTACATGACACAGGGGAGGGAAAATGGCTAATTGGGCCCAATTTGGACATTTTCACTTAGGGGTCTACTCACTTTTGTTTCCAGCGGTTTAGACATTAATGGCTATGTGTTGAGTTATTTTGAGGGGATGGCAAATTTACACTGTTTCACGCGTGCGGACCGTTCAGATCCGCCTGTTAGTTTTTTCAGCAGACCTGAACAGTCGCTCCATACATCTCTATGGAGCGACGGATGTCAGCGGTGACATGTCAGCTGACATCCGAGCCGCTTCGCAAAATCCAGACGGATGGAAACCCTATTTTCCATCCGTCTGGAGGATCAGATGAAAAACAGACAGGTGGTCCATAATCATCCGATCCCCCCATAGAGGAGAGCAGAGATCTGACAGGTCCGTTTCTGCACAGTGTGCAGAGACGGACTTGTCATCTGCCGGCTCGGCAGGGATCAACGGAGCGATCCCTGCTGAGCAAGCGGAATGGTTGAATATGGATCCGCACATGTGAAAGGGGCCTTAGGCCCCTTTCACACCGGGGCGTTTTTCATGCTAAAAATAGCGCCTGTTCACCGCATGAAAAAATCTGGCCCCTTTAACTCCAGTCTGAAAGCCTGGCGGGCTTTCACACTGGAGCGGTGCGCTAGCAGGACGGCAAAAAAAGTCCTGCTAGCAGCATCTTTGGAGCGGTATAGGAGCGTTGTGTTCACCGCTCCTATACCGCTCCATCCCATTGATTTGAATGGGAAACCGCGGTAAAACCGTGGCAATACCGCCGCAAAGCGCTGCTACGGCGGCGCTCTGCGGGGGTGTTTAACCCTTTTTCGGCCGCTCGCGGGGGGTTAAAACTGCACCGCGAGAGGCCGAATACCGCGGTGTGTGTGTGTGTGTATATATATAAATTCTAAAATTCTAAGTTCCTCTCACATTAATTCATGTAAATGTAATTTAAAAGAATATTCCTGCATATTTTTTTTTTTTTTAGGTGTAAAGTTGGTTGATGCAGTGAAGCTGGTATGCAACAACAATCTGCAGCTGGTCCCACAAGCAATAGAGCATGCTCTGTCCGCAGTTCATCCATGGACACGATATTCTGTAGGCTGGGATTCTAAGCTCATATATGTGCCCTTGTCCTATTTTCCCACTTTTATCGTAGACTTTCTCCTAACTATTTCACAACCTAGACCAGCACAGGCAAAGTGATTGTGTATTTGATTGTCCTATTATTTTGATTTTCCTAAGCTATTATACGAATGGAATGTTATAATATGAATGAATATGAACACTCATTACCTCAGCCTGCCAAAAGTAAATTAAAGTGATTTTAAAGGTTCATTTATTTTATATATTTTTTTTAAATAACAAACATGTTATACTTACCTCCTCTGTGCAAGGGTTTTGCACAGAGTGGCCCTGATCCACCTTTTCTGCCCCCCCCCCCCCCCCCCCATGGCACTCCTGGCTCCTCCTTCTCGAGGGCCCCCTCGGAGACCCGATTTTCTAGGGGGCACTCGTGTGGTCGTGCTCCCAAGTCCTGCTGCTGCATCCATTGGCACAGACAGTAGGACTTGCCCCACCCCCTGGCTCTCGTGTCACTGGATTTGAGTGACAGCAACAGGAGCCAATGGCTCCTGCTGCTATCAATCTATCCAATAAGGACCCGAGACAGCGGCTGGAGCTGCTGTGCTTGTTCCCATCGCTGGAACAATCGCCTCAGCTAAGAAAAAGGAGGGGTCTGGGGGGGTTCTGCAGCACAAAAGGTTTTTCACCTAATGCATAGAATGCATTAAGGTCAAAAACCCTGAGGGTTTACAAAACCCTTTAATAGACAGTTGGGGGCACAATCAAATACGTTTTTTTAAATATTTCTATAAATTACATTAAGGGGAAAAGTGGGAACATATGTCTGCTATTACTGCAGTATTTACCTTCAAAGTAATATTTGTGATAAAAAATAATATTAGAGATGTATAGGTTAACCACTAGAGGGAGCTCTGTATTTGAATTGGCCTCTTTCATTCATCCCTGCTAAACATCCGGGATATCAGCATGTTGCATCCTTTTCTCTTCCAGGACATTTTTCACTTTTTTTCTGTGAGGTTTGACAATTATTCAGTCATGCAACAATATACCTAAATTAATTGTATATCTTTTCTTTTTTTTTTTGATAGTTAGATCTTCCTTTTGCCAGTATTTAATATCAACATACATTTTTTACTATATGAAGGAGAAAAGATCAAAACTAGTCCAAAACACATAAAATAAAATGGTACAGTATAGACCAGTAATGGCGAACCTTTGCACCCCCGATGTTTTGGAACTACATTTCCCATGATGCTCTGGCTCTCTGCAGTGTAGTGGAGCATCATGGGAAATTTAGTTCCAAAACATCTGGGGTGCCAAGGTTCGCCATCACTGGTATAGACACACACAAAATTACCCCTTTTTGAAAATGGACACCCCCAATGTGATCTTATTTTTTTGCAACTTTTTTAGGAAATGTAGAAACATGCTGGTTTTAAAGGCTATGGAGCTACCTTTGGAGCATGTTACACCTGCATTTAGGGTGTAACATGTAACCTGTTCCAGCAGCACCCCTCACCAGCTATTCCTTACACCCGCTGTCACATTTGAAATTGGGGGGTCTACGCCTACATAGCCGCTTCATTCGTTCACACAGATTTGTGAATAAATAAGTCACTGCAGCAGACAGGCTTGTAGTTTCAATGGAATTCAAGCATGCTGATCAGTGCACTCATAGTCCATTCACTCCTCCTCCAGCTTTCAAATAGAAAGCCTTTACAGAGGTACAGGCAGAAAGCAGGAGGGAGAGTGTGCAGGAGTCTGGCATTGCACCCGTGATCCAATGATTGTGGGGTGAAATACGTTGCAGGCTCCTGCAGGGAAAATAATATATACTTTTTTTCCTGCAAAAATATGTGTATTTATTTTTTTTCCCTGAAAACTGAACTTAGCCTTTAAGGAAGATAAGGTGTGCTTAAAGTGATTGTAAAGCTTTTTTTCTTTTTGTTTTTTTTAAATAACAAACATGTCATACTTACAGCTAAGGACGGCTAAGATAAAACATGAAAGACACATAGCAAAGGAGAGCAAAAAAAAATCCCAAGAAATTCTTTAAGTATGTAAACAGTAAAAAAGGGAGGACAGACCCTATTGGCCCCATAAAGAATGAGGAAGGACATCTGGTTACAGAGGATGGGGAGATGGTGAAGGTATTATTCTTCTCCTCAGTCTTCATGAGGGAATCGGGGGGGGGGGGCTTCAGTAACCAAAACTGCAGTGTTTATCCTCATGACACATCACAGGAAGCACCTGCATGGTTAACAGAGGACAGAATTAAAATTAGACTTGGGAAACTTAACATTAATAAATCACCGGGACCAGATGGCTTGCACCCGAGGGTACTTAAGGAATTTGGTCAAGTAATTGCCAGACCATTGCTCCTAATTTTTACTGACAGTCTACTGACTGTAATGGTACCAGCTGATTGGAGAAAAGCCAATGTAGCACCAATATTTAAAAAGGGCCCAAAATACATCCCTGGGAATTATAGAGAAGTTAGCCTAACATCAATAGTATGTAAACTCTTGGAGGGGATGATAAGGGACTATATACAAGATTTTAGTGATGAGAACAGTATCATTAGCAGTAATCAGCATGGATTCATGAAGAATCGTTCTTGCCAAACCAATCTACTAACCTTCTATGAGGAGGTGAGTTGCCAGCTAGATAAAGGAAGGCCTGTAGACGTGGTGTATCTGGATTTTGCAAAAGCATTTGACACAGTTCCCCATAAACGTTTACTGTACAAAATAAGGTCCATTGGCATGGACCATAGGGTGAGTACATGGATTGAAATCTGGCTACATAGGGCGAGTTCATAGGGTGGTAATTAATGGGGAATACTCGGAATGGTCAGGGGTGGGTAGTGGGGTCCCCCAGGGTTCTGTGCTGGGACCAGTCCTATTTAATTGGAGGATGGGGTAAACAGTTAAATTTCTGTATTTGAGGACGATACTAAGCTAAGTAGGGCAATAACTTTTCCGCAGGATGTGGAAACCTTGCAAAAAGATCTGAACAAATTAATGGGGTGGGCAACTACATGGCAAATGAGGTTCAATGTAGAAAAATTTAAAATAATGCATTTGGGTGGCAAAAATATGAATGCAATCTATACACTGGGGGTAGAACCTCTGGGGGGGATCTAGGATGTAAAAGGACCTTGAGGTCCTAGTAGATGATAGGCTCAGTAATGGCATGCAATGCCAAGCTGCTGCTAACAAAGCAAACAGAATATGGGCATGCATTAAAAAGGGCATCAACTCCAGAGATAAAATGATAATTCTCCTGCTCTACAAGACTCTGGTCCGGCCGCACCTGGAGTATGCTGTCCAGTTCTGGGCACCAGAACCCCTTTGGAGTTATTACTTATCACTTCTTGTCATCATTCAATACATCATGGAGATTTCTATTTCTGGGGATGCTTTGTAAGCGGTCGCCCCACGCGCATTTCCATTACCTCAGCTCCCGGGACAGACAACAACCTTAGTGGCCCCTGTTTGCAGTAATGCATATCTTTGAACCGTAGCTCCATATGAGCAATTAGGCTAGTCATCCTTTCTTTTCTTCATCCAATCCCCCCTTTTTTGATGTTTAAATCAAAACCAGATTTTATCAGTATTTGTATTTTTTGCAGACATATGGATATAGCAGCTCCTAAAGAAGTGGTTCTGTACCACGAAATGCATTGAGCACTGTAGGCTGCAACCATGTTCTTTCTATACATCATCATTTAGTGCATATCATATTATTTTGATATTTTATAAATTTTTCAATCATTTTTTCAAATGGAGTTTTTATGTATTTTTTACATCGGTAACTGGAATGTTTTGCTATATAATTTTTACGTGTAATAAATATATATATATATATGTAGCGGGGACACTTTCACAAGTGTACGCTATGTGTGGAAATGTATCTTTTTCCCTCAGAACAGTAATGGGGTTCTGAGGGTTAATTGTGTAGGTTAACTTTGGCATCAGTTTGGCTAGGCTGTACTAGGGTTCTGCCTGGTCACAGTGAAGTACACATGACAGGCCTAGAACCAGGCCTGGTTGGACGTCTTAGGTATCAGTCTTCCCCAGAACCAATCAGTGGGTGCGCCTGGCCCCGCTGTGTAGTCTGGGGAAGGGTACTTAAGGTGCTGAAGTCACGTGTTTGGGGTTCGGCCGCAGTCCTGTTTCCTGGTTCTGGACCGGGGTAGTCCTGTGAGGGGTCCCAGGCCTGGGAACGCTTGACTCGCCTGGTCTGGGGCAAGGATCTGTCTGTTCCCGAGTCTCGGAGCCGATTAGCCCGAGGCCCAGTAACTGAAGGAGGATTCAAGGTGTCCCGGTGTGCTCTCATCACTGGAGGGGCACCACAGCTCGCATAAGTGACGGGGAGAGGACTCTTCGGAGGAGGGCCAACAAGCTGGCATCTCAAGAGGAGCCTGGTTGCTGAGTTGTATGGACACTAAAGAATCCACACTTCCACAGTACTGCCAAGGAGACAGCGAAAGTTAAAGGTACTGTGGGAAAGGTTCCTATTTACCTCTGGTTGCAAGTTCATTCTGTGTCAGAGACTTTTAACAAGTTTCCAGATCACATTGTCAGCTGCCATACCTCTGGCTAGAGGTTTGTCTGTCATTGAAGTACCCAGCTGCGAGTGGCTACTCTCTGAGTTTGACTAAAGACATTTGCGGATGTCAGCAGTTCAAGGTGCCTGAGTTTCTTCAACCTTGCCCTCTGTTCCTATCTGAGACTGCGTTTTGTTGGATGTTACCACTGCAAGAAAAAAAACCTTTAACCACTTAAGCCCGGACCAATTTGCTGCCAAAGGACCAGGCCCCTTTTTGCGATTCGGCACTGCTTCGCTTTAACTGACAATTACGCGGTCGTGCAACGTGGCTCCCAAACAAAATTGGCGTCCTTTTTTTGGTGGTATTTGATAGCCCCTGCGGTTTTTTTTTTTTTGCGCTATAAACAAAAATAGAGCGACAATTTTGAAAAAATTCAATATTTTTTTACTTTTGCTATAATAAATATCCCCAAAAAATATATAAAAAAACATTTTTTTTCCTCAGTTTAGGCCGATATGTATTCTTCTACATATTTTTGGTAAAAAAAAAAAATCGCAATTAGCGATTATTGATAGGTTTGCGCAAAAGTTATAGCGTTTACAAAATTGGGGATAGTTTTATAGCATTTTTATAATTTTTTTTTTTTTTACTAGTAATCGCGGTGATCAGCGATTTTTATTGTGACTGCGACATTATGGCGGACACATCAGACATTTTTGACACATTTTTGAGACCATTGTCATTTATACAGAAATCAGTGCTATTTAAATGCACTGATTCCTATGTAAATGGCAATGGCAGTGAAGGAGTTAACCACTAGGGGGCGGGGAGGGGCTAAGTCTGTGACGTGTGTGTTTTTTTAACAGTAGGGGGCGTGGCTTTAAGTCTGACGTCACTGATCGGCTTTCCGATGACAGGGAACAGCCGATCAGTGACAGGCAGTGTAGGAAGCACAGGGAGAGGTTTGTTTACACAGACCTCTCCCTGTTCTTCAGCTCTGTGACCCGATCGCGGGACACCAGCGGCGATTGGGTCTGCTGGTCACGCGGCCGCTGTCATGGAGCTCAGGACCGGGTCGTGAGCGCGACCCACGGCTGGGCTCTTAAAGGGCAACGTACCGGTACGTTGATCTGCCCAGCCGTGCCATTCTGCCGACGTATATGTGCAGGAGGCGGCCCTTAAGCGGTTAAAAGGACTTTTATTGTGTCAGCATCCAAAGTTGTTGGGTACTAACCCTGGGAACCCCTGGACATTCATCAACAAGCCAAGCGGAGGTAACCGGTAAGCCCAAAAGTCAAGGCTGCCCCATCGAGGGTTATGGCCTCTACATATATGTGTATATATATGAAATGGCATTTACATATATACTTACTGTTAAACTCTATACAACTTTCTTTTATACTATATCTAGCTGTTTGTCAATTGCCTCACTGAAAGTCCCCAAACTCTCCTCTATATTTATTTATATTTTTTTATATCTATACCAAAATGTTTTGCCTTTCATTTCTATTTTAAACTGAATAGGTTGTTTTACAAGGTGATTGTTTACAATCACTTTAAGTCACTGTCAACTTTTAACCAATTGTAGTAACCCCTTTCCTCTTATTTAACATAAACTCGGATTCCTATTCTTCTGCTTATCTCTATGAATTAATATAAAGTCTACATTTATAGTTTCCTTTGCTAATATACTGTTTGCTTCTTCATACACTAACAACAGGATTAATATAGTTTAACACTATAATCACTATTAATTCATGGCATACAACAGGAGCAATAACACACATATATAACAATTGATCAAATTCCACTGAGTACTGTTCATCTTATGAATTTAAGAAGGCTTGATTCCTCACAAATTTAGTCCAGCAGGACCAGTTTAACAAGATGATTCCCCAAAGATTCACAATTTTTGGTTATTGGTCAAGGTGCTCTCTCCCTCTGCGGCTCTAGATTCTCCTTCTAATTTCTGTAGGACTAAAAAAAATATCATCAGTACTGAGCAATATCTTGCTAAAGACACAGACCGCCCACCAAGCAACGAGCATTCGGTCTGATTACTCAGCACCCGTTGTGTCAGATATGACCACCGTAGTAGCATATAGCACTAAGGGAAAAGCAGAGCCTCGCCTGATACCTCGCTTACCACCATTATAGGTCTCCAGTAGAGATGGGCCACACACATCCCCCTCCCCCTCTGGTTCAGTTTGCACTAGAACCTTTGAACATTGTGAAAATTCGGAGCCGAATAATGAACCCCATTAAAGGCTATGGGACCTGAACTGTAAAAATCTAAATTGCACATTTTGAGAGCTTAGATGCAAGTTATTGGGCATACAAAGGGTATGGGGGTACAGGTACTGCCCTGGGGGTATCAATGAAAAAACATTTGTAAAAAAGATGGATTTTTAATTGAGCAGTGATTAACTTAAAGTGCTTAAAGTGAATATAGTGCCTGGGGGTCCCCTTGGTGTTGTTAATTGTGCCCATGAAACCTATACCAAAAAATTAGGGCTGTTACTGATTAAAATTTTCGTGTTCGATTAATCAATTTTTTTAAATCAATTAATCGACTAATTTCGATTAATTATAACGCACATACAGATCCAACTACTTTTAGCTGATCTCCTTGCATTGCAACTCAGCATTAGTCAGTGGTAAATGTGGTATACACTGTATACAATCACCCAACACTAGTTAGTTCCCACAATCCAAGACAGAAGGTGCAATCAGCGCAAAAATACACCCCCCTTATGCAAGCTGGACACTAAAGAATTTTCACAGAATTCAAATAGCAATGGTAAATATGGATATAAGTGCAGCGCAAAAACAATTAATAAAATAAATAATAACAACAGAACAAATAATAATAATAATAAATCTGAAGGCAATTAGAGAGATGAAATAACAGTCCAGAGAGACGATAAACAGCCAGATCCACAAGTTATTCAGTGCTGATCCACACGGCAAAAATATCACAGCTTATCAGCCTCTAAGGGCAACAATGTTAAAAATGGAGGTTATCAAATTTGCCTACACTTAGCTCACTGAATGATCCCAGTTAACCACATCCATGTTTACCCTCACTGTCCAGGCGGTCCGGTGACACCACGGAAATCGACGTCACCGGACTCCTCACCCCTTCCCTTCGTTAGCAGACGGAGGCACTTGGGGAAGGGGAAGGAGTCTGGTGACGTCGATGTCCGTGACGTCACCGGATCTCCGACGGAACTCCCTGAAGACCCGGAAGTTGGCGGAGAATTTTGATCGATAAAAAAAAATTAACGATTAATCAAGGAATTAATCGTTAATTTCCGAAGCCCTACAAAAATGTCTTCCAGATAAAATTAACACCCACAGAGCTAGGAAGCATAGACAGTCTTTCAGAGATTTCAGATCCAGAAAACACTTAATCAGCAGCATCGGTATCAGGGGCTTGATAGCTGCTGCTAATCCAGGACTAATTCATTTTGATAAATGTCAGTCGGTCAACGGAGTCTGTGGACAGGCACACTCTTTTATCTGTCACAAAACCTGAATGCCTGTTCGGAAAGCACACTGAATGCAGGGCAGACCAGCAGCTCAATTGCATACTGGACAAGTTCTGGCCAGTGGTCTATTCTCATAACCCAGTGGATTGCCAACTGGAAAGCTCTCCATCTCTGTTTTTGCTCCCAGATAATCTCCCACCATATAATGCAGATGCTGCCAATGGGATGTGGAAGCTTACAGCCCTAGGCACCGAGGACTAAAACCATTTTAAAATGGCCCCCTTCTCCATCACTCAGCAGCCTCAAACTAGCCTTTTCATGAAACTGTAACCTAGCAGAGTCTGGAAAGGCATTACATAAACTTGTCTTTAAGGTGTCCTCAAGATATTTCATCCTCTGCTCCCTCTGTGAGGACTGGATGAGTTCCAAGACTTTCCCCTTATAACAGTGGTCAAGGAGGGTTACCAACCAATAGTGATGCCACAAATTCTCAAGGTCCTTTCGCAGTGACCTCATCATCATCATCCCCTCCATCCTCATCATCACTGGAGCCAACTTGGCAATATGCTGCAGCTGGGAGAACATGACTGCCGATTTGTTGTTTACCAGGGTTCTCTCCTCTCTGTAGGCTCATGTTCCTACCTTCCTCAACCTCAGAACCAACATCAGATTCAAGTAATACCTGTGCATCTTCAAGGAGCAAGTGGCTGATGCTGTGTTCAAATAACTTAGCTAACTTCTCCATGCATAATGCTGGGGCTATGGCAGAAGTAGCTGTGGACAAGGAGGCAGAATAAGCCACTCTGGCAGCTGCGGTGGACTGCAAACTAATCTCTACTTGGGTGATAGAGGATGAGGATGGTTTAGTAAGCCAGTCCACCACCTCCTGTGCATGCTGTGGCTGGATAGTATGGGCAACATCACCAAACAGAGGAAATGATGCCCTGGCTGGGGACAGACCATGTCCACGTTTGCCACGTGGACACAGACGCTGCTTGCCCCATCATAGTGCCATGGGAACGTCTGCCTCTCTTTGTTGGCCTTTCAGACATGATGGGGGGGGGGCTTATTATTGACATTTAATAGCGATGGGGAAATGTATACTTGGATGCACTTTAATAAATGGAAAGTTTTCTGTACTTTAACTTGAGTTCTCACTACACAGACACACTTCACTGACTACAATATACTGCAGTAAAACTGCACTGGTGCACTTAAATATACTGCAGTAAAAGTGCACTAACGCACTTCAATGTACTTCCATAAAAGTACCCTGACACACTTCAATATACTGCCATAAAAGTATCCTGGTAAAATTCAATATACTGCAGTAAAAATGCACTAACGCACTTCAATATTCTGTAGTAAAAGTGCACTAATGACCTCAATATATTGCCATAAAAGTGTACTAACGCCCTTCAATATACTGCCGTAAAAGTACTCTGACACACTTCAATATATTGCAGTAAACGTGCACTGACGCACTTCAATATACTGCAGTAAACGTGCACTAACGCACTTCAATATACTGCAGTAAATGTGCACTAATGCACTTCAATATACTGCAGTAAAAGTGCACTAACACACTTCAATATACTGCAGTAAACATGCACTACGCTCTTCAATATACTGCAGTAAATATGCAATACGCTCTTTAATATACTGCAGTAAACATGCACTAACGCAGTTCAATATACTACAGTATACGTGCACTAACACACTTCAATATACTGCAGTAAACGTGCACTAACATACTTCATTATACTGCAGTAAAACTGCTCTGACGCACTACTATACTGCAGTAAAACTGCCCTGACCCTCTACACTGACACACTTCAATATACTGCAGGTAACCTACCCTGAAACACTAAACTAACACTACAGTAAAAATTAACAGTCGGACGACAGTCACGCTGCACTCACACTCACGCTGACCTCACAATCTCTATATTCACACTAAACTGACACTAAAGTAAAATAGGAAGGTCGCAAGACACTCACGCTGCACTATCACTATATTCACACTACACTGACACTCTAAACTCACAATAGAATCACAATAGCACACTATAGCACATTAACTTGCTAGAAGCAATGAACAGAGCCCTGTTCTATCTATCTCCACTCCAATATTACACTGCAAATGGCTGCTCTGGGAAGAGACATTTTATAGTGTGGGGTGGGTCTATGAGCAGTGAGCAATGATTGGGCACAGTCATCATTACTTTCTCCAATCATGGCTCTGACAGTGTTCCGTGCCCTGATTGGCTGAAGTAATGAAGGTTTTGCCCAATCAGGGGTGCCAATGCACTATCCGGCATGCAGTGCATTGTGGGGTGCTTAGCGAGCCAAACAAACGTTTGAACGCTCTGACAATTCGGGTGTTTCGCCGAATGGGTGAACAGACAATTTTCAACTCAAACTCATGCTCGGTCCAAACCGTTCACCCAACACTAGTCTCCAGTCCTTTAGACATCGATCTGCCTGAGGCGGATGTGCAACCCTATTGATTGAACCATAGGAGGCTTATGATAGTCACAGAGGGACATGATCATCTTCCTAGAAAATAAATAGCTTTTATCTTTACTAAGTCATTAGATTTTTTACTTCTGACTGTAAAATTAAATGAAATATGTAAGTACTGTTTAGTCTAGAAGGCTAAAAACACCTTTCATTAATTATCTTATAAAATAGGACTCCCTTTGTTACCTTATATTAACATAAAACTTCACTTTTCCTTTCATATAGGATAAGCATGCATTCCTAGGGCTAATATTTCTTTAAGCCTAAGGGGTATACATTACTTGCTTAAATAAATCTTTGGCCTACAAAGATAAGACCTAGTTTGGCTAAATGCCCAGATAAGTTGATAATATGCTTACTGAGCAAACTAATACAGCGCCTGTACAGTGACTGCAAAAATCCGGCCCCATTCACTTCAGTGTGAAAGCCGGTGGGCTTTCACACTGGAGCGGTGCGCTAGCAGGACGGTCAAAAAAGTCCTGCTAGCAGCATCTTTGGAGCGGTATAAGAGCGGTGTATTCACCGCTCCTACCCATTGATTTCAATGGGACACCGCGGTAATACGGGGGATTTTAACCCTTTTTCGGCCGCTAGCGGGGTTAAAACCACACCGCTAGCGGCCGAATACCGCGGCTAAAATGACGGTAAAGCAGCGCTAAATATAGCGTTGCTTTACCGTCGCAGCGGCTCCCACCCCAGTGTGAAAGGGGCCTTAGGGTATTTTCACACTGCTCTGTAGCATATGCATTTTTAACCGCGATTTAGATATGTTTGAGATGCATTGCTGGTGCGTCTTTGGGTTGCCTGCACCTGTGAAAAATGGACATGTGACTCAAAAATTCGATTTCCATTCATTTCAATGGGAAGCTGCATTTTTGGTGCAGTTTTCAAAACCGCACCAAAGATGCAGCATGCAGGACTTTTCAAAACACACTGCACCGGTAACACAGTGGTGTGAAAAGTCACAAAGGATTTAAATAGAAACATTTATTATTTGTTTTATACCTGTAAGGCAAAAGGTATAATGAGCTAGTATGCACTGCATACTAGCTCATTATGAAATACTTACCTTAGAACGAGGCATCGGCAGCTGTTCCCGGTCCATGCCGAGGGAGCTGACATTTCCCCTTGGTGTGTCTTCCGGGTTTGTGGCTCCGGCACTGTGAGTGGCTTTTTTCCAGCAAGGTCCAGGACATGGCCGGACCTTCACAGTGCATGCGTCGCAGACGTCAGTGGCTGCATGCAAAGTGAATAACTCCTAAACCGTACAGGTTTAGGAGATATTAATTTTACCTACAGGTAAGCCTTATTATATACAACCGCTTTAAGTTAGTCCACAAGATTCAAACACATTGGCACCTCCAAATTCCAGTTTACTCAATTAAATGGAGTCCACGATGTGACAATGTTTGAACACAGAACTTCCCAAATAAGATAAAACTTTCAAGCCCTCAGAAAATGTGCTAATGTCATGTTCAGTGCTGCTCAATCTGCTCCTACAGATAAGAGCCAGAAGGAGCTAAGCTTCAAATGTAAAGGATTATTTTAGAAAATGACACCTTGTGAGCAGGCTATTTATTTACACAGAATATATATATATATATATATATATATATATATATATATATATATATATATATATATATATATATATATAACACACACCGTTGTGCTCATAGATTTACATACCCTGGCAGAATTTATGATTCCTTGGCCATTTTTCAAAGAATATGAATGATAACACAAAAACTTTTCCTCACGCATCATGGCAGCACACACTGGGTTGTTACTCTGCCCCCACAACCTGACAGGATTGGTTAACTATAAATTCGAAAGAGAGACACCCCGCTTGATTCTGTTTTCTATCTTCACCTGATACGATTGGATGTATATCGCACCTCTTACTGCATTCTCCCCAATAGGTTAAGCCTCTCCTGGATGGAAGTCTCTCCTGTACAGTCTCTAAAGAAGCTATATGAAGAGAACCCCAATCTGGTGGACTCGGGGGCATGTTTTCTGCATATATATGAGCTTTAAATAAGCTTGGACACTTTGCAGTGGCCTCCTATCCTTTTCCTTACACAGCAAGCAGTTCTTTACCTTTTCTTTTTCCTGTTCGTCTGGCAATTATGGGCTCTGTAGTCCCTCTGGCAGCCAGTTATCTAACCAACATGGCAGCCGCATCACTTCAGCCGCGTTCTGCGCATGCACGGAAGGAAGTGAGGTAGCCAAGGAGTCTTTCTGCCCTCTTCCAAGATGGAACGGGGGCTGAAGGGCTTCTGTGCATGTGCCATAATGTCACTTCCTCCTCTGTGGCGGCAGCGATTTTAAAAACAGCTCTGCATTCCTGTCAGTGTCTGTTGGCTGGTTTACAGACTTTGCTGCTGTTCAGGAGTAGGGTTGCCACCTGTACGGGATTCACCCAGACAGTCCGGGTTCTGAATCATCTGCCCGGTTTTCAGACTCTCTGAAACCCGGGACAGACCATTCAGATAGGGGGAGATCCTCTAGCATATTTGTCACTGTAGAGACAGCAGCAGTGTCACTGCGTCTCCATAAATACACTTTGCTGGTGTGTTTGTTATAATCTAAAGCTCATTGCTGTCCCCCCCCATTCAGGCTCCTGTAGGGTCTCTTATCAGTGACTTAACTCTCCCCCCCCCCCCCTCTGATCACTAGTGCGGTGTGCCAAGAGGCGGAGCTGAGGAGGAGAGATCATGTCAGGAGGAGTAGATGCTGTCGGGCAGGCGCTGCTCACACTACATACAGGGAAGAGGTGAGCTGAAAGTTTTTCTCTGAGTCTCCTAGGGTGGAAAGCTGACAGGATTTGTTTTGCAGTAATTGCTGTGAAGGGTTAAGGTGACAGGAGGATCGTTCTGAAGTGTGTCTGATGATATCTTCCAAGCCTCACACCTCTGTCTATACAAATGTGTGCAGAGATCGCTGGGACTGCAGCCAAGCTTTTAAGGTAAGTTTTTGCCATGTCAGGATTAGGATTGACACCTTTTCTTCAAGTCAAACCCGAACACATTAGCAGCGCACGGCAATTTTTTTTTTAGTACATTAAATTCATTACCTCTGTACAATACAAGGCAATTTTTATGTATTTATGTAGTATACACTATACATATATTTTGTGATTAATCACAAGAGTCCCCCTTTAGCCTGGGTTCAGACTAGTGCGGTGCGAATTGAAGGCCCTGCGTGACTGCGCAGTGAAACGTCGGCTGTTCTGCGGTGTATCCGCGTTTTAGGTCCGAATCAGCTGCTGACATAAATTCGCAACTCATTGTACTACTTCTGAGGGGGAAATCCACGCCAAATTTTTATAAAAAAACGGCACAGTCCCGGAGGATGCTGGGACTGTGACATCATAGGGGGCGGGGTCACCATGTGACATGAGCATGTGACCCTGCCCCCTTGTCCCTATATAAGTCCCAGCACAGCGCGGCTCTGCCATTCCGGCCAGAGAGAGCGACGAGTCAACATCGGAAGAAGAAGGCAGGGGCGCAGAAGGCGACGACAGCGGCAAGAACAGAAGAGACCCCGGAAGACCCCCGATGGCAGATCGAGACCCCCAGACGACGGCGACGACGAAGAAGAAAGCCGGGCTCCTCCACTCCGTAAAAGAGCTAGGTAAAATAGCGGAGGAGTCCGGCGAGAAGACCCCCAAGACGGAAGAAGACCCCCGGAGCAGTGCAATAAAATATTTTTAAAAAATTGTGCTTTTTTCACCTTAGGTGAATGGGTAGGGGTACATCGTACCCCATACTCATTCACATAGGGTGGGGGTCCGGGATCTGGGGGCCCCCTTATTAAAGGGGGCTCCCGGATTCCAATAAGCCCCCCGCCCGCAGACCCAGACAACCAACGGCCAGGGTTGTCGGGAAGAGGCCCTTGTCCTCATCAACATGGGGACAAGGTGCTTTGGGGTGGGGGGGCCGCAGAATAGGATGAGTGGCAGAGGTGGTGGGGGAATGGGATCAGTGGCAAGGGTTGGTGGTTGGGGGATGGGATGAGTGGAAGCGGTGGGGACATTGGATGAAATGAGTGGCAGCGGTGGTGGGAGGATGGGATCAGTGGCGAGGGTGGTGGTTGGGGGGGGATGAGATGAATGGTAGTTGAAGGGAGGATGGGATGAATGGCAGTGATAGGGAGGGAATGGGATCAGTGGCAAGGATGGTGGTTGCGGGATGGGATCAGTGGTCGTGGTGGTGTGGGTGGATTAGTGGCAGCAATGGTCGTGGTGGTGTGGGGGGGTATCAGTGGTGGTGGTGTGTGTGTGGGGAGGAAATCAGTGGCAGTAGTGGTGGTGGGGGGGAATCAGTGGCAGTAGTGGTGGTGGGGGGGAATCAGTGGCAGTAGTGGTGGTGGGGGTGAAACCAGTGGCAGTAGTGGTGGTGGGGGTGAAACCAGTGGCAGTAGTGGTGGTGGTATGGGTGGAATCAGTGGCAGTAGTGGTGGTGGTGGGGGGTAATCAGTTGCAGTAGTGGAGGTGGTGGGGGGAATCAGTTGCAGTAGTGGAGGTGGGGGGGAATCAGTGGCAATAGTGGTGGTGGGGGGGGGGGCATCAGTGGTGGTGGGGGCATCAGGGGCAGTAGTGGTGGGGGGGGCATCAGTGGCAGTAGTGGTGGGGGGGGCATCAGTGGCAGTAGTGGTGGTGTGGGCAGTAGTGGTGGTGGGGGGCATCAGTCACAGTAGTGGTGGTGGGGGGTATCAGTGGCAGTAGTGGTGGTGGGGGGTATCAGTGGCAGTAGTGGTGGTGGGGGGTATCAGTGGCAGTAGTGGTGGTGAGGGGTATCAGTGGCAGTAGTGGTGGTGAGGGGTATCAGTGGCAGTAGTGGTGGTGAGGGGTATCAGTGGCAGTAGTGGTGGTGAGGGGTATCAGTGGCAGTAGTGGTGGTGAGGGGTATCAGTGGCAGTAGTGGTGGTGAGGGGGTATCAGTGGCAGTAGTGGTGGTGGGGGGCATCAGTCACAGTAGTGGTGGTGAGGGGTATCAGTGGCAGTAGTGGTGGTGTATCAGTGGCAGTAGTGGTGGTGAGGGGTATCAGTGGCAGTAGTGGTGGTGAGGGGTATAAGTGGCAGTAGTGGTGGTGAGGGGGTATAAGTGGCAGTAGTGGTGTGGGGGGGGGGATCAGTAGCAGTTTTGATATGGGGGATGGGATCAGTGCCACTCACTTGCAGATCACTTGCTTCCCCCTCCTTGCTAGGTCTTGCTTGGGCAGGCAGAGAGGATGGGCAGGGCCTGTGAGTACCCATGAGTGTGGGCGGAAAGGATGGGCAGAGCGGGCAGGGTCTGTCCCCGTGAGTGAGAGCGGAGCGGGCAGGGACTGTGCAATGTGCCCGTGAGTGCGGGTGGGGAGGATGGGCAGAGCGGGTGAAGAGGATAGGTGGAGCGGGCGGGGACTGTGCAATGTGCCCGTGAGTGCGGGTGGGGAGGATGGGCAGAGCGGGTGAAGAGGATAGGTGGAGCGGGCGGGGACTGTGTCCATGAGGGAGGGTGGAGAGGAAGGGGTGTGCCCATAAGTGTGGGAGGAGAGGATGGGTGGAGCAGGCGAGGACTGTGCGCCCATGAATAACCAGTGTACCATCTCTGGGGCAGCAGCGGGCCCCCCTACTGTGGAAGAACTAAAGGGCCCAGTCGCAAGTGCGAGTGCGACTGCTGCGACCCTGGTCATTTTGCCACTGAGATTCAGGCTTGACAATTCTATTTATTCTTTTATCACAATTTGGTGTATTGGAAAAATATGCACAAACACTGAAAGCCAGCAGAAAGAAGGTCTTGAAATGATGGCAAACTTGCATAACGCTCACTGTGTTTACTTTGAATGACATTCCGTCACGGATGAAAGGCCACTCCCCTTGTGACCTTGTAGACTAATCTATATATGTTACCTTGGGAGAGTTACTATCAGATCGCTTTGCTGACTTTCTAAACTGAAAGAACTGCAGTCTTTGCATAAGCATCTGTCTGGAAATTATTTGAACTTCAGTTAAATACAAAAGGTAAGGAAAATTTACCTTATCACTTTATCAGCTACATTAAATAAGAGGGCTTTACTGACCTGAACCTCCTCATCCACACTTCAATTTTCTCTTCTTTACTTAAAAGACCTTTTTTTTTGTGGTGTTTCCTATTCTAATACTTGTTCACACTGGATCTCCTCAATTCTCCTTTTTATTTAAAATAAAAAACTGTCACAAGAAAAATACTGCAATTGATTTTCTTTCTGAAAAACTATAACATTATCAGGGATCTTTGAGCAAATGCTACAATGGGTCTACAAAAAAAAACAAAAAAACGGGACAGCTTGGTGTGCTTGTAAATGTACAGATAGAGAATGCGTAGAGAATTTTTTTTAAAAAGCATATGAAACAAGAAAAAGACTTATACTGGAGTCAAGCACCTTTCTGCACTTTTTTTTCCTGACCCGACTTTGGGGACCCATATCTCGGGGCCACTTGGTGCTAGGAACTCTAAATTTGATGTGCCAACCCAGTGGACCTAGCACTATAACATATCATAACATGGGGTTCCTAGCACTAAGTGGCCCCGAGATACGGGGCCCCAAAATCATCTCGGAAAATGTCATTCTCTGCTGCAGAAAAGTGCTTGACATTTCTAAACCAGACTATGGGGCCCCATATCTGGGGGACACTTGGTGCTAGGAACCCCAGTGGAACTAGCACTAGAACATATCCAAAAATGGGGTTCCTAGCACCAAGTGACCCCGAGATACAGGGCCCCAAAGTCGGTCAACTGTGTCCATCTGCAGCAATGTCATTTCGGGACCCTTTGGGTCCAGAGACCCCAAATTTTGGCTGCAGCTAGGGGGCATTTAGGAACCCTTAACTACCAAGTTCGGGGAACCTATGGCTGCAAATGGGCACAGTGAGGCATGCAAATGGGCACAGTGAGGCTGCAAATGGGCATTGTTGACCCTCTTTTCCACTTACAGTAGCTGCGCATTTCTCACCCTAGGCTTATACTCGAGTCAATACGTTTTCCCAGTTGTTTGTGGTAAAATTAGGCTTATATTCGGGTCGGCTTATACTCGAGTATATACGCTATCAGTACATGTATTAACCATATACAGATTTTTTTTATATAAATGTTAAGTCTAGTGCCCATTGCCGTAGAACTATTCCATAAGGCCAGTGATATCTTTGCTGCAAATGTATTAAAGCAGTTGTAAAATGCAGATGCTCAAGGAAAAACGAACTGCAAGCCAAGGGCATAATGTGCTAGTATGCATTGAACCTTGGAACGAAGCCCTCCAGCACTGTAAAGTCACTGCTGAGAGGGCTAACATGTTCCCCCTGTCTGTTTTCCTGGGTTCCCGAGCTCCAGCTATGTGATTGGCCGGAGCCGCGATGATGCGTAGGAGCTGCCATTACTGGCACAGGGGTTTTCCGGCACTGTAAGCTGAACTCTGAATATCTCCTAAACAGTACAAGTTTGGGATATATTTATAGTACCTTTAGGTAAGCCTTAATATAGGCTTACCTGAAGGTACACGTGGTAGTACAGGGTTTACCAGCTCTTTAAGTAACAAATTTCCAGATCACAAGACTGCAGAATGTAATCAGGAGCCAGCAGAAAAAAAGTTAATTGAAATGTTAGAAAAGTTGCATATTTACCCATTGCGTTTATTTTAAAGTGGTTGTAAACCCTCGTTTACAACTTTAGGTTACAGGTAAGCCTATATTAAGGCTTACCTGTAGCTAACAAGGATATCTCCTAAACCTGCACGGTTTAGGAGATAAACCTGTATTTGCATGTGCCGACGTCATGCGGCACATGCGCACTTGCGACAACTGCCGATGCTTCAGTTGTACTATGCCGATCTCGTGCACATGCGCGGAGTGACGGCATCGCGGCTCTGGCAAATCACAGCGCCGGAGCCGCGATACCCGGAAGTCACTCCGGGAGAACATGTCGGCGGTCGGAGGGGGAGAAGAGGACCGATGCCGGGGCTTCGATCTCAGGTAAGTGATACATAATTAGCTAGTATGCTATGCATACTAGCTAATTATGCCTTTGTCTTTGTCTTGCCTTTGTTTTTACGTTTTTTTTAAGAGGGTTTACTTCCTCTTTAAAGGTACATTAAATAACATTTCTACAAGGATGATGTGCTACTCCACATGTGACCTATATATGTTACCTTGGGAGAGTTACCATCAGATTGCTTTGCTCACCTTCTAAACTGCAGCCTTTCCATAGGGACTGCAGCACCTGATGACAAGTGGAGTCTACAAATTATTTTAACTTCAGTTGAATACGAAGGTAAGGAAAATTTACCATATCATTTTCTAAGAGTGCTTCACTGACCTGAACCTCATCCACATCTAATTTTTCTCTTCTTTGTTTAAAGTGGTTGTAAAGCTATGGATTTTTTTAAATAAAAATTAACAAACATGCCATGTCAATATAAAAATATATAAATCTTGCAAGCTACTCTAGAGAAACCTGAGACTGCAATCAATGTCAGGTATAAAGTTACCTGAGGTTACAACCTAGCGTCAGGTATGGTATAACAATTCCTGTGCAAATTCACAGCTGCTAAGCACTGATCGCAATCCATCAATGAAAACATGTATCCAAAAAACAAAAGAAATGCAGCGCTGTGTGATACTGAACCTTACAAATACATAGATAGTGCCATAAACAACGAAAATAAATATTGCCAAAAAATGTAACTATGAACATAAAAAAAACTTCACACATAGGAAAAAAAACTTCACACGTGCTCCTCCCTGTCTGAATGCGCTCCCCTCCAACAGTGTGACCACACACTTAAGTTTGGTCCACGTAAGCACTTGAACTTCTGGGCTCTAAGTGAAACTGGCTCAGCAGGATTCCACAGGAAAATCCAGGTAGGGTTATGAGTCTGGATTATTGAGCGGACGAAGTCTGCCATAGCTTGGGGCATCTCAGTATAAGAAGAATTATGAGTTTTCCAGTTCAGTAGGTCCGTTGTGGTAAAAGGTGTGTAGACCAGAGTTCATTGTCCCCCCACAGCTTGTTCCCTTAGGGGCATTTGCATAGCTAAGTTGAAGGACGGGGCAAGAGTCCGGTTACTGGCATTGAGATTTTTTGGGGTGGAAGTGGGCACTTGACCCGTGCGCCCAATGGTTGCTTCCATTATCTTAGCTTCCATCTTATTTATACTGAGAGTGTCACGGCTGGGAGTACCTATGGGAGTGTGTTTGCTGAGATTAGGCATTGACAGGCTCTGAGTATCCTCTTGGGGGGGCAGCAGCTTGAATCCCCCATTCTACAAGGTGAGGCATTGGGACTTGTCCTCTGCCTATACTCGCCCTGGGACCTGTCCTTCCACGTATGGGAGGGCTGCTCTGCCTCTTTGGGTTGGGCGAATATGGGTTTGGTACTTTTAGTTGCTAGTATTACACTCGTCATAACCATAATTCCATACTGTTCCTCTCTTGCCCTCTGTATCCATTTAGGGTCTTCCTCCACTAACCTCTTCCAACAATCTATATACCAGCCCTCAAATTTTCCACTCGCCTACTCGCATTTTGCGAGTGGAAAATGAGGTCTGGCGAGGAGCTGGGCTACCTGGGAGTGGGGGGCATTTATAACTCTTTCCCACTATCCCGCTGTACAAGGACTTTGTCCATCACTCCATCTGTTAATTATGTAGTAACTTACACAAGTGTGAATATCAAGCACAGCCAGGGATTGGACAGAAAACCTGCTGGATGTGCTCTGTGCAGCTGTAGCTGTCAGATTAAAGCCCTGATGTCGGGAATAGGCGGGACTGCTACTCACACCCGCCCCTTTGTCAAGCAATCAGCGTATAGGGAAACAGCCCCCTTTTACATTGCTGACTGGGGTTTTTTTTCAGACATGTGAAAGCCCTGCACTCCCAGCTAGTGATGGGAAGTCCGGATCTTTAAAGTGAATCGGTTCATTTCGAACTACTCATCATGAATTTTGGTGACACACAAAGAGCTGTGTTAGGCTGGGTTCACACTTGTGCGATGCGGGAACCCTGCGATTTCACTGCGGGTTCCCGCATCGCACCCGACTCACACGGCAGTTCACACTGACATATGCAAACTGCTGGGGAGTGTCATACAATGTTAACGACACCCCCATTTCAGCTTGCATGTCGCACTGCCAGTTCGGACATAAATCGGATCGCATAGTGCGATCCGATTCTGATGCAGACCAAAAAAGGTGCTGTATGAGTTTAGTCAGAATGTGATACGATTTCAGCCATACTATCTGTATGGCTGAAATCGCATTGCACGGACATCACATGCGATTTTGCACCACGCAGCAGTGTGAACCGGCCCTGAGCCTAGGTTTCCACAAATTTGATGGCTAGCAATGTTAACTATGAAGTTGGAGAATGCAGTTCACATGCACAAAAGCCTGCTTTTCATTTAGGCTCCGTTTTCACTTGTCCTGCGATTTGGGACTGCAAAGTTGCATGACAGGCGGTACCTGAGGATTTACAATGAGAACCATTCATATCTGTGCGACTCCAAGTCTGTGTGACTTCAAAGTAGTCCCTGCACTACTTTGGCCCCTATTTCATGTGACTTGAGGTCCATAGACCTCCAGAATACATAGGCATTGCTTCAAGTCGCTGCAAATTTGTGGCAAAAAATTGCAGCAGAATTGTGCGACTTTCAAGGTATCGCAGCCTGAAAGTTGCACGATTCTGCTGCAATTTTAATGCGACTTAAAGCAATACCTGTGTATTCTGGAGATCTATGGACCTCAAGTCACATCAAAGTGGGACCAAAGTAGTGCAGGGACTACTTTGAAGTCGCTGTGACTTGAAGTCGCACATGTATGAATGGTTTTAATTGGAAATCATCGGGTACCACCTGTCATGCAACTTTGCAGTCCCAAGTCACACAAGTGTGAAAGGGCCTCAGGCTGTCTGTACCACCTTATCACTGCTGCTACCTGATCATTGATTTAGTGTATTGTTCTACTAGTGGGGACTCATGATTCTTTCAGTGTACTGTGTTCTAACAACTCATATGATTCTTTGACTCAGTAACTCGTATGATTCTTTAACTCGGTGTAATGTGTACTTCTGACTCAAGAACTGGATACAAACTTAAAACAGTTCTGAGTGTCAGTGTGCTGTGATTGGGCTGATTGGTTGCAGGGAGGGGCTGAGCTCTCTCACTCTAGGATCATATTAAAGTGGGGTTGCAACCAAAAAACAAAAAGGGGTTTAAAAATCATAAAAAAAATAAAAAAAAAATAATTGGAAAAAAAAAATGTTTTACTCACCTCTAAATGCCTGTTGCTAGGGGGTCCCTCGAAGTCTGCCACCTTCATTGCCCGGGCTAAACGTCACTTCCTGTAGGCAACGCACAGTCATCTGGGACCTGTCATGTGTCCCAGATGAGTGAGCGTCGAATCACGGCGCACGGCGCCGCTCGCGCATGCGCAGTGGGTGCCCGGCTGTGAAGCCACAGCCGGGTTCCCACATTAAGAATGCCGGCGTCGCGAGCGGAGCGGGGAACGAGGGGGGGTCTCGTTCCCCCACATCGCTGGACCCCGGGACAGGTAAGTGTCCGATTATTAAAAGTCAGCAGCTGCAGTATTTGTAGCTGCTGACTTTTAATTTTTTTTTTTTTGGCCGGCCCTCCACTTTAACAGGCCTGCTGTGCTATGCTATGTATTGAGTCCATAGTGAACTGTTTCAAACGAATCAGTTCAGTCAGATGAATCGATTCATCCAGTTCACTGAAAAGATTTAATTAGAAAGAACGATTCGTTCATGAACTGGACATCACTACTCACAGCATGGCTTCTGCCATTAAAAGTAACAGCTGAGCAGGGCTGGTGCAAGGATTTTTGACACCCTAGGCGAAACCTCATTTTGCCGCCCCCTTTGGCTCCACCCCCTTTGCCCTGCCCATGTATACCCCACCTTTTTATAGATTGCTACCATTTTGGGGGGGGGGGGGTGGAGTCAATCACCGAGCCTGGAGGTGGTGGGGGGGCATCGGTACGGCGCCCCTGACTGATGTGTGCTCTAGGCCGGCGCCTACCTTGTCTATAGGTAGGGCCGGCCCTGTACATAGGGATATGTACACAGATAATCAAGGCACTGAGAGCCACCCCCATCAGTGCAACCTATCAGTGGGAACCCCTCATAATGGGCACATCAGGTGTACAGACCCAGGAACTCAGCACAGGAATGGTGGGAACCCCTCATACTGGGCACAGCGGGTGTACAGACCTGGGAACTCAGCACAGACATGGTGGGAAGTGGAACCCCTCATAATGGGCACAGCGGGTATACAGACCTGGGAACTTAGCACAGGGATGGTGGGAACCCCTCATACTGGGCACAGCGGGTGTACAGACCTGGGAACTCAGCACAGACATGGTGGGAAGTGGAACCCCTCATAATGGGCACAGCGGGTATACAGACCTGGGAACTTAGCACAGGGATTGTGGGAACCCCTCATACTGGGCACAGCGGGTGTACAGACCTAGGAACTCAGCACAGACATGGTGGGAAGTGGAACCCCTCATAATGGGCACAGCGGGTATACAGACCTGGGAACTTAGCACAGGGATGGTGGGAACCCCTCATACTGGGCACAGCGGTGTACAGACCCAGGACCTCAGCACAGGGATTATGGGAACCCCTCATACTGGGCACAGTGGGTGTACAGACCTGGGATCTCAGCACAGACATGGTGGGAAGTGGAACCCCTCATAATGGGCACAGCGCGTATACAGACCTGGGAACTCAGCACAGGGATGGTGGGAACCCCTCATACTGGGCACAGCGGTTGTACAGACCCAGGACCTCAGCACAGGGATGATGGGAACCCCCCATACTGGGCACAGCGGGTGTACAGACCCAGGACCTCAGCACAGGGATGATGGGAACCCCTCATACTGGGCACAGCGGGTGTACAGCCCCAGGACCTCAGCACAGGGATGATGGGAACCCCCCATACTGGGCACAGCGGGTGTACAGACCCAGGACCTCAGCACAGGGATGATGGGAACCCCTCATACTGGGCACAGCGGGTGTACAGCCCCAGGACCTCAGCACAGGGATGATGGGAACCCCCCATACTGGGCACAGCAGATGTATAGACCCAGGACCTCAGCACAGGGATGATGGGAACCCCCCATACTGGGCACAGCGGATGTACAGACCCAGGACCTCAGCACAGGGATGGTGGGAACCCCTCATACTCGGCACAGCGGGTATACAGACCTGGGAACTCAGCACAGACATGGTGGGAAGTGGAATCCCTCATAATGGGCACAGCGGGTATACAGACCTGTGAACTCAGCACAGGGATGGTGGGAACCCCTCATACTGGGCACAGCTGGGGTACAGACCCAGGACCTTAACACAGGGATGATGGGAACCCCTCATACTGGGCACAGTGGGTGTACAGACCTGGGAACTCGGCACAGGGATGGTGGGAACCCCTCATAATGGGGACAGCAGGTGTACAGACCCCAGAACTCACTACAGGGATGGTGGGGACCCCTCATAATTGGGACAGCAGGTGTACAGACCCCAGAACTCACTACAGGGATGGTGGGGACCCCTCATAATGGGGACAGCAGGTGTACAGACCCCAGAACTCACTACAGGGATGGTGGGGACCCCTCATAATGGGGACAGCAGGTGTACAGACCCCAGAACTCAGTACAGGGATGGTGGGGACCCCTCATAATGGGGACAGCAGGTGTACAGACCCGAGAACTCAGTACAGGGATGGTGGGGACCCCTCATAATGGGGACAGCAGGTGTACAGACCCCAGAACTCAGTACAGGGATGGTGGGGACCCCTCATAATGGGGACAGCAGGTGTACAGACCCCAGAACTCACTACAGGGATGGTGGGGACCCCTCATAATTGGGACAGCAGGTGTACAGACCCCAGAACTCACTACAGGGATGGTGGGGACCCCTCATAATGGGGACAGCAGGTGTACAGACCCCAGAACTCACTACAGGGATGGTGGGGACCCCTCATAATGGGGACAGCAGGTGTACAGACCCCAGAACTCAGTACAGGGATGGTGGGGACCCCTCATAATGGGGACAGCAGGTGTACAGACCCGAGAACTCAGTACAGGGATGGTGGGGACCCCTCATAATGGGGACAGCAGGTGTACAGACCCCAGAACTCAGTACAGGGATGGTGGGGACCCCTCATAATGGGGACAGCAGGTGTACAGACCCCAGAACTCAGTACAGGGATGGTGGGGACCCCTCATAATTGGGACAGCAGATGTACAGACCTCTGGGCAGGGGGGGGGGGGGGCGGGGCAGCATTTACTAGAACTGGTGGCTGTTTTTTCTTCCTGCAGCAGCTGACTTCTGGTGGAAGGGAGAGTTTTCCAGGGCGGTCACCAGCAGAAGAAACATAAAGAGAGCAGTCACACTGACCACCCTGCACAGCACTGATATCAGTAATAGCATTGTGTAGCTGGACACTAATCACTCACCCACATCCTCTGCTTCCAACCTGCCGTGCTGTGACCTATGTGGTGTGACTGGGGGAGGGAGGGACGTTCCAGGGAGCTCGGGGTTATCAGGAGGTAGAGCTGCACGCCTGCACTGAATGCTGGTATCATCCTGTCCTGAAAGTTGCAGAAACCCGAAGGAACTGTTTACTGTGCCATGTAATGGGCGGGCTGAGTGTGTACAGAGCAGTCAGTGGGGTGGATGTGCTGCAATGTAAAGACTCGGGGCTCAGTGGTGTGTATAGGGCGGCACATTTACAAGCACCAGTCTCTGTATTTTCCTCCACTGTCTCCTTATACACCGGATCTGCGGCTCCCCCAGGACCTATGTGTGAGTGTCAGGAGCCGGGCGGAAGACACTTCTAGGCTGCTCTGTGTGTTGTTCATAGGAGGGGAGCGCAGATCTCTCCCATACACTTGTACTGCAGAGCGGCTCCACCAAATATCTTCTGCTTTCCCCAGTGACTGAGCCGCGCCGTCTCCGCACTCCTCCCTCCCTCCTCGTGCTTGTCTGTATTGTTATACTGACACCTGGCTCTACACACACACAAGGCTGTGTCATCTCCACACCAGAGCTGTGTATACATAGGAGCCACAGTTGCGCCCTAGGTGGCTGCCTAATCCGCCTAGTGGTAGCACCGGCCCTGCAGCTGAGCTCTCCCCCACGGCTCCTATAGCAGCCTCCCTGCTCTGCACTGAGAGCTGGAGAAGAGCTGATCTGTGAGTGCGGCATGATCGAGAGAAGTGGGGGGGGGGGGGGGGGGAGCTGCATGTTATCCTTATCTCCTTCCTGCTTGGGGAGGGGAGATTGGGAGCAGTTAGGCTGCTTTCACACTGGGGCGGTTTGCAGGCGCTATTGCGCTAAAAATAGTGCCTGCAAACCGACCCGAAACAGCTGCTGCTGTGTCTCCAGTGTGAAAGCCCTGAGGGCTTGGAGCGGTGCGCTAGCAGGACGGTAAAAAAAGTCCTGCTAGCAGCATCTTTGGAGCGGTGTATTCACCGCTCCTATACCGCTCCTTCCCATTGAAATCAATGGGACACCGCGGGGATACCGCCGGCAAAGCGGAGGTTTTTAACCCTTTTGCGGCCGCTAGCGGGGGTTAAAACCACCCCGCTAGCGGCCGCATACCGCGGCTAAAACGATGGTAAAGCAGTGCTAAATATAGCGCTGCTTTACCGTCGCCACCCCGCACCGCCCCAGTGTGAAAGCAGCCTTAGTGCACAGAAAAGTAAACAAGGATGTGACAGAGCCAGCTACAGAAAGGTACTTTTACAAAGATAACCATGTGCAAGCTGGTAGTGCTTTGGGGAGGGCAGGGGAAAGGTGTTGTGTTTTGAATGTGTATGTGTATGTGTGTGGTGTGTATGTATGTGTGGTTTGTATGTATGTACCGTATATACTCGAATATAAGCCGAGATTTTCAGACCCTTTTTTAGGTCTGAAAGTCCACCCCTCGGCTTATATTCGAGTCACCGCCGTCTGCCTACATGAACAGCTTGTCATGCAGACAGACGGCAGTGTTTAAAAGCCGCGCCGCCTCCTCCCGCCCGTCCGTGATAGGCGGACACTAATTTTCCCAGCAGTACAGTGTTCCGCCTATCACGGATGGCCTGTCATTCTCATCTCATGGACGAGGATGAGAGAATGTCCGTGATAGGCGGAACACTGCACACTGACTGCTGGGGGAAAAAGTGTTCCTCCTATCATGGACGAGGAGGAGGAGGAGGAGGCGCGGCTTTTAAATTTGTAATGGCGCCGTACACGCTGTGGGGGGGACAGAGCGGGACCTCATCGGCTGCACGGACCCCGGACACAGGACCCCGGACCCACAGACTGGCGGATCGGCGCAGGTAGGCTGCAATGGGGACACGGGCTGCAATGGGGACACGGGGGTCTGTACAGGGGACATGCTGATGGGCATTGCTGACCCTTTTTCCACTTACAGTAGCTGCTGCATTTGTGCCCCTCGGCTTATACACTGGTCAATACGTTTCCCCATTTTTTTGTGGTGATTTAGGGGCCTCGGCTTATACTCGGGATGGCCTATACTCGAGTATATACGGTATGTATGTGTGTGTGTGTGTGTGTGTGGTTTGTATGTATGTGTGTGTGTGTGTTTGTATGTGTGTGTGTTGTGACTAAGGATGAGCTCAGGCGTGTTCGCATGGTCCACGTGCAGAGCCCGCCAGGAAGTCGGCGCAGCGCTGCGCTAATCACAGGCAGTGAGACATTGCCCGATCTCTACAGCCGCACATCGGGGCAATGTCTCACTGCCTGTGATTAGCGCAGCTCTGCGCCGACTTCCTGGCGGGCTCTGCACGTGGACCATGCGAACACGCCTGAGCTCATCCTTAGTTGTGACAGTAGGAGATGCTGTCAAGGTAAACCTGATAATTTGGGGGACACAGGGTATGCACATTTGCTTGGTGCAAGGCTACAGAGCATAAATGTGGACTAGAGAAAACTGCTTTTGCAGCTTTCTCCAGGTTTTGGTATTCGGTCATGGGGCTCTGTAGTTTGGAGATTCCATAGTGTCTTGCGTGGGATGGGATCTCCAACCCTGTGTCCAGACTTTGTAAATTACCAGCAGGGTGTGTGCTCAGGTGAGCACAGCACTTATAATGAGAGTATGGGAAGACTTCATGGCTCCCAGTTGGAGACTGCTCCACACCCAGAGAGACAGCAGGTCTCCAGGAGTCAGAGAGGTTTCAGGAGGCAGCCAGAACGTGCGGCTGCAAGAGGCAGTGCAACAGCCTGAGGACTAAGGCCAGAGTGAAGCTGTGGGCGCTAAAGAGAAGCCATCCCCATTGAGGAATCCTGTGGTCTGTGTGACCAGGACAAAAAGAGGTACTGCTAAAGAGCCAGGTGGGCTAGCATTTTCTGAGTGTTTATTTGCTGAGTGTTTATTTGCTGGAGAAGAACCCCTGTGTGGGAAAACTTTATGTCACAGACTTTCATTTGCCTTTTTTTTTTTTTTTCAAATATAATTTTTATTTATTTTCAAAACAGAAGAAAAAGAACATAAATAATAGCGTCATATACAGAGTGTTCAATAATTCTCCACAACTTTAACAGCGTATACATATGGGCATATATCCTATCAGTCCCGGTATCAATACCATTTTTTATTTAATAGTCTATCGTCTCCCTACCGACTTGTTGTGTAACCAAGTTACTATCGTGAGTGGTGTGTTTCAGCTCATCGCTGTAACCGGTAGCCGGGTTTCATCCCCGTGTCTCCTGGTAGGGAGTGTTCAATACGGGCTGTCAGTTGTTTGTCTTATCCTATATGTAAGGTTTCTTCATGTGTGGAGAGAAGAATGAAGAGGATAGTAAAGTAGGAAGAAAGATGGAAAGGAAGAGGGTTAGGGGGGGGGGGGGGTATGAGGAGGGTAGGGGGCCCAGGATGGACTATATTTGTATTTTATTTTGATTTATCGTTCTTTAAGTGGTGAGCAGGGTTATTCCTTCATCAGAAAATATGAATATATTCCACAGCATCCACGTCTGTGAGTGTTGTTCCTGCTTATTCTGTGCCGTAAGGACTAAGTCCTCCAATCTCTTAGGCCCCTTTCACACCGGGGCGTTTTTCATGCGGTGCAGCGCTAAAAATAGCGCCTGTTCACTGCATGAAAAAATCCGGCCCCTTTAACTCCAGTGTGAAAGCCGGCGGGCTTTCACACTGGAGCGGTGCGCTAGCAGGATGACAAAAAAAGTCCTGCTAGCAGCATCTTTGGAGTGGGATAGGAGCGGTGTGTTCACCGCTCCTATACCGCTCCTTCCCATTGATTAGAATGGGAGACCGCGGTAAAACCGCGGCAATACCGCCGCAAAGCGCCGCTACGGCGGCGCTCTGCGGGGGGTGTTTAACCCTTTTTCGGCCGCTCGCGGGGGGTAAAACCGCACCGCGAGCGGCCGAAAACCGCGGTGAAAACGACGGTAAAGCAGCGCTAAATATAGCGCTGCTTTACCGTCACCGCGGCTCACCGCCCCAGTGTGAAAGGGGCCTTAATCTCCTCCACTCTGCGCAACCATAGTCCTATTGTTGGGGGCACCCTCTTCTTCCATATAAGTGGGATGCAAGCCTTGGCTGCATTCAATAAATGTCGCACTATCATCTTTTTATATTATTTTGCTGGAATTGTAGTGGCGTGCAGTAGTATGAAGGCTGGATCGTCACTAATCGTGTAGTCCGTAAATTTTTGTGTAATCCTTCGGACTGACGTCCAAAAGTGTTGCAGCAGAGGGCAGGACCAAAAGATATATGGAGGAGTGTCCCCTTCTCTGTCTGACATCTCCAACAGTTGTCAGATGTGGCTGGAAAGTACTTGTGAAGTTTGCTAGGGGTGTAGTACCATCTGGTTAATAGCTTGTAATTAAGTTCCTGTATTTTTGTACAAACAGATATTTGCAGGGAGAATCTGATGATCGCTTGTTTTTGGGCGTTGGTAAATATACATCCCAGGTCAGATTCCCATTTATGCATAAATGTCAGGTCGGGAGTTTCCTCGGGAGAGTTAAATAGGGCGTATGTCTTGGATAATACTTGTGACAAGAGTCCTTCATCGTTACAGTATGATTCAAAGGTCGTCAGGTCGCGGTTAAACTGTGCTGGTTGCGGGATTCAGTGTAAGAAATGGTGTCTAATTGCTCTCCAGAACGGTAGTTGGAAGGGCCCGTTCTCGGCCACCAACGATTGAATGGAGGGCCATTCATTGTCTATTAGGAAATGTGAGGCTCGGTCCCTGCCGCTTCTGGACAGAGCCCCATATCCCCCCTGTGCTATTCCGGGTGGAAAGGCAGGATTACCTAATATTGGGTAGAGCGGTGAGTTAGCAGTGGATAAAGAGGTAGGGATGTATGGGTGTCCTTAAAATCATGGTGTGATGCTAGGCCCAGGGAAAAAAAAAAAAAAAAAAAAAAAGGGGGGGGGGGGGCATTCCCGGAAGATCAAGAAGTCAGCATAAACCATAGAACGGAGGGGGGGTATGGGTCAGGTAGGCCTGATGGAAAGAGGTATGTCGCTTACCGCGGGTGAGAGGGGGGTGCCCGGTGGTCTACACTCGGTGAGGAGGAATGTTACCTTACATGGGGAGGGAAGATGCTGCGTGGTGTCTGTTACTGTTGCTGCTCGATTCTTCACTCCTCTCGCGGTGCGTCCGCCGGGACGTAACGAGGTCTGCGCATGCTCCTTTTGAGCTCTCGGCGATCGCGATCTTCTCATCCCCGATGGTCTGGAGCGTGGGGCGGAGTTCTGAAGCAGCTGCAGCCAATCAGGTATGTCTATGGGATCCGTCTCCATGAACTCGAACAGTGCTGGGAGGTCAGCCGGCGTCCGTAGGGTGTAGGAATGCTGAGCCTTTTTAAAAGTCACAGAGATGGGGAAACCCCATCTGTATGTCAGGCCAGCATTTCTCGCCACTTCCAGCAACGGTTTAAGGAGGGCTCTTCGTTGCAGGGTTTGTCTGGATAAGTCCGGCATAATCTTAATCTCTGCCCCATCGAATGTTACATCTCTCTTCTCCCAGGCAGCTCGTAGGATTATTTCCTTATGGGAGTACTGGTGTACCCGGCACAATACATCCCTTGGTCTGACGAGCGGGGGCCCAGGGCCCTGTGAATCCGGTCAAAGCATAGATTATGAGTGAACAGTTCACCAGCCACTTCCCTGAATATTGCCAGTGTGGTCACCATTAAGTCCTCCGCTCCCGTAGCCTCCGGTAGGCCTCGCAGCCTCAAATTGTTGCGCCTGCTGCAGTCCTCGGCCTCTTCCAGCCGTAGTTGTTGGGACAGGAGCATGGCTGCTTGTTCGGACTGTGTGGCCTCCACTGCTGACAGTCGCTGCTCCAATGTAGACACTGTCACCTCCCCAGAACCCACACGGTCCGTTAGCGTTTGCACCTCTTGCCTTATCACCGTCATGTCTTGGCGGAGAGTTGCCTCTATCTTGCCGACTATCGCCTCAATGTCCGCCCTCGTAGGAAGGGCCTGTAACAGCGCCCTCAATTCGGCGTCTGCTCTTAGGGTTAGTGGAGAGTGGGCAGTCTGGCGTTCCTGGGAGTCAGATCGGAACACCTCTGGAGTAGTGTACTCTATACTGGCAGTATTCGTTAGTAGTTCCCGAGCGGGGGATGATGGTGGCTGTAGGGCGCTCTGTGAGCCGCGCCTCGTGGTGTCCGCCATCTTGAGGGCCGGCGAGGCCTTAGAAGAGTTTGTCGAGTACCTCTGGATATCCTCGTTCTTCTTTGGTTTAGGGGATCCTCGCTTTAAGTTTTTGCCTCTCCGCTTTCCAGCGGAGTACATACCAGTTGAGATGAGCAGTATTCCGGTGCTCTAAAGCTGGGTAAGGACGGGTCGGACCGGGAGCTCCTCAGACTTGCGTCCTTACTCAGCCATGTCCAGGCCACGCCCCCTCATTTGCCTTTTTAATAAAAATGGGCTACCATGCCCTTAAATATAGTTCCCGACTGGCTTGAATCACTAACAAACGCATCTGCCACGAGAGCTAATGGTCCATGTTACAAGTGGTGTTCGAATGCGGGCAGAACTGGAGATCCCTGAAAAAAGTAAGTTCATCTGGTTTTATGAACTGTGTTTGTGTGCATGAGACTCAGCACAATCTGTGTGTGCTGCTGAGAAAAGCAACTTGCTTTAAAGACACAGTGCTTAATTTTTTTTCGGGACTGTACAAAGTTGTTCTGGAGTGACTAAGAATGGGGCGATCAAAGCTCCTAAAAGAAGCAAGGTTTGCTGAAATGAGACAGAGCTCTGTGGCTGGAGGGGTTGTTACCGCCCGACCGAGCCCCATACAGGCCTGATCAGAGTTTATCAAGGAGAAAAAGCGCTGGGGTTGTCCCTAGCAACACTGGTGCAATGAGTGCACGGGTGACTGCTGTTATGGAGGGTCCACTAGCATTTGAATTTGCAGTGGATTGGTGCAAGCGGCGCCTGGCAGAAATTAACCAAGCTACAGAGGAAAGCAAGCCAACCCTCAGTGCAAGGGGAGAGCAGCTGGATGTCCATAACTGGAAGAGGGGTGTTGCTGCTGCAGTTAAAACAGTAGCTATTGTGAAAGATGTGAATGTGTCACAGCATGAGACAGGATCCAGCAGAGAGAAGCCCATGCTATATGCAAGGAGAGAGGCTGATCAAAGGCTGAGGCCGAGAGTGGTTGCCCATAGCAATGCAGAGGAAGCCAGTCGGGCTGTCTATGTACCATGGGCTATGTCTAATAAGGATCATGGCAAGTGGCTTGAGGAGGAGCTGATGCAGCATGTTGGAGAGAGCCAGCAAAGTTCTGCTGGGAGAGTGCAGTCTCCCATGGCAACGAGAGTGAAAGTGGTGCCGGAAAGGAGGAGCTGCAGTGGAGATTTGGCTCAGCGTCCCCACAGAGAGGCCTATGCATTCCAGCCAGCTGGGAATCACCAGGAGAGAATCGCTTTGGAAAAAAATCGTCCAGTACCATGCCTGGAATGTGGCCAACTGGGGCATGGTGTGTTTTCTTGCCCTAGGTTATGGAATACAGCTGGAGATAATGTTGCTGAGAAAAAAGTTTTGTCTGTAGGCCCAGATTTCTGTGAAAATATGTTTGAAGTCACCCCTAGCAACAAGGAGTTTCCTGTTGTGCCTGCAGGGGGTGCTAAACAGTGGGAGATGCCTGCTGTAGTTTCCTCCCATGGCCACCAGGGAAAGTTGGCCAGTAAAAGTGCAGCAGAGGACTGGTTCATAAGACAACGTACTCAAATGAAGATGGAGACCCCAACTACTGCGGTGGGTAAGACTGTCTTTAATGAAATGTCTGGAACTGCTGATTTCATGTGTAAAAGGACTGGTTACAGGACTGTCCATGATGATGTGAGAGTGACCCCAGTTAGTGGGGCCACTGAATGTGCGCTTGAGAATGACTTTTCCCTATACAGTGGGAATGCAGGGGTTAAAGTCCAAACAGAACCTGTGTTGATGACTAAAAGTGTTGTGTCTAATGTCTGTCAGTCTCAAGTTGGCAGTTGGCTAGGACAGCCTGTAAAAGCTAAAAATGCTATAAGTGTTACTGTTAATGAAAAGTTTGCTGCTGTTGGGAAAACCCCAGGTTCTTTCAGAGCAAAAGTTATTACAAATGGGCTGTTGCCTGTAGCAACTGGTGGTAAGACAGCACAGTTGTCCCCAGAAATCTCCAGGGCACTTCATGTATTGGAGTCGGAGGTTGCGTTGGACAACTGTGATGTCACTCTGGTGGGACAGAGTGGAACTGTACCATGTAATGTGTTAGTGCAAGCTGCTAGTACTAAGAATGTGCAGGTAAATGGTGGGTTAACAAAACCTGTGAAAAATGCAAAGGTGTGTGAGGTTTATGAAGCGCCAGCCGAGCAAGGTGGTGAATATGGTGTATTGCAACCTGTGTCAAAACCTGTGTTACCACAGTCTGACATGATTAGGCCCCTTTCACACGGGCGGCTGTTCTGCCGCTGTTAAAAGCATGTTTTGTTATTTTCAAAATCAGAGAATCCTGGCACAGCGTTCACTTGCAGTTGTACATTGCGATTAGCTGCGTTTTACATGCGGCTGCGTTTGGAACATTATTGATATTTCTGATGTGCTTCCTGTTTTTCTTTGCTTTTTGCCGCTGCTATCTGCAGGAGAAATAGTACACTGCGGTTATGTGCATATAGCTGCGCTACATCGCACCTGGACGCATTCAATTCTATTTTTTCTATTCGCACCGAACCGAATGTAACAAAATCGTTACTGTGCTTTTGTGTGCTTTTAGCTGCGGTAGAAAACTAGAAAATCCGCAGCTAAAAGCACCATTCTATCCGTCCGTGTGAAAGGGGCCTTACAATGACTGGTGTATTGAGTCTGCAGCTAAGCCAGTCTGTTCTTGTGTGTCTCCTTGGGCAGATGGATCGGTGCTGAGTACCGGTGAAGGGAGCGCACATACAATAGATTGGGATAGTTGGGGTAAAAATCTTATCTCCCTGATAAGGCTTTTATGCACAAAAAAAAGGTGGACACGGTTTCTGCTGTGCCAGCAGGAGGGACTGCAGAACAGCTTGTACCCGAGGGTGCGGTGGCTGCTGCAGGGGTTAACCCTCGTGAGCAGGATGAACCAAATAAGTGCGAGCGCACAGCAGAGACCTTGCCTGTGACCCACAAAACTGAGGTTGACATGGAGTGTCAAAGTGACGTTGTCACTGGTAATGTTCTGGAGCAGTTCACTGATGCTGAGCCTGAGAAGTTGGGTATGAGTCTAATACCTGGCAGCGCTCTGGTGGAGCACCAGGCTGTGCTTACCTCCAGCTGGGAGGAGGTTCCGTTAACCGTTGCAACTTTTCAAGTCTCAGCAAGTGAGTCTCTCTGCATTCCCAGTGTCATGAAAGTCCCCAGGAAGGACTTAGGTCTGGAGTCAAGGGCCTGGTTTATAACCAAAGCATTAAAAGAGATGCTTGAACTTTGGGTTGTACAGCCAATCTATACTAGTGTGTCTCCTCCACAGTTTGATAGTCTGGTACTGCGGAGTACCACTAGGTGGAGCACTGAATGGCAGGCTGTACAGAACAAAGAACAGGACAGGAATGGTTTATTCCTGAAATTGTTACTTTTGGTAAAAGTTGCCACTGCGTATGCTGCTGGATTACGTCCAGAAGAAATATTTAAAAGACTTTGGAGAAATGGAAAATAAGCCTAAAATGTCTGGTTTCACCTCCATACCAGATAGATGGGAAGCATTTCTGCTGCTTTGGTCCAGGGTGGTGATGGTCAGTTGTCGGTGAAGGGCGCGTATACTGCACCAGTGGAAAAACCACATGAGATGGAAGGGCCAAATGTGAACCCGAAAGCAGCAGAGATCTTGACCAGGGCTAAAATGAAGGTGGTTAAAGTGACTGGAGTCCCCAGTCTAATGTTTGGTTTAGGTGACAAACCTAATGAGGTCCCCGAGACGGGGGAATGAATAAGGAGTGCGGTAAAAATTGTATGTGAATCATGAGAGCTTGTCTGTTCAGGTGGATAAAAATACAGATGGCATCAGAACAGGTCAAGTGGTAGGACAGCTGCCTGCAGAGTGGGTTAACCCAGGGGAGGTGACGTCCTGTGAGGTTCCCATGGGCGATGGCGGCCCTCCAGTATGGGTGCCCTCTGCAGACTCTGCCCTAGCAAATGCTGGAAAAAAGGCATTGACATGTGCAACATTGAGAGGTCTAATGTTGGTTTGAATATGTCTGTCAATGATGAACCAAGTAATGTGTTAATGGTACATGATAATGTGGTAGTCAAAGGTAAAGGCAAAAGAGTTGGTAAACCCAAGACACCTATTGTGATGGGGAAAACGGGTACCAGTGAGGGAAAAGGTGGTTCCTCATCAGGCGTAGTGTCTGGAGCAAGTTCCCTACAGAATCCGGAAACTGAGTTGGAAGGAACTAGCAGGAAATGCAGGGTTCCACCAGAAAAGAAATGTGAGCTCAGGAACCCCAAGGACAGAGGGAGTAGGCTGAGGATACAGAACTGTAGGACCCCGTTGCGATCCAGGGTAGGGCGTGCCTGGAAACGCACCCGGAAAAAAAATTGGGCCTACGCAGCGAACAGCTGGCACAGAAGTGCCCCAATCAAGGATTCGGGCTGGTGTGTTCCGGCCCCTTCGGGTTCGAAACAAGGGGAGGGGATATGTGACAGTAGGAGATGCTGTCAAGGTAAACTTGATAATTTGGGGGACACAGGGTATGCACATTTGCTTGGTGCAAGGCTACAGAGCATAAATGTGGACTGGAGAAAACTACTTTTGCAGCTTTCTTCAGGTTTTGGTATTCGGTCATGGGGCTCTGTAGTTTGGAGATTCCATAGTGTCTTGGGTGGGACGGGATCTCCAACCCTGTGTCCAGACTTTGTAAATTACCAGCAGGGTGTGTGCTCAGGTGAGCACAGCACTTAGAGTATGGGAAGACTTCATGGCTCCCAGTTGGAGACTGCTCCACACCCAGAGAGACAGGAGGTCTGCAGGAGGCAGCCAGAACGTGCGACTGCAAGAGGCAGTGCAACAGCCTGAGGACTAAGGCCAGAGCGAAGCTGTGGGCGCTAAAGAGAAGCCATCCCTATTGAGGAATCTTGTGGTCTGTGTGACCAGGACAAAAAGCAGAGGTACTGCTAAAGAGCCAGGTGGGCTAGCATTTTCTGAGTGTTTATTTGCTGGAGAAGAACCCCTGTGTGGGAAAACTTTGTCACAGACTTTCATTTGCCTTTTTAATAAAAATGGGCTACCATGCCCTTAAATATAGTTCCTGACTGGCTTGAATCACTAACAAACGCATATGCCACGAGAGCTAATGGTCCCCCATGTTACAGTGTGTGTGTGTGTGTGTGTGTGTGGGGGGGGGGGTTTGTATGTATGTATGTGTGTATGTGTATGGAGGTTATAGCTGAGGAGAGGTGCAATAGTGAGATGTTAATAGATGAATGTACCTAGCACTCTCTTGAACCCTGTGCATAACTTACTCCAGAACCCACCTTTCCATACGTAACGCACTCCAGAACCCCACAGGTGAGGCTGCAATGATGGACACAGGTGAGGCTGCATGGGTGAGGCTGCGTTAGTGGGCACTGGTCATGCTGCGTTGATGGACATGTGTGAGGCTGCATTGATGGGCACGGGTGATAAAGTTGTTGTTAATATTTATTTGTGTAACTTAATTCTGCATAAAACACTTAAGTGTCATTTCATGAGAATTTTTTGAGGTCGTGTATAGGGGCGGGATTAGGGGCGGGGCATGGTAGGGGCGGGGCAACTGGTGGCGAGTAACCCTTAAGGCCTGGCTAGTAGCTCAGGACTTGCAATTTTGAGCCCTGTATACACCGGATCTGATCATGTTTCTGTGAGTCAGCTCTAACATGTTCTTGCAGTTGGTCAATGGTCTCTAGGTCAAATGTTCCGTTCAGGGGGGGGCAATCATTTTTGCACAGTACTTCTAGCCTTTTAGGACTGAGTTTTAGTTTACAACCTTTGCAGAATCCATTTCTATAATTTTTGATCATACATTCTAAAGGGGGCAGGACTGACTGGGTACCACCCATTTTGTTACTCTATAGATAGACACCAAGACAGAGTAGGGTAAAGTTTTAATTTATTTTTTATTTTTTAATATTTATTGGGTTTTTCAAACATAACAAAGATATTTGGTATACAAACTGTGCACTATACAGAAAAGAAGAGGAGAGACATGGTACGGTTGCAGCATAGATCACAAACAAAGCCTTCAGAAGTGGAAGCAACGTTATCACATATGAATTAACATCTACATATACTAAACTATTTAGGGTGGCCTTGAAAGACAGAGCTTGGTGAGGAGATTGTGTTTGCTCCATGGACGTCAAGGGATATTACATATGTGGCTGTGTGTTCAAGCATCGGGGGTATGCAGGGGGTCTGGTGGGCTGGGTAATTTAAGTCTACCCAACGAGTTAGTAAGTTCTCTTTTGAGGTACCACTCGGTGTACCGAAACGGTTCCATAATGTCGGTCAGAATGTCCTCTGAACATTAGGGTAAAGTTTTGATAATCTGGATAGGGGGTCCGAGACTCTCTACATAGGAGGAATTGCTGTCTTTTAACCCTATCGGTGACCCAGTGCAGTCGCCCTGCTGGGAAATGCATCTACAGAGTCCTCCATTGTTGAGCAACATCTCGTACAGACACAATTCACACCAAACTATACCACCTGAGATTACTAACTGCCTGAGGTCTGCCCGAGATGCGCAATCATCCAATCAGGGTTTCCTCGGGAGGTGATCAGGCTCCCCAATTCTTGAATACCGTTGGGAGGTCCTGTCTGACTGCTATCCCAAACCAAAAGGCATAGATCTCACCTGGTCCTGCAGTGGAGCTCCAAATGTTTGGTTCCCGAGTCCAGGTTCAAGACGCAGTCAGGGTGGCTATGGAGCAGGCGGCTGAGATGTAGAATAATCTCCCAGACAAATGTCCGGTGGCGCCTGAGACACCGCAGTGGTCCAAGAGGCCGGCTCCAGACCAATCCCCACGGGTCATAGTGGAATGCCACCTGTCTTGATAGTCCCACCTAGTTTTCCAGCCAATGCACCAAGAAATGTTTCAGAAAACAGTTCTGGGAAACCAGTAATGGACTTCGGACACAGACTTAAGGAAAACCAATTCTTTTTTCGCTGGCAAGGCTCACTGAACTCGTGTTCAAGATAATGAGCCCTGTCTATAGGGCAGTCACAGCATATATACCGACGGTTGCGTCGCAATACATATTTCCATTACATACACATTTTATTATACAACTTTAAGCTAGTTAGCAAGTAGCATTTGCGGTTTCACTATATACGGTTAACTTCCTTTATCTGTCTGACAAGCTGCCGTGCACAGTGTCTGACAGGAAGAGAAAGGAGGGTGACCTGTTACATGAAGGTGATGGGAATGTCGGGGACTTTCCAAAACTAGAACCATTTTGTCAAAGGCAGCCATTTTAGGTGCTGCCACAGGGATAGTTCACCTTTGCCACAAAACTCCCTATGCAGATAAGGGGCATCTGTATATAAAAACAAAATTGTGCAGCTCGGACTAAAGTTGTATAATGCCCTTGCTATAGATGTAGGCCATTTACATACCTTTATGAAGCCTGGCTGAAATACTCCCAGGACATTGCTAAGTACTCCCAGGATGTTGCTAAGTGAGGCCTAGTCATCACTGCTCACCTCCACCATCACAGGAGTGAGCTCTCAAATGCTGAGCTCAGAGCTACTGCATCAGGGGAGAGAGAGTATGCAAGGGGGTTTGAATCAGACAAAAGAGCTCACTCCTGTGCTGGTGGAGGTGAGCAGCAATGTCTAGGCCTCACTTAGCAATATCCTGGGAGTATTCCAGTCAGATTCCATAAGGTATGTAAATGGCCTACACCTATAGCAAGGGTATTACTCATCTTTAGTGAGAGCTGCACAGTTTGTTTTAATCTACAAACATCCCTTATCATTGGCAGGTTTTTTTGTAAAGGTGAACTATCCTTTCAAGTCTAGTGCCCATCGCATTGGACTTATTCCATAAGACCAGTGATAACTTTGCTGCTAATGTATTAAACAGATTTCCAGATCACAAAGATTTAAGAATGGAGTTGGGCTTTAACTGCTTTTAATTTTAACAATTAGGCCTCATGCACACTGATTTATTTTAAATGTTTCTCCTGACAGGAGAATATCAGCATTATAAGCTTAAACTCACCTAAGCTGCATTATTTCAAACCCGTAGGTGAGTTTGGGCATTTTATTTATTTCATTGGCTAGAATTTTAATTCAAATTGAGTTAAAAAAACGGATTTAAACTCAACCAACATAGAACTGCATAAAATATATAACGTTACTCACTGGACCAGTGGCAGCCCATCCATAGGGCCCCCCCAAGGCTACTCGTTATAAATGCTTTAAAAAAAAAAAAGTAAAAAAATAAATAAAACATATATAAAAAAAATACTGGCCCTTTTAAGTGTGTGCGAGACGCCGGACATACAGATGCTATCGGAAAGCATGATGTGTTTGCAATCACACTTCCTTTAGATAGTCCTCGGGGCGCAGAGCTCTACGCCCTGAACACTCCCACTGTAGAATTGTTGGATAGTGATTGGCGGGTCCCACGGCATTCACACAAATGTGAATATAGAATATAAGAACATTGTGGGTAAGAATAAATCGTAGCATATCCAACACAAATGTGTTGGATTTGCTACGATTTATTCTTATCCACAATGTTTTTATATTCAATGGCTCCCACTACCTCCAGGTGCAGGGGGTGGCTATGGGGACCACATGTGCCCCCTCATATGCCAACCTGTACCGGGAGGGGGTGGGTGGGAGCGGTTGATTTTCAGATCTGAGGACTTGTCATGGAACTTCCGCCATGTGTCCTTGTGGTGGAGGTACATTGACGACATCCTCATTTTCTGGATGGGTACCATGGATCTACTAACTTTTTTATCCACAGGCTGAATGATAATTCATTCAACTTGTGCTTTACATTGAATGTAGATAGATCTACTATTTTTATTTTTTGTATCTTACCATTAACAAATCGGCTGATGGGTCTATTGGTACAAGCCTTTTTAGAAAGCCCACGGCTGGGAACTACTTACTCCATGCTAAAAGTGCTCATCCCAGACATTTGATTAGGGCCATACATGTTGGACAGTACTTAAGAGTCCGACCTAATTGTTCAAATGACGAGGACTTTAAGATACAGGCAGATGCTCTTAGGAACAGGTTTTTAGAAAGGGGCTGTAGTCGTCATAAGGCTCTTAAGCGAGCATATAAAAAGGCTTGGGAATGCCCACGTGACTTGTTGTTTTAGGGTGAGAAGGGACCGTAACAAATGAATACTAGACCCATCCTTAAATTTAATAAGCAGAGTGATGATATAATGGGGGTTCTGTCCAAACACTGGCATCTACTAACTGAGGAATTCTTATCCTCCTATTGCGTTTAAAAGAAATTGGTCACTTAGAGATGCCCTTACGGCTAGCCGCTTTGATAGAATGGCTGGCCAGGACCAATGTGGTACCCACCCTAGAGGGCATATACAAATGTGGACATTGTGACTTCTGCCGTTATATCAACTTGGGTAATGAGATTTTTAGCATAGGATCCACTATGATTGAACCTAGGCACTTTATTAATTGTGAGACGAGGGGTGTGGTTTATTTACTCACGGGGGGTTGTAATGCTTTCTATGTCGGGAAGACTAGATGTATGCTATGGCAGCGAGTGAAGGAACACGCAGCAGACATCAAGGATGAAATCCGTATTGGTCCCATTGCCAGACACTTTGCCGACTGTCCGTCCTGTACTATTGCCACCCTTAGATTCCGAGCCTTGGATAGGATACATCAGGGTCCCCGGGATGGGGACTTTGACAATCGTATCCTTCGCTCGGAATCTCAATGGATTTTAACTTTGAGGGCTAATAATGCCCCTGGTCTTAATGGATTTATTAGTTATGCCCCCTTTCTTACTAATTAAAAAAATATTGTGGGGACATTGTATTTGTTTAATTTCTATCCTTATTATATTTAAATCATCAACATATTTTATTTTTTCTTCCCCCTTTTCTCTTTTATTCCCCCCCCCCTTTTCTTTATTATCTTGCCCTTTGGCCCTTTTGATGCCTCAGGACTAGAGCTCCATGGGATATATTTGATCTAGGCATGTGGACCCATTGTTCCCGTTGTTTTGTCTGGGTCCTTAAGCTGCCTTTATAATTTTATTGTTGCTGGCATTTGGTGTGGAATTGTTTTTGTTCTTATTTATTATTCTTTCTATATGGGGCTTTAAAAATAGTCGTTTGTTTTTGCCTTGCCCTGCATGGATGGTTTTCTGATAAATATACCTGCAGGGGCCACAGGGCGTTTTTTGATATATTTTTGGCCTTTTATGTGAGCTCATGTTTGGCTGGGTTGGCCAAATGACTATTTGTCTATGCGTAGTAGGTCTATGGGCGGGCTCTTGATTGCATGCTGAGATGGCCCCCTTCTCATTTTCCTTTTCATTCATTTGTTTCCACGGTTGGATTACAGCGTTCCGCCATTCGGGCATGCCCTCCCCTTTGGGTTTGGAAGCTATCGGGTGGGGGAACGCATCATCAACCCCCATGCCCACATGCGTCAGCTAGATGTCACTTCCAGTTTGGCGTCGGTGTGCATGTGGGCGGGCCTTCTCTCGTGACCAATCATTGGAACTTCAGGCTCTGTTTTGGGTTTGCCTCATTTTATATTTGGCGTGTTTTTTCTTGTTTTACTCTGATGCGATTGGTTCCATGGAGAGAGGACCAGCCCAGCATCTCGTGGACCATAACCTCTGTGCATTGGTTTATATAGAGGTGGAGGTCTGCTTTGGGGTTCTATGCTGGGGTGCGGGTTCCTCGGGAGACCCAGACCTACAGCATGCCTAGCTGAGCCCGTGCTTTGGGGGAATATCTCCCTATGACTTTACTGAGCTTGGATAGTAACACATGCAGGATTTTGTATGCCATCTGTGTCTACTGAAGATGGCAGGTAAGCTTGATTTTGGATATATATGGTTAAGGTCGGTTTTGAGCTTAATTTATTTTTGCCTTCCGTAGTATCCGGCCCTTGCTGCCTCTGTTCATGTGCGTTCCGCTTGTTCCATCGCAGTCATCTGTGCATTGAGGTTGCTGGATCATTTAAGATACCTTGCTGAGTCATACTTCCTAATATACAGTGATGTAATATCTGACACCTACTATTTTCTCAAGGTCGGCATTTTTTCTATAGCTTCCTGGTATTTATAATTACATAGTAGGTGAGGTTGAAAAAAAGACCCAAATCCATCAAGTCCAACCTATGTGTGTGATTATATGTCAGTATTGCATTGTATATCCCTGTATGTTGCGGTCGTTAAGGTGCTTATCTAATAGTTTTTTGAAACTATTATCAATGCCCCCTGCTGAGACCACCGCCTGTGGAAGGGAATTCTACATCATTGCCACTCTTGCAGTAAAGAACCCTCTACGCAGTTTAAGGTTAAACCTCTTTTCTTCTAATTTTAATAAGTGCCCACGTGTCTTGTTAAACTCTTAAACTCCCTTCTGCAAAAAAGTTTTATCCCTATTGTGGGATCACCAGTATGGTATTTGTAAATTGAAATCATATCCCATCTCAAACGCCTCTTCTCCAGAGAGAATAAGTTCAGTGCTCGCAACCTTTCTTCATAACTAATGTCCTCCAAATTTGTGTGCGACTGGATTCCAGCACTGCTTTGATCTTGAGACAGTATCACGGGTCATGTTGACTCCCCGGCACCAATACTGACACATGGACACGCCTGCACTCCACACTTCACAGCTGTAAAACGGAGGATGCTTGGACTATTCACTAACTTGAACAGCCGGGAATTGGGAGAGCCTGCGGGCAGCCCTCCTTACTATTCACATTACATCAATAAGAAGCTGGCATTAGGGCATGCGTACGGGAACTTGTTTTTCCCATGTGGCCCAAGTGACAATCCAGACTGTCTACAAGCATCCCTGTGTTCTACCAGTGCTTACACTTGTCCACTGCCACATATGGTGTCAGCACCCCCGCGTTTCTGTTGAAACTGGGACTATATCACATAAATGTGGAGTCAACTCTGAGTATCTTGTGACTGTCGTGTCAATACCAGAGCAATGGTATTGCCATAATATGTGCATGGTGAGATAACTCATCCAGGTTTAGATTGTCGGATTTTCACAAGCTGGATCACGCCGCTGAAAAGCGACCGATCAGCTGCACATTTTCATTAGAATACCAGTCACCAAACCCTGTGTCGTATACAGTATATAATCTTCGCCTGAACAACATAGGCCACTACTCAAGTGTATTTACTGAGTTGGCTAGCCCATTCATGTGAATTGAACACTCCCAATAACCTCTATGGCCTGAAACAAACAACCACCGCTCCAAGACTCTCCTTACAAGCGAATGCTCCTGTGTGGGAGCCCCAGGTGCTGGCTAATAGCACAATGATTAGAAATCAAAAGGAAGAACTCCGGACAGCCGCACACCGGGAAAATAAAATCCAAAGGGTTTATTTAAAAGCAAAAAGACACTACAATCCAAACACGGCAAAAAGGGGGGTACAGAGCTGACGCATTTCGCACTGTATTTCAGTGCTTACTCATAGCTTACTCATAGCTTACTCTATGGCCTGTTGAGAATCTCCACTGCCAGGCTGGAACAATCATATGCACCCACTGAGCATTGCTCGATATTAGATAATGACTGGCGGATGTCTGCATGAGTGGTAGCCAAGCTGTGTTATTTTAGTGTTGTGACAACATTGTCACAATTTTAATTGTTTTATTGGAGGGTTGCTGTGCACTGTTCAGCAATCTGTTTGACATTCACATACATTACATTTTTGTATAATAAAGCATTTTTTCACTACCTGTTATACACTGTATTAAAACATCTTTTTTGAGTGGTCGCCCTTGACCCTCAGCTTTTGAAACACATAGGGGAGTGGGACCCATACCCAGTTGTTCTGACATGGAGTCATCAGTGAAATATATTTTGTATTTACTTAAAATATAACTAAATACTAAAAACTTTTTTTTTTTTGTTTTTGTTTTGGATAGGGTGGAGAGGTATTAGAACACCTAATGCTGTTTGTCCCCATTAGGGAGATTCACCCTTTTTTTTATTTGTCCTGTTTACCATTATCATTGAAGTGAAATTAAAGTAAAAGAAAATCCTAAATTTTGGGTTATCCCCAGAAAAGCAATAAAGGCTTTTAGTGCTAGCCCCAAAAGGGATCTTCCTGTTGATCTCTATGAAGATCCTTCCAAGATAACTTTGGCAGGCCCTCCTCACTAATTTGAGTGACATCACAATAGCACTTGGGCACTCCCGCGGCCGACACTCCAACTTCCTCTGCTCTGGCTCCACCTTTCACTTGGTCTTCTGCCCCTTCACAATGGGCTCTCACTCCTTCAGGGTTAATCTGGGTCCATTCATCTGAGTGTTCTGAGGAACAGTGAGGCCTTCTTGACAGTGCATCTGCGTCTCAGTTCCCAACTCCTGGTCTATACTTCAGACTGAAGGTAAATCCTGAGAGGGCAGCCAACCATCTATGGCCTGTGGCATCCAGCTTTGCGGGAGTGAGCAAGTACGTGAGGGGGTTGTTGTCTGTCTTGATCACAAATTCTACCCCATACAGATAATCTCTTAATTTGTCTACCACAACCCACTTCAAAGCCAGGAATTCCAGCTTGTGAGTTGGGTAATTCCTTTCGGCTAATGCCAGACTTCGGCTTACATAAGCAATAGGCCTTAGGTGCCTACCATGCTCCTGATAAAGCACTCCGCCCAGTCCATCTTGGCTGGCATCCACATGCAGTCCATAGGGTCTGGTAGGGTCTGTATAGGCCAAGACCGGGGCTGTGGTAAGGCTCCACTTTAGCTGTCTAAAAGTCTCTTCGCATTGAGGAGTCCACTGGTCTTGGATGGACTCCTTCTTTTTCCTGGGTCCCTCCTTTTTGTTTTCCAGGTTGGACTGGGTCTAAGCCAGCTTCTTCTTGGTTTTTCAACAGTTCGGTGAGTGGGTGGGCTATTTTAGCAAACCCTTCTACAAACCTCCGGTAGTACGAACAGAACCCCAAGAATGACCTAAGCTCGGTCAATTCGTGGGTCTGGGCCAAGAGGTAACAGCTTCCAGCTTCTTTGGGTCTGTGGCCACTCCCTTGGCGGATACAATGTGGCCCAAATAATTCACCGAAGGTTGATAGAATTAGCATTTTTCCATGGAAAGCTTCAGGCCTTCTTCAAGACTTTCTCCAGGCGCTCTTCATGCTCTTCCAATGTTCTGCCAAATACAATGACATCATCCAAATACACCAGCACTTCAATCAAGTTCATGTCACCCACAGTCTTCTCCATCAATCTCTGGAAAGTGGCTGGGGCTCCGGACAGACCTTGTGGCATGCGGTTGAACTCGAAGAATCCTACATGGGTAATGAAAGTGGTCTTCTCCCTATCTTCAGGGTGCATAGGGATCTGATAATACCCACTTTTTAAATCCAGCACACTGAACCACTTTCCCCCTGACAGGCTCTGTAGGGCATCTTCTATGCGGGGTGTGGTGTATTGATCGGGAATGGTCCTCCGTTTCAATGTCCTATAGTCAATACATAGCCGTAATGACCCATTCTTCTTCCTCACTACCACTATTGGGGAATCATATGGACTCCGAGTATAAAAATTACTAAAGAGCTGACAGGAATTAAAATTCAAAACCCAGATTTTAAGATAACCAAATAATGTAGCCGCAACCATCCCTTGATCAAGTTATGTGACTGTAACGCAACGCATCAGGAGGAGCCTGGTGACGTCACGTGGATGCTACGGGACAACCCGAGTTTACACGAGTGAGGAGAAGCAGGGCGCACAGCTCATAGAAGCCTGACTGCATTACACAGATACCACGATCTCGTAGCGCTGGGCGTATGTGAGTAGGACACAACACACACTCACTTAAACACATAACCAGAGAGCGCTGCACAATGGCTATTTCTTTTTCTTTTTATATGTAAAATGACCACTGACAACAAGAAGCAAAGATTAAGGTCACTGCAAACCAAAGATCTGGAGCATCAGAGAGAGGTTAACCGCTTCCCGACCGCACACTGCATATATACGTCGGCAGAATGGCACGGGCAGGCAAAATAGCGTACCTGTACGTGGCCCTTTAAATGCCTGCCCGTGGGTTGCGCGCCGCCAGCGACCCAGTCAGGAGCTCCGTGGCCGCGGGACCAGCGGACCCGATCGGCGCTGGTGTCCCGCGATCGGGTCACAGAGCTGAAGAACGGGGAGAGGTTTGTGTAAACAAACCTCTCCCCGCGCTTCCTACTCTGCCTGTCATTGATCGGCTGTTCCCGGTCATTGGGAAAGCCGATCAATGACGTCAGCCCCGCCCCTAATGTAAAAGAACACACACGTCACAGCCCATAATCCCTCCCCTCCCCCTAGTGGTTAACTCTTTCACTACAACTGTCATTTATACAGGAATCCATGCATTTAAATCGCATTGATTGCTGTATAAATGACAATGGTCCCAAAAATGTCCGATGTGTCCGCCATAATGTCGCAGTCACAATAAAAATCGCTGATCGCTGCCATTACTAGTAAAAAAAAAAATATTAATAAAAATGCTATAAAACTATCCCCTATTTTGTAAACGCTATAACTTTTTGCTGCTCCGGGGGTCTTCTTCCGTCTTGGGGGTCTTCTCGCCGGACTCCTCCGCCATTTTACCAAGCTCTTTTACCGAGCGCAGAAGTCCGGCTACCTTCTTCGCCGCCGTCGTCTGGGGGTCTCTATCTGTCTTCTTCTTCTTCTCCTTCTCCTTCCTTCTCCTTCTCCCTCTTGCGATGTCACAGTCTCAGCATCCTCCGGGACTGTGACATCGCAAGGGGGCAGGGTCACCATGTGACCCTGTCCCCATGTCCCTATATAAGTCCCAGCGCGGCTCTGGCATTCCGGCCGGAGACAGTGACGGGTCAACATCGGAAGAACAAGAAGGCGCCGGCGGCGCAGAAAACGACGACCGCTGCAAGAACAGAAGAGACCCCAGAAGGCGGATCGAGACCCCCAGACGACGGCGACGAAGAAGGTAGCCGGACTTCTCCGCTTGGTAAATGGCGGAGGAGTCCGGCAAGAAGACCCCTGGAGCAGTGCAATAAATTATTTTTTCAAAAGTGTGTGTTTTTTTTTTACTTTTACTTTTTACTTTTACTTTTACATCGTACCCCATACTCATTCACATAGGGCGGGGGGCCGGGATCTGAGGGCCCCCTTATAAAAGGGGGCTCCCAGATTCCGGTAAGCCCCCGCCCGCAGACCCCGACAACCAACGGCCAGGGTTGTCGGGAAGAGGCCCTTGTCCTCATCAACATGGGGACAAGGTGCTTTGGGGTGGGGGGGCCGCACGGCCCCCCTTTCCCCAGGGCACCCCCCATGTTGAGGGCACGCGGCCTGGTACGGCTCAAGAGGGGGGGGGCGCTCGTTCGTCCCCACCCCTTTCCTGGCCTGCCGGGATGCGTGCTCGGATAAGGGTCTGAGATGGATTTGGGGGGAACCCCCACGCCGTTTTTCGGCGTGGGGTGTCCCTTTAAATCCATGCCAGGTGACGGAGTTAGCGCGGCGGCATTTACTGCCTACGCTAGCTACGTAACCTGAAGTTACATTCTAAATCCTGCTCTCACTCTGTGCAGTGGAGAGAGACGTGCAGACGTGCGCCTAGCAGCTCCAGCCAGCCAGCAGCCCCAGGCAGCAGCTCCAGCCTTTAGGAGGCTTAGGAGCCCACAGCCCCGGGGAGCGGGACCCAGCCAGTCCCCCCATCCACTAGGACCCACTGCAGCCCCGCAGCCCCCGCAGGCCCCCCGCAATCAATTGGCCCTTTTTTCTCCGCGCCGGCCGCGGCCGCCCGTCGGGCTTAGCAGCCAGGAAAGTCCCCGGCTCCGGCCTAGTCCCGGCCGAAGCCGGCCATCTGCTTCCCCTCTGCCTTAGTCAGGAGTCCCAGCCAGTGCTCAGCATACCCGGACCCCACTGCGGATTCCCGTGGGCCCCCGCAACCAATCGGCCCCCTACTTCTGCCACACCGTCCACAGCTGCCCACCTGGGCTTCAGCCGACAGGCGAGTCCCCGGCTTCGGCCTAGTCCCGGCCATCTGCCCCCCCCCCCCTAATCGCCTCTTCAGCCCCCTTTGGTCCAACTGGGCTGCGGCAAGTCCCCCCCCCCCCCTCCTAGCCCCCAAGCCCTCCAGCACTCACCAAGAACCAGGAACCACCAGAGCCAGGACAGGCTGCAGCTTGGGCCTAGTCCGGCGGCCATCTTGGTACACCCACTACACCCAGTTACTGCAAGGACATCCCCAGGACCTCCTGGACCCCCCAGCAGACACTTCGGGCACTCCTTCCACCACAGGTCAGTCCCCCAGGTGGGGTCACATCCACAGCTGCCACCGCCGCGCTTCTAGCCTATAGACGAGGAAGGAACCGGCTGCGGATGAGACTCACCCCACCTCATCCCACCCCCCAGCTTATCCTTTCCCCCTTCCGCAGGTCGGCGTGCCCACTCCCCCTTCAGCACACCCCTACCCAGCAACCGACTTCATCGCAGAAGCACCAGGCAACACAGCAAGCGCTTCAGGGATTATCTCCAAACAGGTAAGCTCTCGGGGTCCCCCCCCCCCCCCACTAGCAGTTGATCCAGGGCACTGTGGTCCGACCGCCTCTCGGGGTCAGGAAGGAATTTTTTTCCCCTCGCTGAGCAATTGGCTGGCACAGTTAGGGGTTTTTTTTCGCCTTCCTCTGGATCAACGAGAGGGTGGTAGGTTCAACAGGCCCCCATCACCCCTACAGGAACTATTTGCTCCAACTAAGCAACACACCGCAGCTGTCACCAGCAGCATTCTTCTGGTCCAGGATTCCTCGCAACAAGCAGAGGCAGCTGGAACAGCCAGGAATCTACTACCCAACCAAACCGAGTCCTCACTCATAGGGCACCACACGATCGACTTCCTGGCTTTAGTCTATGCGGCGGCAAGTCTGATACTTAGACTGATAAAAGGACAAACCCGGATCAGGATCAACATCTTCACACATGGGGCACCACACGATCAACTTGCTGGCTTTAGTCTACGCGGCGGCAAGTCTGATACTTAGACTGACAACAGGACAAACCCGGATCCGGATCCGGATCCGGATCATCAGCTCAGTCATCCAAGGACCATTAAACTTCATCCTCTGGCCATGTGCTACTTTAAATATTCAGCAGAAGTCCTCCACAGACTAAGAAATTCCACCGCAACTTTGCCAGCTCCCATTCAAAAAATTCTACGGAAAGAACATCTATTAAAGACCGATCTACAATCAACCTGCAAAAACAGGAAGATACCGACCCAACCACAACAATTAGCATGCGCCATGATCAACACCAGATCTGCAGCCAAACACAGACTAGAAGTACACGACTTCATCACTCAAAACAATATAGACTGCCTCTTCATCACGGAAAGCTGGCTAACACCCGACTGCAACACCATCCTCACCGAATTGGTGCCGGAGAACTACAGGATCCTAACTGAACATCGGATAGGAAAAAAAGGAGGAGGCCTAGCAGTGATTTTTAAATCGCACCTGGCGCTCACCAAACCAATCTTACAGAACCCAGTACCTTTTATGGAGACACTGACGCTACATCTTCAATCAACACCCCATGATACCACCCACATTTTACTCTGCTACAGACCGCCAGGACCAAAGACCAATCTGCTTACACCACTCACGGAGTTTATCTCAATACACACACTGAAATCCAAAAACCTCCTGGTACTTGGAGACTTCAACCTCTGGGCAAACTCTACCCAAGACCCTATCGCGACCGCCTGCATCAGCCAACTAGAAGAACTGGGTCTCCAGCAACTGATAAAGACCCCCACACACGGGTCAGGACACACTCTGGACCTCATCTTCAAACAAAATCTGGACATCAACACAGTAGACAACATACCACTACCATGGACGGATCACCACGCCATCAAATTCAAAATCTCCACCAACATCACCCACCAAAAACAGAAACCTGCAACAACAACCCATTGGACCAGATCGCAGAAAAAACTGCATTCTGAATCCTTCAAAACCACCTTATCAAACAAAATAGCAACTCTGAATTTAACCCACTCATCGGAGCAAACTCTCAGCTCCCTAAACAATGTATTACTACAATCAGCAGACTCAGTGGCTCCAAAACGCAGAACACTCATCAAGAGGAAAAACGCAGGATGGTTCAACAGCTCGCTCACGCTACTCAAGCAAGAACGCAGAAGAGCCGAAAGAGCATGGAGAATAAATCCCACCGAGGAAAATCACACAAAATACAAAGGACTGACACAGAATTATCAGAAGGCAATCTTCAAAGCAAAAAAAGACCATTTCTCAAATACCATCTCAGCGGCCTTAAACCGCCCCCGGGAACTTTTTAAAATAGTCGCTCAGTCGATGAACCCAGCATGCTTAGAGCCCCCCGCTAATGAAACCCAAGATTTCTGCAATGAATTATCAGATTTTTTCATCAATAAAATCGTCAACATTAGGATTACAATTGATCAGAAAAAAACATCCGACGGCAGGCAAACAGAGCAAAAAGTCGATATCGACACAAATATCCCACAACCACCAAGGTTTTCTCTGATCCCAATCACCACGGATACCACTAAAAACATCATCAAAAATCTCAGAGACAGCACATCTTCTATTGACATCATCCCCACAAAACTCCTGAAAGAATGCTCCGACATCCTGGCTCCCACCATAACGCACCTCATAAATCAATCGTTCAAAGAAGGGATTGTTCCAGGCGCCCTCAAACAAGGCATCATCAAACCCCTACTAAAGAAACCCAACCTCGACCCCAGGGACCCCAACCACCGAAGACCGATAACAAGCTTGAACAACATTTCCAAGATCATGGAGAAAGCGGTAGTACAACAGATACAACGCCACCTGGACACACACACACTCCTGGACCCGTTACAATCAGGATTCCGCCCAGGCCATGGGACAGAAACCGCACTCCTGAAGATTTGGGACGACGCCCTCGAAGCAGCGGATGACGGAGAATCATGTCTCCTGGTACTGTTGGACCTCAGTGCAGCGTTTGATACTGTGGACCACAACACTCTACTCATCCGCCTCACAGAAGTAGCAGGAGTCACTGGCTCAGATCTACAATGGTTCGCATCCTTCTTAGGAAATCGCTCTCAGACGGTGAAACTAGGAGCTTTCACCTCTGAAACCCGGGCAATCTCCTGTGGAGTCCCTCAAGGATCACCCTTGTCGCCAGTGCTCTTCAACATCTACATCCGCCCACTCCTCAACATCATCAGAAGATCAGACCTCTGCTTCCATTCATACGCTGACGACACTCAATTATATTTTCGTATCACCGGACAAAAAGAACATCATCAGCAATTAGGAAAATGCCTCTCTATGATAGACGACTGGATGACCACTAGCTCCCTCAAACTTAATGAATCAAAAACAGAACTTCTTATTCTACACGCAAAGCATAACCCCCGAACCAAGATCCCTTGGACACCTCCTACCATCTTTGGACAGACCATCGCCCCAAGGACCAAGGCTAAGAGTCTCGGAGTCATTTTTGACTCTGAAATGTCAATGGATGCCCAAATAGGAGCAGTGGTCAGTGGTTCTCACCATCTGCTCCGCCTGCTACGCAGACTCCTCCCCTTCATTCCAAAGGAGGACAAAGCAGTGGTAGTTGGAACAGTCATCAATTCCCGACTGGACTACGCTAACTCCCTTTACATAGGATTACCCCAATATCAACTTGCGCGCTTACAACTTATCCAAAACACGGCGGCAAGGCTGATAACAGGGAAAAAACCCTGGGAATCCATCTCCCCTTCCCTGAGGAACCTACATTGGCTAAACGTAAGGAATCGGATCGCATTCAAGACCCTCTGCCTCACCCACAAATGCGCACATGGAAACGCTCCGCAATACCTTTGCGAGAAAATAAAACACTATACACCGAATCGCAGTCTTCGATCGGCTAATCAAAATCTTCTCCTCATTCCTAAATCCCGCTACAAATCAAAGGGGGAACGGAGATTCGCTGTCCAGGGACCTCGGCTATGGAACGCTCTACCAACCGACATTCGCATGGAAGAAAACCATCAGGCCTTCAGGAAGAAACTCAAGACCTACCTCTTCTAGAAGCTGATAACCAAACGTCAACAGCGCCTTGAGGCGATTTCAGTTCGCATTGTAGCGCTATACAAGTTATTCATTCATTCATTCATTCATTCATTCATTAATTGATCCTCTACCCAGACTTGATTTGAGATTTGCTTATTATCCGCTGTCTTGTACCCGCGGGCCCAAAAGACCCCAAAAGTGTATCTATTGTCAGTGTAAATGTTTACTTTTTGTCCTTTGAATAATTGACAGGCACGTGTCATAGCATAGAGCTCTGCCTGCTGAGCTGAAGTCGCTGCTAGTGGTTTCGCTTCTAATATTATGTCTGGTAAAGTCACTACAGCATACAGTATCATCGCTTAGAACAGCTGCCGTCAACAAAAACATTTATGTAGTCAGTAGATGTAGAAATGTTTTGTAAAAGGTATGTATTGTGTACAATGTAGTATCAGCTTCTAAAGTGATTTTGGATGTTTCTTTTACTGTCATGTTTACTGCCACAGGCAGCAACAGCTTGTAGGCAAGCTGGCAGTCCTTGTATCTGAACGGGGAGTTTTTTGGATAGATAAGCCACGGGTCGGTAGTGGGTACCATGCGCTTGGGCCAGTACGGCAGCCAGCGCAGGGCCCCTGACTATACAGTAAAGCACAAAGGATTTCTTATGATCTGGTAAACCTAGTGCTGGAGCACTGGCCAAAGACCGCAAAGGTCTGTGTCATTTCCTCAGTGTAGCACTTGCCTGGGGGCAGTGGCTGCAGCAGAGGGGCGCAAGGATTAAATCATAAAAAGAACAATCTGGGATCCACTGCCTGCAGTAGACAATAGAGCTAAGAAAAGAAAGGAGCGTTGCCTTATCTTTGGGGCCGAGACAGGTCAGAGTCTTGACTCTATTTCTGGGGACACTTGCCTGGTCCCGCCTGAGATAATACATCCTAGGTATTCCACCCTCTCCCTGCACCACTGGATCTCTTTTGCGAGACACCAAGTGACCCTTAAGAGATAAGTGAGTCATCAGGCTTTCAGAGTCCTCTGCACACTGTGCCCCGCTCTCACTACATAACAGTAGGTCATCTACATATTGCAGGAGTACTGATCCCTGTGGGAGCACCCAGTCATCCAGGGTTAGTTTTAACACCATGGAAAATGCTGCAGGACTGTCCACAAAGTCTTGAGGAAGATGGGCCCAAGTCAGTTGGCCCGAGCCTCAGGCAAAGGCAAAGATCCTTTGGAAATCCCTGTGAACATCAATGCTAAAAGCATTGGAAGTCTAGTACCCTATATACAGTGGAGGAAGCGGGGATGTTTATAAAAATTCCCGTGATGTTTGAGACTAGTGGTGGAAGTGGTTAAATACATTTGTTCACCCCCCTCAAATCCCCCTAGCCTCCACTCGCCGCTGGCTTTCTTTACTGCATGTGTGTATTCCAGGGACTGATAATGGGTTTTAGAATGCCTTTCTGCATGTATGTGGTGATCTGTGGTGTACCCTGTACTTCGTCAGCATGACGGTGGTATTGTTTCTGAAAGAATGGTATGATGTTTGGTTTGAAAGTAGGGACATGAGGAGTGCATTTGACATGCATCCTATGTCTGTCTTTGACTTTTCCCATATCGGGTGAGTCTCTAATGCTGCCAGTATGGTCATAAAGTAAAACGTCAAATCTTTTCTTTTTGGCATAGTCAAGTCACATGTTGCTGATTTGGCAGTCATTCCCCCTTGTAGGTCAAATTTAACGTTACCCCTAATGAAGACATGAGGCCTTTAGACATAAGGGGCAGTCAGTGAGGATGGCAAAGGTTTGTGTGTAACATCTATCCCATTAATTCCCATAGAGTAGAGCAGCCCTCGGTACAATTTTTTTGTGATTAAAACGGGTGTCATTAAGACAACTCGTACTAGCCCCTGTGTCCACTAAAAAACATACCACCCATCCCTCAACTTTAAGGACTACCTGCGGAAGTGTTTTTTCCAGTGGGAAGAGAAGAAATGCATTACCAAGGAGGGAATCTGCTCCGGGCACTTCTATGGATGTTGATGAAAGGGGTTATTGCGAGGGTTGTTATCATTGTACCCTGGCCAATCCCTTTGAATTAATTCTACAGTGTTCTCAAGGGGGTGGGGGGGCATGCTTGCCAGGCCATCTTGAGTACAGGCTATATTCTTGTTGCATTTGGCGGCTAGGCGGGGGCTGTGGACAGCCCCGCAGCATCCCCCAAGGCGCCAAAACCAACCCCGGACGACTAGGGAAGGTTAATTGTTGTGTTTGATAATTGGGAAAATTACGCTGACGCTGATATCTGCCTCTGGAAATACCCCAGCCCCTCCTTTTGAAACCTACCGTGTCCATTTCCCTGGGTATTTCTTATGTGCAGACAATATTTTTTCCAATGGGAGGGGTCTCCACAATGAAAACAGCCTCGATTTGGGTATTCTTGTGTTTGCAATGCGGAATTATCAAAGGCTGGGAGCATGGGAATGGGAGTCCCTGAGGTCTGGGCGAATAGTCCTCCTTTGGTATTAAAAATCCTTAAGAGGCCCTTTTCTTTACATCCTCCACAAACCGTGGGGGGGGGGACATGGTTGCCCACTCAGTATTGACCAGTTTAATTACCTGGGTCACCTTTGGATCTCTCATAGTCAATTCCGTAGTCAATTCCAGTGAAGGATAAGGTTTTTCCTTTTGGCTTTTCCTCCATTATCAGTTTTAATCATAGCATGGGGTGGCGGAGGTATTGGCACATAATCCTCTGTATCCCCTATGTCATAACAAAGGGGTTGGACAGGGGCAGAGGCAAGTGTTGGTTTTTTAGGAGGCTTGTCTAAGGAAGGATGAGGCTTCTCTAATGGATGAGGGAATTGCTTCTTATACTCTTTTAATGCTTTACACCACATTTTATAACATTCAGTCATATTCTTTATCATAAGGAAACAGTGGATAATTATACTGCTTATTTTGGCCACAAATTTTAGTGACTTCTTCCCATTCCTCTGCAGAATATGGTCTGCACTCACTTAGCCCCGCAATTTGTAGAGCATGTGCTCTGGTCAATATGTTTTTCCAGAAGGGTTCAGTGTAATATGTTCCATAGTTTCCAGACACGAAATCTAAAGGAGTGGGCTGATCCGGCTTACCTTCCGAACCTCCCTTTCCCGGCAGATTTCCCATGTTTACAATTCTTATACTTTATCTTATTTTATAACTCTATTTATACACATCAGTTGCAGAACATACAGTTAATGACTTAGGACAAGCCACAGAAGTTTCACCCGTTCCACATTCAATAGTATCTATGACACCTTTAACAGTTAAAGCTTCTTGAAATTTAAAAGTTTTATTTCTTGGCAAAATGCCAAAATAACACTCCCTCTGGCCAGAGGTTCCCCTGCTTTATAAGTAAGCTTTGTACGTTATTACTTTCCTTATTCTTATAACCAAACAATTTTTATTTATATTTCAAATTTCTTGGCAAAGTGCCAACAGGTTTAAACAGTAGTTTCAATTGCTGTAATAATACTAATGCAAACAATTTCCCACTATCCGTTAAGGTTGGTGAGATATTAGCATTTGAACCCTTGTTGGCAAAACGCCGAAATATCCAAAATTTGCACCTGACTTCCCCTGCGCAAAAGATGTCAGTGGCAAAAGGAATTATTCACATAACATGTTTTGATCAAAAGTTAGCCTCACCAATCCATGTATTACCCCAGAAAAATGTTACAACGTCCCTGTTGTCATGATGTATCAAAGACCCTCCTGGAACACAAAACTATTATGTATATTATACCTGGTAATAACCTCCGGGAATTCTAGTAACCGAATAAGTATTTGATCCCTTATACACAAATAATAGGCTTGTTATTACTCTGGGTAGCGTCCTGCCAAAAACACTTAAACATTATTTCAAATATGACATTAAAATGATTTAGAGGTTTCCAATGACCAGTCCTTCTGGTTAAAAACAAGGTTTTCAACCTGCTATGGTATGGTATGGTATTAATACAATATATGGAAGGGATCCTGGGCAATTTTAGCAAGTATCCTTGTCCCCTATATTTTGATACCTGGGATCCCGGAATCCTCGACAGGTATATCCCGTTCTTTTATATTAATACTCGGAACCCTGGCCCCACCTAGGCAGCAGGCATTCCTATTTATGAGCAAGCTGTGCTATAATTCTCCCGGAACCCTGGCCCCACCTAGGCAGAAGGCATTCCTGTTTATGAGCGAGCTGTGCTATAATTCTCCCGGAACCCTGGCCCCACCTAGGCAGCAGGCATTCCTGTTTAATGTCCCTATCTCTCAGGCAAGCTAATTAAATTAAATTAATCAATTATGCCTTGAGTTCTATAATGCGACGGGTTATAACATTGACAGAGTAAGCTGTTCAAAAATACTTTGAAAAAGTAATTTTAAAGAAAGCTTACCTGTAATGTACCCCACTTATTCTGGTACCATCTGTTAGGTTTCCTGTATTGTCCTCTGCATCAGCCCCTCTTTCTGTTAGGTCCTCTGTTAGGTCCTCTGCATCAGCCCCTCTTTCCCTCAATTGGACTTTGGCGGTCAATGGAAAAAACTCTGTCTGTCCGGACAGGTAATCAGACACCATACACCGTATGA
>CM053027.1:487771643-487811890 GCA_028564925.1 Lithobates sylvaticus
CGCATATATAGCATTGCCTCCCATTTACTTTCCGAGAAGAAAGGACGTCCAAATACTGGCAAGGGACGAAGGCCGCATTCCCATACTCTCTACAAGACGGTACGAATGAAAAAATTCCATACATCTAATGGCAATAAGACCTAAAAACCACCAATGGAGAAAAAAGGGGAGTGTAAAAAAACCTGGATATAAAGTCTGAGAAACCGTGGTACTCTTGGGAAAAAAAGCCCCCAAGATACCACTCGTTTGTCCCATATAAATAACTCACCCTGGGGTCCATGATCAACGGGTCCAAAGGTGGAGAAATTCCAGGAAAAACTCCCAAGATGTCCCAGAGGTGGAGAGCAGTTCACACAGCACAATGCTGTGGAGGGGAATGACGCCATATACCGTCTCAGGCGTCCTTATATAGGTGGAAAAAGGGCTCTGTCCCGCCCCAGTGGGTGTTACCGGATGACGTCAGACGCAAAGGGCGTCCGGCGTCGTCACGTAGAGGCCTGCCCATTGGGCTGCATCCAATCCCTGATGGAAGAGGGAGGAAAAAAGAGATCCATGTGACATAGGCGGCGTGAGTGTGCGCGCGCCGCCATCCGCACCCAGGGGAGCGCCGTCCACAAGGCGTCAGAAGACGTCCCTGCCCCATACAGCACTATCGCGCATTGCATAGAACGCATGCGCGATGTGAAGACCCAACCAAAGGAGGTTTGTTTGTGGCGCAGGCGCCCAGTGTGAAGGTGCGCATGCGCAGGGTAATTTGCATGGGACAGGATCGTCAATGACGCCGATGTGGACCAATGCCACCCAGAATGCAGGTGGCCGCGCGAGCCACCCAAACAAGCCAAACCCCTCACCTTCCCATCTGCCCAAATTTGGACAGAGAAGGTGGGACATGGACAGGGGAGACAACTGGGTAGATAAGTCCCCCATATCCCCAGAAAGGCGGAGATTTTCCGCACCAGGATGTCATAGTGTGGGGGTGGAGGTTCTATACTGGGAGAGAGTTTATTGTTGCATGGGGGTAAATTGGGGGAAGGCCCCCCATCCAATGTCCCATCGCCTAATAGGGGCCCAGGCACACTGGTGGGCGAAAAAAAAAAAAAAACCCATCCCCCAGAGCAAAGCAACAATAGGGACTAAAACCACTGGCAAAACAAAATAGGGGTACACATCTGGGGGTCAGAGAAAATATAATTCCTGAATCCCTGAGTGGCCCCTGCCCCAAAAGACCGATGCCCCCCATCGCGGGATAGGGAAACTAGTCTATTTGGGGTTGAGATGCCAGGTAGAGAGTAATGGAAGGACACTAAGGGAACCCCTGCCAAGCAAAAAATTGGAACATCAACATTTCTGTTCCTCGGTGAGTAAAGCCCCAGGAGGCAAAGCCATTTACAATTGTAAGGTCAAAACAAGCATTTACAAATATTGTCCAACATGGACATATAGAAAAAACCCCATAACTGAACCATTCACCCAGCCCAGCAAATTGCTAAAAAGAGAGACAAAGAGTCTCCAAGGGAAAACCCCCCTAAACTGAGGGACCTATAGGTAAAGGAATGAATAGAGAGAGAGTTATATAAGTTGTGAATTGTTATTTTACATTGACTATATATAAGTTGTGAATTATTATTGTACATTAACTGTATGCAGGGAACCTAGAGTCGCCTCCAGTGATAATTCAATCAGTTTTTCCCGAGCTATAGCCATCCAAAAATGGTCTAAAGCTTTCCACCTCGTTTAAACCTGGTGGGGTAGTTGCCTTCAAGGTTCTAATCCAACGCATTTCCCGTTGAAGAAGAACCTTGTTCCAATCTCCTCCTCTGATTGGAATATGCAATCTGTCAAGGACAGTAAAATTCACTTTCGGTAATCTATAGTTGTGTTTCTTGGCTATATGGCGCCCCAAAGGCAAATATAGATTACAAATCTTCATGTCATGCATATGTTTTTCAACTCTCTTGCTGAGTTTTTGTCTGGTCTTGCCTACATAAAAGGAACCACACTGACACTGCATGAGGTACACCACCCCCTGTGTCTGGCAAGAAGCATAGTGTCTCAGGGAGAAGTCTACCCCATTTGGCAGCGTCAGTGTGGTCCTCTGGCCGATAACCGAGCATTGAGCACAATTTCCACATGGGAAAGTTCCAAAGTTCCTACATGGATCTTTTCTAGAGATTCCTTTATATTCACTTTGTGTAACTAAATTACCAATCGACACCGTCTTTCTATAAGAGATCAAAGGACGGGGTGAGACCAAAGTGCCTACAACTGGATCATCTGTGAGGATTGACCAATTCTTATTGATGATTTTGCGGATCCTCTCATGCTCATTTGAGAACCGCAGTATAATACGAGTGTTATCATCAACATTCTTTTTCTTCTTTTTAAACAGGAGATCTTTCCTGGTGAGAACCTTGACCCTATTAAAAGCCTTTTTAAGGCATGTTTTGGTATAGCCTCTATCTAATAGTCTTAGAGTTAGTTCATCACTCTCTCTCTGGAAATCCTCTTCCTCCGTACAATTCCTTCTGATCCGGAGGAATTGACTAAAAGGGATGGATCTTTTTAATGGGAGTGGATGGAAACTGTCTGCATGAAGCAGGGTGTTACCGGCAGTTTCCTTCCGGAACAACCTACTGGTTAAATTTCCGTTGGGGGCTTTTTTAATACAGATGTCCAAAAAGTGAGTCTCACTATAGTCAAAACTCATGGTGAAAAACAGGTTATAGGCATTATTATTCATAAGGTCCAGACATTCCAATAGTTGTTTCTCGGAGCCGTCCCAAATAATAAAAACATCGTCAATGTACCTCTGCCACATTAAAATGTGGCAGGTGTACATCGACGCATGTTCACTGGCCAAAAAATCTTTTTCCCACTCCCCCAGGTACAGATTCGCATATGAGGGCGCGCAACACATCCCCATAGCTACTCCCTGTACCTGGAGGTAGTGGGAATTCTTGAAAATGAAGACATTATGTCGGAGGATAAAGTCCAACATCTGGACAATAAAGGAATTGAATTTCCAATCTGTCGTAGTTCTTTGTTTTAAAACCCTATCTACTGCCACGATTCCTAGATCATGTGGAATGCTATTATAAAGTGATTCTACATCAATAGTCACTAGGATCGCCGTCTCTGGGATAGTTAGCTCTTCAATGATCTGTAAGAGATGAATGGTGTCCTTGGTGTAGGACGGTAGATCCATGACGTGGGGTCTCAAGTGGTCATCAATGACCTGACTGATCCCTTCAGTGATGGATCCATTGCCCGATACTATGGGCCTGCCTGGTGGATTTTGGAGATTTTTATGCACTTTAGGGAGGGCATATAGAGTGGGTAGTCTGGGGTATCTGGTTCTAATAAAGTCCCAGATTTCTCGGGTAATTGTCCCCACGTTGAAGGATTCATCAACCAGTACATAGAAGTCTTGGTTGTATTTGTCCACCAAGGAGGGGGCGATTCATTTGTAACAATTAGAGTCATTGAGTATTCAGATTATTAGTATTCAGATTATGAAAATATGGTCCTCAGAATACTCAATGACTCTAATTGTTACAAATGAATCGCCCCCTCCTTGGTGGACAAATACAACCAAGACTTCTATGTACTGGTTGATGAATTTTTAAAACAAAGAACTACGACAGATTGGAAATTCAATTCCTTTATTGTCCAGATGTTGGACTTTATCCTCCGACATAATGTCTTCATTTTCAAGAATTCCCACTACCTCCAGGTACAGGGAGTAGCTATGGGGACGTGTTGCGCGCCCTCATATGCGAATCTGTACCTGGGGGAGTGGGAAAAAGATTTTTTGGCCAGTGAACATGCGTCGATGTACACCTGCCACATTTTAATGTGGCAGAGGTACATTGACGATGTTTTTATTATTTGGGACGGCTCCGAGAAACAACTATTGGAATGTCTGGACCTTATGAATAATAATGCCTATAACCTGTTTTTCACCATGAGTTTTGACTATAGTGAGACTCACTTTTTGGACATCTGTATTAAAAAAGCCCCCAACGGAAATTTAACCAGTAGGTTGTTCCGGAAGGAAACTGCCGGTAACACCCTGCTTCATGCAGACAGTTTCCATCCACTCCCATTAAAAAGATCCATCCCTTTTAGTCAATTCCTCCGGATCAGAAGGAATTGTACGGAGGAAGAGGATTTCCAGAGAGAGAGTGATGAACTAACTCTAAGACTATTAGATAGAGGCTATACCAAAACATGCCTTAAAAAGGCTTTTAATAGGGTCAAGGTTCTCACCAGGAAAGATCTCCTGTTTAAAAAGAAGAAAAAGAATGTTGATGATAACACTCGTATTATACTGCGGTTCTCAAATGAGCATGAGAGGATCCGCAAAATCATCAATAAGAATTGGTCAATCCTCACAGATGATCCAGTTGTAGGCACTTTGGTCTCACCCCGTCCTTTGATCTCTTATAGAAAGACGGTGTCGATTGGTAATTTAGTTACACAAAGTGAATATAAAGGAATCTCTAGAAAAGATCCATGTAGGAACTTTGGAACTTTCCCATGTGGAAATTGTGCTCAATGCTCGGTTATCGGCCAGAGGACCACACTGACGCTGCCAAATGGGGTAGACTTCTCCCTGAGACACTATGCTTCTTGCCAGACACAGGGGGTGGTGTACCTCATGCAGTGTCAGTGTGGTTCCTTTTATGTAGGCAAGACCAGACAAAAACTCAGCAAGAGAGTTGAAAAACATATGCATGACATGAAGATTTGTAATCTATATTTGCCTTTGGGGCGCCATATAGCCAAGAAACACAACTATAGATTACCGAAAGTGAATTTTACTGTCCTTGACAGATTGCATATTCCAATCAGAGGAGGAGATTGGAACAAGGTTCTTCTTCAACGGGAAATGCGTTGGATTAGAACCTTGAAGGCAACTACCCCACCAGGTTTAAACGAGGTGGAAAGCTTTAGACCATTTTTGGATGGCTATAGCTCGGGAAAAACTGATTGAATTATCACTGGAGGCGACTCTAGGTTCCCTGCATACAGTTAATGTACAATAATAATTCACAACTTATATATAGTCAATGTAAAATAACAATTCACAACTTATATAACTCTCTCTCTATTCATTCCTTTACCTATAGGTCCCTCAGTTTAGGGGGGTTTTCCCTTGGAGACTCTTTGTCTCTCTTTTTAGCAATTTGCTGGGCTGGGTGAATGGTTCAGTTATGGGGTTTTTTCTATATGTCCATGTTGGACAATATTTGTAAATGCTTGTTTTGACCTTACAATTGTAAATGGCTTTGCCTCCTGGGGCTTTACTCACCGAGGAACAGAAATGTTGATGTTCCAATTTTTTGCTTGGCAGGGGTTCCCTTAGTGTCCTTCCATTACTCTCTACCTGGCATCTCAACCCCAAATAGACTAGTTTCCCTATCCCGCGATGGGGGCATCGGTCTTTTGGGGCAGGGGCCACTCAGGGATTCAGGAATTATATTTTCTCTGACCCCCAGATGTGTACCCCTTTTTTGTTTTGCCAGTGGTTTTAGTCCCTATTGTTGCTTTGCTCTGGGGGATGGGGGGGGGTTTCGCCCACCAGTGTGCCTGGGCCCCTATTAGGCGATGGGACATTGGATGGGGGGCCTTCCCCCAATTTACCCCCATGCAACAATAAACTCTCTCCCAGTATAGAACCTCCACCCCCACACTATGACATCCTGGTGCGGAAAATCTCCGCCTTTCTGGGGATATGGGGGACTCATCTACCCAGTTGTCTCCCCTGTCCATGTCCCACCTTCTCTGTCCAAATTTGGGCAGATGGGAAGGTGAGGGGTTTGGCTTGTTTGGGTGGCTCGCGCGGCCACCTGCATTCTGGGTGGCATTGGTCCACATCGGCGTCATTGACGATCCTGTCCCATGAAAATTACCCTGCGCATGCGCACCTTCACACTGGGCGCCTGCGCCACAAACAAACCTCCTTTGGTTGGGTCTTCACATCGCGCATGCGTTCTATGCAATGCGCGATAGTGCTGTATGGGGCAGGGACGTCTTCTGACGCCTTGTGGACGGCGCTCCCCTGGGTGCGGATGGCGGCGCTCGCACACTCACGCCGCCTATGTCACATGGATCTCTTTTTTCCTCCCTCTTCCATCAGGGATTGGATGCAGCCCAATGGGCGGGCCTCTACGTGACGACGCCGGACGCCCTTTGCGTCTGACGTCATCCGGTAACACCCACTGGGGCGGGACAGAGCCCTTTTTCCACCTATATAAGGACGCCTGAGACGGTATATGGCGTCATTCCCCTCCACAGCATTGTGCTGTGTGAACTGCTCTCCACCTCTGGGACATCTTGGGAGTTTTTCCTGGAATTTCTCCACCTTTGGACCCGTTGATCATGGACCCCAGGGTGAGTTATTTATATGGGACAAACGAGTGGTATCTTGGGGGCTTTTTTTCCCAAGAGTACCACGGTTTCTCAGACTTTATATCCAGGTTTTTTTACACTCCCCTTTTTTCTCCATTGGTGGTTTTTAGGTCTTATTGCCATTGGATGTATGGAATTTTTTCATTCGTACCGTCTTGTTGAGAGTATGGGAATGCGGCCTTCGTCCCTTGCCAGTATTTGGACGTCCTTTCTTCTCGGAAAGTAAATGGGAGGCAATGCTATATATGCGATGTTATATATGACTATGTAAGTGTATCATTCATAGTGTATTATCTATATATATTGAATATTTGTGTATATTCTTATGCAATATATGATTCTTTACTCTATGTTAAAATGGGGTACAGAATTTTTCTCTATATAATTGACATGTCTTGATATTCTGTAGATGGTGACTATAATTCCCTGAGGAAGATAGGCATATTTTCAGCCATTTGGAAACGCGTCGGAATTCTTCACCTTCACCCACTTCAGATATGCATATCATTTTGTACCATTTGTCATGTTGTTTTTAAAAAAATTCTTCTATGTTTTTCTATAAATTTTGTATAATAAATCTATAAAAATTATTTTATGTAGCCTATATGGTTTGTATAGTTGCCGGTATAGTCCCACCTTTAGAGGTTTTTTCTTATACCAGGACTCTTGCAGGTAGTTAGAATATTTAATATTTGCAAACAAAATGAAGGTTTCCTATTTAGAATAATAAGCTGTCAGGTTAGTAAAACAGTGATATCAGAACAGATTTTAGGTTAATAGGTTAATCACACATAGTTGGAGAACTACTCAAATTCTTTTATTTAATGAAAACGATACAATTATTTTATAAGAGAGAAGCAATTATGTCACATAAATATGTGTAGACTATCGCTTCCCTTAGTGCGCATGTATAAGTAAAGGTTGTAATACGAGTAGCGGCTACTAATAGATTTCACATAAAACCATGCAATGTGCTTTGTCTATCAAAATAGAAAAAACTTTAGCAGCGCTGCAATAATAAATCTCAGACACAAAGTCATATGATTCCTTTCATCCTAGTGAGTCCAAAGAGTTCATTTCAACTCTCATATAGGGCAGGAAATGATGAACATCGTTGCTTCAAAGATCCCATCACCACACCTTGTGAAGTCCCACTCCCTATAGATATTACACTCACCAGATCTAAGTATAAATCACATGATCTGACAGCACCACTGTGAACATGCCTCCATCCCTAATATGTACATACAAGCAAAAATTCTGGTCATGGGACTTTATATGAGGCATATCACAAAATAAAATTACAAAAATAGAAAATGTATTATAAAGTTTATTTTTAAAAATAATCGTAGTAGCACATTTCATGTTTAGCGAAATACATGGTACAGAATAAAAATTGATTGATGAACATAATTAAGAGCTGACATATGGTACATGATTATTATAATAAATTCATTAAAAAAAACAATACATGGTACAATAGAATAGACAAATGCATAACAGATATAAAATGTAAGGATCAGACTGTCTTGATGTATAGTGGCTCATGTCCAGGAGTATGTTGCCAAAATTATCTGTGAATATAAGTAATAAATAAAAAATTTGTAGGGGTAAAAATCCCTATATGGGTAACAAAAAATTATGTAACAGAAGCTCAGAGTAAAAATCCAGCTTGCAATGACAAAGTCTGACCTGGGGCTGAGGCAGGGACATCCCACCCGAACCAGGGGAACAGCACATGAACTAGCCAAGGAGAAGGAGTGATCCCTATATGGAAAGCACAAAAGCACATCTGACCAAAACCGGTCTGGAAAAACACAGAAAAAAATATGTGATTGAGTATAGGTAGGTATAACGAACAGTGTATAAATGTCTGACAGATGTGCTCTGTGACAGACCTAGCCGCGACAGAGGCTGTTGGAGAGGACGGAATGCCAGCCTCTTGCCTTGCGATTATGGGCCCTGGCATTTGAGGAAACGGTGCTCTTTGTGAGCTGTATGCCTGGGGACCCCTGAGCTGGTGTTACTTGGATTCAGGTCCATGACGCCCCCCAAGACACATAGACTCTGGATATGTATATGCCATATTAGCAATAGACTGAATCACACTGTTGGGACACAAGCTGTTAGATGCTAATGTCATCAACTCCAGACACCTGTCTGTTGTGTAAATGAGTCTAGTCTGGCTTGTAAGAATATTCCACACAATGTTGTTGTGCTAATTAACCCTGTGTTGATGTTTATGGTAATATGGTAATGTGTATTGAATAGTCAGTCAGTGAGCTAGGAGACGTACCCTGAAAAGTCTTATCTCTCAGTTAACTAGTCTGGGTCAATGATTAGATAATTAGCTCATGCTAATTAGGTTAGGTTTTAGTCATCCTGCTGTATATATTTGTGGGAGATCTCAAATAAAAGATTATTCCCGATGTACTCCAAGACTGGTGTTGTCTAGTTCTTGGGGGCTCCTATAGCCACATCTATTGGACTCATGTTCCAGGACTTAGGAAGCGGTATATAGACGGGAACACTCAAGCGGAGTAAAATCCATCACATGCTCCATCTTAACCAATTACAGCCATGAAGGTGTAAATAGGGGTGAAAAAGAAAAAATGTGAAACAGAAAGAAAAAAGGAACAGATGAAGAGTGCTATCACTGGACTCCTGGGGAGAGATAGTAAAGTGAACGTGAAAAAAAAAATTATATATAAAATTAGAGCCACAAAAGTCAAAAGACCACTAACATGGTGTGAAAAAAGATCAAAACCGTGTGTAAAAATATGTGTAAAAACACATGACTCACCCAAACAAGTCTGAGTATGAGGCTCTCACCGTTTGTAGGGTGACTGCTCGTTGTGTGTGCATCCGCTGATACCCGCTATCGTCCGCCTCCGCAATTGTCCGATTCTGCAGACGGAGGAAAACCCTATTTTTTTCATCCGTCTGCAGAGCGGATCGGATGAACACGGATAGACGGCCCGTGTTCATCCGATCCCCCATAGAGGAGAGCGGAGAACTGACAGGGCGGTCCCTGCACAGCGTCATCAGCCGGCTCAGCGGGGATCAGCTGTGCGATCCCCGCTGAGCAGCGGATCTTCACGAGGCCGATCAATACGGATCCGCCCCGTGTGAAAGGGGCCTTAATCTCATGTTCTCCAACAACAAACCTGTATCATACTTACACAAATGGGAAACTAGTTCCAAGTTGTCGGATGCACCAAAAAGGCTAGAGAAATTGCAGTTTAAATTTTTTTTTCCAGTACTGAATAAAAAACTGTGTTAGTAGCATCAAGCAGATCACATAGCATCTTAACTGAAATAAGTGACCTGTCAGGGGATTAAAGTGGCTGTAAACCCTTACAAACCACTTTGACCTACAGGTAAGCCTAGATTAAGGCTTACCTGTAGGTCCAATAAATATCTCCTAAACCTACATGGTTTAGGAGATATTTAGAAAAAAAGAGGCATCGCTGTCTATGCCGCATGCGCCGTAGACAGCGTCGCGAAGGCGCACTGAGCATGCCGAGATCACGGCGATATGCCGCTCTCGTGCGCGGGAGTGACGTCATCGCCACTCCAGCGAATGACAGCGCTGGATCGGCGAGACCCGGAAGTCACTCCGGGATTGATGGCAGCGGAGGAGATCGTGGACGAGGGTCGCTTCGGGGGCTTCGTTCTCAGGTAAGTTATTCATAATGAGCTAGTATGCTATGCATACTAGCTCATTATGCCTTTGCCTTGCAGGTTCGTGTTTTTTTTTTTAAAGGAGGCTTTACTTCCTCTTTAAGGCTTGATTCAAACTAACGTTTTTTGATGCATTTGGCATTTTGCAGAAATGCAGGGAAATTTCTTAACATGGGTTCCTATGGAACATGTTCACATCAATGCATTTTTGTGCCTCTGCGTTTTTGCAAAGGGTCGGGGACTATTTTCCCGCAAAATGCAGCATTTGCATGTAATAGAATTCAATGGACCCGCATCTTCATCTTCCCATCTTCTCCTTCTCCCCCTACTTTTTCTTCCTTTCTTCTTCTTCCTCTGACGCTGGTCCCGCCGACAACCCTCCGCTGATGCTGCTGATCTGTCGTTAAATAACGATGGGGGCGTGGCAATCGGATTGAGTCATTCGGAGGCCACGCCCCCTTGTGACGTCACAGTCACGTCATCGGGGGCAGGGTCACCGGATGACATCACCCGGTGACCCTGCCCCATGCCTATATAAGTCATTGCGCACCGCGCACATGCCATTACAGCGGGAGAGAGCGTTGAGTCAACATCGGAAGAAGAGAAGAGGGAAGAAGACAACGGAGAAGACCGGGCAACCGCTAGTAAAAGAGCGGGCAAAAGAGCAGAAGATAGCGGAGGACCCCGGCAGAAGACATTGGAGAGCGTGGAGAAGAGGCCGAAGAGAGCGGAGAAGTCGGAAGAGACCCCCAAAGTCAGAAGAGACCCCCGGAGCTGCCTAATAAATTATTTTAAAAACCTGAGTAGTGTGTTTTTTTTTATTGACACTTTTTTCCCCAAGTGAATGGGTATACCCCATACTCGTTCACATAGGGTGGGGGGCCAGGATCTGGGGGCCAGGGTTGTCGGGAAAAGGCCCTTGTCCTCATGAACGCAAAACGCACATTGCGGCAAAATCGCGGTAAAAAAGCGTGTCCAAAAACGCAGCAAGCACCGCAAAAAGCACTGCAGAAACGCTCAAAAGCAACATGCATAGATGTGCATTGAGCCTAACACTGGTTTCTAAAACCTTCAAGGAACTGTTCTACGATAATATCAGAAGAACAAACTGGGGCAGCATGTAGCTTTCTAACAAAGGAAAAACACTTGCTAAAGTTTTAGATAAATGTGCATGAGAATAACCTGACTGAATATATAAAAGTATGAAATATATAAATTATATCAAAAGTCAGAATATAAAAGTCAGAATCAATTCTGGCATCTGAATAGTCACACCACCTCCTCCATGCTAATAAATAGTTACTCAAAGTATTTTTTTTCATATATTGGCTGTCTCATCACATCCTGAACTAATTGCTGATAAGGAAGAACCAATGCTTTGGACAGTTTAGACTTCTGACCGCTGCTCTTTGGTCAACAATGAAGCAAAAAAGCCAGCCATAGACAGTTCAAATCTCAGACGGTTCAGTATACGCAGGTTGAATGTAATGTTTTTTTTTTCTTTTTTAGGGGTAGCCTAAATTCCATTATAACTGTATCAATTGAGATTTCCAAAAATCCTAGGTTGTACATGGAGAAACCTTTTCACTGCAGCTAGTTCCAGCCACAGTTCTCTGGGCTAGCGGTAACGTGTCCGAGTGGGCGTGACGCATGCTCCAAACACTGAAGCCACATCCCCCGTTCTCAAACATCTGACGCACCTGTTGACGTGCTTGCGTGGGAAATCTCCTGACCTACGGACACCACCGGAGGGAGCGGGGACTGACCCCACACCGATTTCAACAACTAAAATGTGAGCTTTATAACCATTTGCCGACTGGGCCATAGTCAAAAGATGGCTACAGCACAGTCGGCTTATTCTGGGAGGGCGTCCATGGGCGTCCTCCCAGAATCTAGCTCCCGCGCACCCTACAGTGCGAGGGGAGAGAGGGAGAGATGCAATGCTCTGCAGTACTCTGCCCATACTATGCAATACTCTGCCCATACTATGCAATACCCTGCAGTACTCTGCCCATACTATGCAATACTTTGCCTATACTCTGCAATACTCTGCCCATACTCTGCCCACACTATGCAATACTCTGCCCACACTATGCAATACTCTGCCCACACTATGCAATACTCTGCCCACACTATGCAATACTCTGCAGTACTCTGCCCATACTATGCAATACCCTGCAGTACTCTGCCCATACTATGCAGTACTCTGCCCATACTCTGCCCATACTCTGCCCATACTCTGCCATAAACTGAATAAAGCCTTTTTTTAAACTAACTTACTACTCTTATGCCGCGTACACACGGTCGGAATTCTCGTCGGAAAAAGCTCTGATGGTTTTCCCGTCGGAATTCCAACGGAATTTCGCTCAAACTGTCTTGCCTACACGTGGTCACACCAAATTCCGATGGTCTGTAAGACAGCGGCATAAAACGCGTTCGACAGCACTATAGAAGGGAAGTTTAATGCTTCCGAGCATGCGTCGAATTGTTTCCGAGCATGCGTCGGAATTTTACGTGTCGGAATTGCATACACACGATCGGAAAATCCGTTAGAAAGGTTTTCCGTCGGAAAAATTGAGAACAGGTTCTCAATCCAAAGTCCGTCGGAAATTCCGACAGAAAAAGAACGATGGGCATACACACGGTCGGAAAATCCTTTGAAAAACTCCCATCGGACTGTTTCCATCGGAAATTCCGACCGCGTGTATGCCGCATTAGAGCGGCGCTGCTCTATCAAAAAAAAAAAGAGCTCATTATTAGTGTCATTGTGAAACATTTTCCCCCTCATTGGTGTAATTGTGCCTCATTATAGGTGTCATTGGGAAACATCATTGGGGGGGAATTGTGCCCCTATCTTTGGTGTCATTGGGAGGAATGTGTGCCCCTTCATTGGTGTGAGTGGGGGGGATTATAACCTATTGTTAGTATCAGTGGATAAATCAGTGCCCCATGGGCCTATCAAAAGCAATCCGAGGGCCACATCTGGCCCCCCGGGCCACAGTTTGGAGACCAATGGCCTCGTTATTCAGGTTTAATTGCAGTGTTGGCACTTTGAAAAAAAGTTGTTTTGGTTTGCAGTTTGGGCACTCAGGCTCAAAAAGGTTTGCCATCACTGGCCTAGGTCCTGAAACCCTGCTGCACTAGGTGGTTTCTTCTGTTGGTCGCTACATCAATACATGAAAGACTAGTGACAGAGGGGTGACAGAAGGAACCACAGTGGGGACCCAGGGATCCAAAACTGCTGGGAGGGGTGGAATCTTAAGATTCTTCGGATGCCTGTAGCTCCTGAATAGAGTAAAATCAGAGGAATGAACAGTGAGACAGGTGGGTGTAAAGCCTCTTCTTTAGCAGGTTATTCTTTTTGTACTTTTTTATCAGCGCGGCCAGAGTCCATTTATGTGCAGATAGAGTATGGCTAAACGCCAGAATTTCAATAGATTTTTTTCTTTCTTCTCTGGGCACAGCATACAATAAAAATCAAAAAGATAACTACAGAGCAGTGTCAAGGTCTAAGCCTGCAAAATCAGCAGAACGCCTTCATGCACATTGTCCTAAAGGGAAAGAGTCACAAAAATGAAAAAAAAACACACTGTGGGGGTTATTTACGAAAGGCAAATCCACTTTGCACTGAAAGTGCACTTGGAAGTGCAGTCGCTCTAAAGCTAAGGTGTAGATCTGAAATGAGTGGAAGCTCTGCTGATTTTATCATCCAATCATGTGCAAGCCCCCCTCAGAGCTACAGCGACTTTACTTCCAAGTGCACTTTCAGTGAACTTTCAAGTGCACTTGCAGTGCAAAGTGGATTTGCCTTTAGTAAATAACCCCCTGTGTGTTGTAAAAAGAAAAAATGTTGGGAACTGCACTTGACATGGCCACAGTGAGCATACACTACAGGGTTGATTTACTAAAGGCAAATGCACTGTGCACTACAAGTGCACTGCAAGCGCACTAGCTGTAGATCTGAGGGAAAGATCGCAAATTGGGGGAAGCTCTGCTGATTTCTATCATCCAATCGTGTGCAAGCAAAAATTATGTTTTTTATTTTCCTTGCATGTCCCCCACAGATGTACAGCGACTGCACTTCCAAGTGCACTTGTAGTGTGCAGTGGATCTGCCTTTAGTAAATAAACCTATATATATATATATATATATATAATAAACTATATGTACTTCATATAGTTGCTCTATTGAATTTTAACCGGTTCCCGACCGGCGCACAACGATGTACGTCGGCAGAATGGCACAGACAGGCATAAGGGCGTACAGGTACGTCCCTTTAAGAATGCTGCCGTGCTATCGCGTGCGTGCCGGCGGCCGCGCGCGCCGGTCGGGACCCCCGTGAGTCTGGACGCGTCTGGAGTAAGCACTCTTGGTAGTGTGAAATGCATTAGCTATTTTCTTGCTTTGCTGTGACCTATTTTTGTGTGATCCATATTTTACCAATAGAGGCTTTTGAATTTTTCTTGGAGTGCGGCCGTCCAGAGTCCTTAATTTGCATCTTCATCAGCTTTTGCCGTGCCTGCACCCGGGTTCTCTAACCATAGGAACAGCTGTGGGATTGAGTTTGGGTGGATCATCCTGGAGCGGTGGATCTCTTCATACGCGAGTCCATGGACTCGTCTCACAGGAAGGCTGAACGGGGAGATGCGGAAGTAAACAGCATCTCCCCGTTCTGCCTAGCAACAAGTGACATTGATCTCTGCTCCCTGTGATTGGAGCAGAGATCAGTGTTCACTAACACACAGCCACGCCCTCCCACAGTTAGTAACGCGCCCCTAGGAACACTTAACCCCTACACTGCCACCCCCTGGTAAACCCCTTCACTGCCAGTGTCATTTACACAGGAATCAGTGCATTTAAATAGCACTGATTGCTGTATAAATGACAATGGTCCCAAAAATTTCCGATGTGTCCGCCATAATGTCACAGTCACAATAAAGATCGCTGATCGTCGCCATTACTAGTAAAAAAAAATTATTAATAAAAATGCTATAAAACTATCCCCTATTTTGTAAACGCTACCAATTTTTTTTGCGCAAACCAATCAATAATCGCTTATTGCGTTTTTTTTATACCAAAAATATGTAGAAAAATACGTATCAGCCTAAACTGAGGAAGAAACATTTTTTTATATATTTTTGGGGGGATATTTATTATAGCAAAAAGTAAAAAATAATGTTTTTTTTTTCAAAATTGTCGCTCTTTTTTTGTTTATAGCACAAAAAATAAAAACCGAAGGGACGATCAAATACCAACAAAAGAAAGCTCTTTTTGTGGGAAAAAAAAGGACGTCAATTTTGTTTGGGAGCCACGTCGCACGACCGCGCAATTGTCAGTTAAAGTGATGAAGTGCCGAATCGCAAAAAGTGCTCTTGTCTTTGGCTAGCAAAATGGTCCGGTCTGAAAGTGGTTAATGTACCACCCTGGTGTTAGGCAGGGTTACTCCTAAATTTACCTGCCAGGTATAGCTACCTTGGCCTATTGTTAGGGATCAATTGATTTCACTCTAAGTCTGTAATTGCTGCACTTCTCTCTTTTGCTGCTAGGTGATCGAGTACCTGATGGCATTAGATACGAGAACGGCAATGCAAGGTCAGATTATGGGTATATGGGGTATCCCAGCCAATGGGCAGGGGTTTTCCTAAATCCCTTGGCCTGCTGGGAGAACCTATATATTTGGTGGAGTCAGGTGATCAGTGTTCTCTGCCACCTGGAAGGCTGTCAGGGTGGACGTGTGTTGTATTGCCCGGCGACTAGGCCGGAGTTTGGGCCTATCCTGGGCACATCTGGCTGCTAGACTGTTTGATCTATCCAGAAGCAAGAGAGCAGCGCAGGGTTGTGATTGTGGCTTGCAGTCCAACCTGAAGTGATGGTTCTGCTGGCCGGAGAACCTCTCATGGTCAGAGGTAGAGGGGAAGTTGTCTTTACTATGGGACCATCCACCTTATTACCAGGGACCACAGTGAGTAGCTGAAGTAAGTACCGGAGCAGTATTCTCACCAACCGGGCACGGTGAAGAATCTGGAAACTTCAGTGGGTAGTCAGGGACAAACTATCTTCAGCGTAAAGAACAAGTCCTGGAAGTGATGGTTTGGCCCCCATAGAGCCCTGATTTCAACATCATTGAGTCTGTCTGGGATTAGATGAAGAGAAAGGAGGATTTGAGGCAGCCTACATCCACAGAAGATCTGTAGTTAGTTCTCCAAGATGTTTGGAACTTCCTGCTGAGTTCCTTCAAAAACTGCATGCAAATGTACCTAGAAGAACTGATGCTTTTTTTGAAGGCAAAGGGTGGTCACACCAAATATTGATTTAATTTGGATCCTCTTCTGGTCATTTACTTTCCATTTTGTTAATTAATAAAAATAAACTATTAATACTTCTATTTCAGAAAGTATTCCTAAAGTGATTGTAAACGATCACCTTGTAAATACCTTTTTTCCCTTTTTTTTATAAATTATCACATTCCCTCTGTTCTCAGCTGCATAAGAGCTGGGGGAGGATAAGCAGCAGCACACTGAGCTTTCCAGTGAATGGCTGTGCAGTGGGGGCGTGTCAGAACAAGTTTGATCATTGTTGGAGAGCAGGCTGACTTCCCAGCATAGCTAGAGAACTGACCACAGTGTGTTCTCCTGCTTAGAGTGGTCAGTTTTTAATAGGAAAGCAAGGAGACCAGGGATTTCACATAAAGGAAACAATACAAAGAGAACAGGATACCTTCTCATACAAGTACATGGTACAGCAGCCATATACGAGGAATATGAAGTGTTGGGGTGACAAACGCTTTAAGTTCACACCTGCCTAAAACTTTTGCACAGTACTGTATGACTCATAATAAATCCATGGATTTTACATGCCATTGTAGACCTTTTTATGTTAAAATGTCCATGTAAGAGATTATTTATATACCATTGTTCATTTTAGCCCAAGTTTTAGAGCTTGCAGGGGTGTTTGTAAAGATCACATATCACCACATGAATTATGCTGGAAAAATCTTTTGAATTGTCTGTCTATAAAAACGAAATCACAGCGCGCTTTGGCCAATCACAGCGCACTCTGCTGGGAGAGCCATAATAGGCCAAAGGCAGGGTGCCTTTGACCAAACATGGCTCAGGGACCTAAGTCCACACCCCACACTATATAAGGCTGCTGCTTACACAGCGGCCGTATAGTGTAATGAATGAAGAGAGATTAGGCAGTTTAGTTAGTAGCATGCAGGCAGTGTATTTGATATATATATATATATATATATATATATATATATATATATATATATACATACAGTCTAGTATGTGTGTGTGTATATATATATATATACCGTATTTATCGGCGTATAACACGCACTTTTCCCCCTTAAAATCGGGGGAAAGTCGTGGGTGCGTGTTATACGCCGATACCCAAAAAAAAAAATGACAAAAATCGGTTGCGGCGCCGAAAAAATGGCGACCGCGGCCGAAAAAGGCCGAACCGCGGCCGAAAAAGGCCGGAAAAAGCCGAAGCGCGGCCGAAAAAGGCCGGAAAAAGCCGAAGCGCGGCCGAAAAAGACCAAAGCCGGCTGTTCAGCTCCGCTCGTAGTCCCGCCTCCCTGCGCTCGCTTCCGAAACAGCAGGGAGGCGGGACTCCGAGCGGAGCTGAACAGTCGGCTCGGTCTTTTTCGGCCGCGGTTCGGTCTTTTTCGGCCGCGCATGCGCGGTATTTCTCGCGGCGGGAAATTTAAATGATGGCGAACTGCAAATGACACTAGGAAGCTGCAAATGACACTAGCAAGCTGCAAATGACGCCGGGCAAGCTACAAATGACGCCGGGCAAGCTACAAATGACGCCGGGCAGGTTGCAAATAACACTGGGCAGGTTGCAAATGACGCTGGGCAGGTTGCAAATGACGCTGGGCAGGTTGCAAATGACGCTGGGCAGGTTGCAAATGACGCTGGGCAGGTTGCAAATGACGCTGGGCAGGTTGCAAATGACGCTGGGCAGGCTGCAAATGACGCTGGGCAGGTTGCAAATGACGCTGGGCAGGCTGCAAATGACGCTGGGAAAGGCTGCAAATGACGCTGGGAAAGGCTGCAAATGACGCTGGGAAAGGCTGCAAATGACGCTGGGAAAGGCTGCAAATGACGCTGGGAAAGGCTGCAAATGACGCTGGGAAAGGCTGCAAATGACGCTGGGAAAGGCTGCAAATGACGCTGGGAAAGGCTGCAAATGACGCTGGGAAAGGCTGCAAATGACGCTGGGAAAGGCTGCAAATGACGCTGGGCAAGCTGCAAATGACGCTGGGCAAGCTGCAAATGACGCTGGGCAAGCTGCAAATGACGCTGGGCAAGCTGCAAATGACGCTTAAATGTAAGTTTTTTTTTTTTCCCTAAACTTCTCTCCTAAAACTTTTTTTCCTTAAAATTCCCTCCTAAACTTGGGGTGCGTGTTATACGCCGGTGCGTGTTATACGCCGATAAATACGGTATATATATATATATATATATATATATATATATATATATATATATATATATACTCTGCATTTAGCTTAGATTAGATATTCAGTGTAGAATCTATATTCAGTCAGTACAGGCAGTGTATTTGATCATTTGATGTATATATATATATATATATTACAGCCTAGTATATACTCTGCATTTAGTGTAGATTAGATATTCAGTGTATAATCTATATTCAGGCAGTGTAGTATATATAATATAGTGTATTGAAGTGGTTAACAAGAACCCTGCTCCAAATTATTTTAAAAAAAATGCGTGGGGGTCCCCCAAAATTCATACCAGAGGAAGGGTCTGGTATGGATTTTAAAGGGAACCATGTAAAAAAAAATGGCGTGGGGGTACCCACCAAAATCCCTACCAGACCCTTATCTGAGCACGCAACATGGCAGGTCACAGGAAAATGGGGGGGATGAGAGAGCACCCCCCCTCCTGAACCATACCAGGTCACATGCCCTCAACATGAGGAGGGTGATTTGTGGTCCCCCCCAAAACACCTTGTCCCCATGTTGATGGGAACAAGGGCCTCTTCCCCACAACCCTTGCCCGGTGGTTGTGGGGGTCTGCGGGCAGGGGGCTTATCAGAATCTGGAAGCCCCCTTTAACAAGGGGCCCCCCAGATCCTGCCCCCCCATGTGAATGGGTATTGGGTAAATTGTACCCGTACTCATTCACCAAAAAAGTGTAAAAAAAAAAAGTAAAAATGACAAGAGAAAGTACTTTATTGAAAAAAAAAGTGTCTCACGATGTCCATTCATCTTCAATCACAGCGTCCGGCGTTCCTGAGGAAAAAAAACTGAACAACTCCGCCTCGATGGGCAGTGTTACGTACCTGGACGTAGAGCCTGACTTGGTAGGAGGAGACCTCTCATACAGCGCTGGTTCACGTGCCACTGGAGATGGGGACAGTGGAGACGTGAGCACAGTGGGGTAGGAGTGCCTGGTTTGTAGAGGAAGGTGTTGGAACCAACAGGAAGGTCCTCCAGTAAGGTCTGTATGCGGATGGCAGGATGTGAGACTGCAGCTGTAGGTGGTAGAAGCAGGATACAAGAACCAGGCAACAGGTGGATCAACAAGTGGGAATCAGCAGAGCAAGGTCAGACAGTCCAGTTGGCAACAGCAGATCAATCAGATGATAGGAGCAGGCAATGGCAGAGTCGGTAGGCAGGCTGGAGTCGGTAACCAAAGGCAGATGTAGCAAGGTCAGGCAGGCCGGGTCGGGTAGGAGAAGGTAGAGTAGTCCAAACAGAGCCGGGTCGGTAACGGGAGATCACAAGTTCAGGTTTCGGATCAGGTTTTCGGGTGGCTGACAAGCAGGAAGCTTAAAGACAACACAGCACTGGCTGAGTGTCACTGCTGGGCTTTTAAAGCCCGTTTTGGCGCCAATTGCGTTCCCGCGCATGCGCACATGCACGCGCGCGCCGCCGCGCGCGCTAACGCGCACGCGCACGCTAACGTGCACGCGCGCGCGCGCCCGCCGCGCACCTATGTGCGCACGGAAGGCCCGGAAATGCCTGGAACGTTCTTGACATTGCCCCCCCACAAGGGGCAGCCTCCGGATGCCCAGGCGGCTTGCCTTCTCAGGGTGGGAAATCAGGTAAGTACGAACTAGCCGTTTTGCATGTAAGTTGCTGTCAGGTTCCCAGGAATTACTTTCTGGACCGTAACCCTTCCATTTGACCAAAAATTGTACTTGCCCATGTCTTCTTCTACAATTAAGGATAGCCTCCACCTCGTATTCCTGGTTACCATCCACCAAAACAGGTTCAGGCGGGTCAGTTCCTCTGTCAGGGAAGGGATTAGGCACAGCGGGTTTCAACAACGACACGTGAAATACCGGGTGAACTTTAAGAGAATCAGGTAAAGACAGTTCATAGGCTACTTCATTAATTTTCTTCTTAACAGGAAAAGGTCCCATAAATTTAGGTGCAAGTTTTTTAGAAGGGCACATCAATTTGATATTGGATGTAGACAGCCATACCTGATCTCCCGGTTGCAGAACCAGCTCCCCCCTTCTCTTTTGGTCGAAGTTCCTCTTGCTATCTGCCTGGGCCTTGGACATAGTTTCTTGTAGGACCTGATTGTTGCGTTTGAGGAATTCCACTGTCTTCTGAACTGCCGGAACTGAGGATTCTGAAACAAAATCTGGTAAAAAAGTCAAGTGGAAGCCATAATTGGCAAAGAAGGGAGATTGGTTAGTGGTTGAGTGACTGGCATTATTGTATGCGAATTCCGCTAGAGGCAGCAGGGAAACCCAATTGTCCTGAGAAAAGGAAGTAAAACATCGGATATATTGCTCGAGGGTTTGGTTGGTTCTCTCTGTCTGCCCATTGGTCTGTGGATGATAGGCTGAGGAGAGAGAAAGCTCAATCTTCAAGATTTCACAGAGTGCCTTCCAGAAGCGTGAGGTAAATTGTACCCCTCTGTCGGAGACTATATTTGTAGGTACTCCGTGTAGTCTGACGATCTCCTTAATAAATACACGGGCTGTCTCTGTAGCAGATGGGGTTCCCTTCAGGGGCAAAAAATGGGCCATCTTAGATAGGCGATCTACAACCACAAAAATGGCTGTGCACCCCTCAGAACGGGGTAGTTCGACTATAAAGTCCATAGAAATCATTTTCCAAGGTCTGTCTGGTATAGGTAAGGGTTTAAGCAGTCCCCAGGCTCGGTTCTTTGAAGTCTTGTTCCGTGAGCAGATGGAGCAGGAATTGACGTATTTTTCACAAAACTCCCTTAAATTGGGCCACCAGAATGTACGCTGTACAAGTTCACGAGTTTTCCGTACCCCGAAATGTCCTGCTAAGGGATGATCATGAAGCAATGTTAGTACTTTAACTCGGATACCTTCAGGGACAAAGATTTGACTTCCCTTCCATAGCAAGCCATCTCGAGATGTCAAGGTGGTTCCTGGAGGTTTTGGAGAGTGAGAAGAGGCTTCCTTGATTAAAGATAAGAGATCTGTGTGTAAGAGCAAAAAACTGTTAGTGGGTAGAATTGTGTCAGGAGCAGGTGAGTCCTTAGGGTTATCATGCATGCGTGACAATGCGTCTGGTTTGACGTTTTTTGATCCTGGCCGATAAGTGATGTGGAAACAGAAGCGAGTGAAAAACAAGGCCCAACGAGCTTGTCGGGGTCTCAAACGTTTGGCAGATCTTAGATATTCTAAATTTTTATGGTCGGTATATATTAATACCGGGTGAACTGCACCCTCTAACAGATACCTCCACTCCTCCAAGGCGGTTTTGATGGCTAGAAGCTCCCGATCCCCTACGTCGTAATTTCTTTCAGCTGGAGATAACTTTCGGGAGAAAAAGCCCACAGGGTGAATCAAGTCCTCCTTACCCTGTCTTTGCGAAATGACCGCTCCCACCGCTATTTCGGATGCATCAACTTCTAATAAAAAAGGTAAAGATGGGTTAGGGTGACTGAGAATTGGAGCTGATGTGAAAAGTCTTTTAAGTCTCTCAAATGCCTCTTGAGCCTCTGTACTCCAATGAAACCTGACATGTTGTTGTGTCAACCGTGTAATAGGGGCTATGATGGCAGAGAATCCCTTGATAAATTTCCTGTAAAAGTTTGCGAAACCAATGAAGCGTTGAATACCTTTTTTATCGACGGGTGCAGGCCAATCCAGAACAGCAGACACTTTTTGGGGGTCCATCTTGATACCAGTCGCGGATATTATCAAACCCAAAAACTGGATTTCTTGTTGCTCGAACTCGCATTTTTCTGCTTTTGCGTATAGCCCATGTAAGCGAAGACGGTCCAAGACTCTGCAAACGTGTTCCCGGTGTTGGCTAAGGGATTCAGAAAAAAACAAAATATCATCCAAATAAACAATTACAAAAATATCTAAGAAGTCCTTGAATACATCGTTAATCAGATGTTGAAACGTGGCAGGTGCATTACATAACCCAAAGGGCATGACCAGATATTCAAAATGCCCGAACCTTGTCCGGAATGCCGTCTTCCACTCATGCCCAGCCCGGATGCGGACCAGATTATATGCCCCTCTTAAATCGAGCTTCGTAAAAATAGTAGCAGACCTTAATTTTTGGAATAGTTCGGGTATTAAGGGCAACGGATAACGGTTCTTAACCGTAATTTTATTCAACTCCCGGTAATCCACACACGGGCGGAGAGTTTGATCCTTTTTAGTCACAAAAAATATTCCAGCCCCAGCTGGAGATGTAGATGGGCGGATGAATCCTTTTTCCAGGTTTTCGTTGATGTAAATCTTTAGTGCTTCCTGTTCTTTTTCTGTCAGGGGAAAAATGCGCCCAAAAGGAATCTCAGCCCCAGGTAAAAGTTCAATTGGGCAGTCATATGCCCGATGGGGTGGAAGAGAGTCTGCTCCCTTTTTACTGAAAACATCAAGGAACCCATGATATGGTTCGGGTACTGATTGGCGTAGGTTTCGATCAATGTCCATGCAACATAAGGTGACAGAGGATTGAGTAGACTCATCTTGACAATGTTCTTGGCAGTAGGGGGACAAGAACCTGATCTCTCTGGTAGTCCAATTGATGGAGGGATTATGGGCCTGAAGCCAGGGGATGCCCAGGATGATTGGGAACAACGGGGAAGAGATCACATCAAGGATCAGCAGCTCCTTATGCTGGAAGGCGGTGATGGCAGGTACGGGAAAAGTCTCTTGGGTTACCTGTCCGGAGCTGATGCGGGAGCCATCGGCCAAGAAGACTGAAAGTCGATGGGTCTTATTCCGTAGGGGAATGTTGTGTTGGTTAGCGAAGGCAGAATCAATGAAGCAACTGCAGGCTCCGGAATCAATAATTGCTTTAACTGGAATTGTCCTTCCTTGGAGCTGCAATGAGAGAGGGAGAGCAATGTGGGTTGTGTTAGCAGAAAGTGCTGAAAGGCTGGCAGGAACAGAGGAAAAGCACTTACGCATCTTGACCGGACAGTTGCGCACGTAGTGTCCTGTTGTTCCGCAGTACAGGCAGAGATTAAGTTGATGGCGGCGTGTGCGCTCTTCCGGGGTTAAGGTGGGTCGAATCAGTCCCAACTGCATCGGCTCGGAGGCATCTGGTGCAGGGCGGATTGGCTGGAAGTTGGGTGGTGGTGAGTAGCGGGCAGCCGGAATTGGGGCTTTAGCAGTCATCCAAGTGGGGCGATTATGTTGGTAGGCCCGTTCAGTGCGACGTTCCCGAAGGCGGCGGTCAATCTGGATGGTTAAGGTGATTAAGGCCTCAAGAGTATCAGGTATGCCCACCCGGGCCAATTCATCTTTCAGTCCTTCTGATAAGCCCATGCGGAACTGATGCCGTAGAGCTGCATCATTCCATTGAGTGTCCGCACTCCAGCGTCTAAAATCCGAAATGTACTCCTCGGCCGCCCGGCGACCCTGCTGGAGTGTAGTTAAGGTGGCCTCTGCTGAGGCGACCCGTTCAGGGTCCTCATAAAGCTGGGACATAGCTTCAAAGAAGGCCGCCAGTGATTGAATCAAAACAGAGTCCTCTTCGAGAAGCCGGTGTGCCCAGATCTGTGGTTCTCCTAGCAGTAGAGAGACCACAAACCCCACTTTAGTGGCTTCAAGTGAAAAAGTCCGGGGTTGCAGGGCGAAGTAAAGTCGACAAGCACTGCGGAAGGCCCGGATTTTAGTTCGGTCCCCTGAAAACTTCTCAGGTATGGGGACCCTTGGCTCAGGTGGAAGCATAACAACAGAAGGAGGGGAAACAGCCTGAGCAGGGGCGGAAACGGACCCAGGAGCCACGTGTATGGGGTTGATGATGTTCTGGACTTGTCCCTCCAATCTGGTGTAACCGTCTTGTAAGGATTTTACGGCTTGAGTGAGGGCTGACAGGTGTGAACAGATATCTGTCATGGGAGGGGTCTCTCCTGCAGGCTCAGTCATGGCTGTGTTGTACTGTTACGTACCTGGACGTAGAGCCTGACTTGGTAGGAGGAGACCTCTCATACAGCGCTGGTTCACGTGCCACTGGAGATGGGGACAGTGGTGACGTGAGCACAGTGGGGTAGGAGTGCCTGGTTTGTAGAGGAAGGTGTTGGAACCAACAGGAAGGTCCTCCAGTAAGGTCCGTATGCGGATGGCAGGATGTGAGACTGCAGCTGTAGGTGGTAGAAGCAGGATACAAGAACCAGGCAACAGGTGGATCAACAAGTGGGAATCAGCAGAGCAAGGTCAGACAGTCCAGTTGGCAACAGCAGATCAATCAGATGATAGGAGCAGGCAATGGCAGAGTCGGTAGGCAGGCTGGAGTCGGTAACCAAAGGCAGATGTAGCAAGGTCAGGCAGGCCGGGTCGGGTAGGAGAAGGTAGAGTAGTCCAAACAGAGCCGGGTCGGTAACGGGAGATCACAAGTTCAGGTTTCGGATCAGGTTTTCGGGTGGCTGACAAGCAGGAAGCTTAAAGACAACACAGCACTGGCTGAGTGTCACTGCTGGGCTTTTAAAGCCCGTTTTGGCGCCAATTGCGTTCCCGCGCATGCGCGCATGCACGCACGCGCCGCCGCGCGCGCGCGCGCGCACGCTAACGCGCACGCTAACGTGCACGCGCGCGCCCCTGGCCCGCCGCGCACCTATGTGCGCACGGAAGGCACGATATTTAAAGGAATTTTTTTTATTATTATTCCACTGTAAGCATTATTAAAATCACTGCTCCTGAAAAAAGGTTTTTTTTTTAACTTTTTTTTGCATTGATCCCTTTGGGCAGGACCCAGTTCCCAAAACACTTTTTAATGGCAATAACTTGCATATAAGCCTTTAAGGCCCCTTTCACACGAGGCGGACTCCGCTTCTGCCTCTGTCCGCCGGCTCAGCAGGAGATCTCTCCGTTGATCTCTGTTGAGCCAGCGGATGACAGGTCCCTCTCTGCTCACTGAGCGGGGAGGGGCTTGTCCAGCGCCACTGGTCTCTATGGAGAGATCGGATGAAAACGGACAGCGTGTCCGTTTTCATCCGATCTCACCCCGATCCGATCTACCAGCGACGGATCTGGACGTAGAGCCATCCGTCTGCTTTTGGCGGATCGGACCGGGTCAGATGTCAGCGGACATGTCTCCGCTGACAACCGTCGCTCCATAGACTAGCATGGAGCACCCGTTCAGGTCCGCCGTCAAAACTGCCAGGCGGACCTGAACGGCCCGTCAGTCTTAAGGGGGTCTTAAATTAGCACTTTTGAGCACTTTTTGACGTTCGTCTGTTCGCACACATTTTTTGCCTGTTCCCCCATGTTCTGCTGCGAACCGAACGGGGGGGGGGGGGGTTAGTTGGGCTCATCCCTACACACTAGCCTGTGATTTTGAAATGTCATTAAAGCCCAATTGTAATTTAATTTAATTGTGATCACTCAGATTATTCCACATTTTTATTTCCGCTGAATAAGTTACAGTGAGTTAATTTCTCTACCTACCGCAAACTGAACTGTTTCTTAATGTTTCCTCTTTTCATCCTCTCTTCCTTTTTCATGTTACTTTCTATAAGGATTTCTCAATCTCCAAGATGGGTTTTGCTGCTGTTGGAGTGGATTTACACTCACCGGCCATTTTATTAGGTACACTTTGCTAGTACCGGGTTGGACACTCTTTTGCCTTTAGAACCGCCTTAATTCTTCATGGCATAGATTCAACAAGGTATTGGAAACATTCCTCAGAGATTTTGGTCCATATTGACATGATAGCATCATGCAGTTGCTGCAGATTTGTTGGCTGCACATCCATGATGCGAATCTTCCGTTTGACCACATCCCAAAGGTGCTCTATTGGATTGAGATCTGGTGACTGTGGAGGCCATTGGAGTACAGTGATCTCATTGTCATGTTCAAGAAACCAGTTTGAGAGGTTTCTTTTAATTGCATTCTGTTCTGTGTACTGTGGGAGACCAGATATAGTGAATGTATGGTCCTGGGTTTAGTAACACTTTAAGTAGTGGATGTGTACAGATTATTTTTTGAGAATAAGGATTGTGTCACCTTAAAGTTTCTCCCTGATCACAAATTAAAAGTTAACATTTTACTCTGAGCAGCATTGTAAGGGTAACATTTTTACCTGCGAGGCTGCGAATCAAAGCAAATTTCAAAGCGTAACTCCACTTTTGTCAAGAAAAAAATTATTCTCCTCTGGGTGATCTATGTACATTGCAAGGATTATAACAAACTTTGTTGCAGACTCCTATCTTTTGTTATTCTGAAGTAATCCCTCAAACTGGTACACATCCACTACTTAAAGTGTTACTAAACCCAGGACCATACATTCACTATATCTGGTCTCCCACAGTACACAGAACAGAAATGCAATTAAAAGAAACCTCTCTGTGTTTCTATGTGCCTCTGTTCTGAGTAGGTCTAATGAGAGTGTTTTTTAATTAACTGTCAGGTGTGCAACTACAGAGCACTAATGAGGATATCTGCTGGGCCTGCATCCCTTTAGACATGCTTCTATTGAACGTATCTCTCCAAAAATGACATTTTTGTTGCAGGGGATGCCTGAAATCTGACTTGTATCTAAAGCAGACTTCGGGGAAAATTGGTGAGCCAATCACACAAGCAGGACATTTCGTTTTTGGGGAGTGATCAGTACACACTCTGTGTACAGAACAACTCCAGGTAGCCATATTGCAATGAATTCTCAGAAAATTACAGTGGCTGCAGTTTGAAAAGGAAAGGACATAATCTAAAATGTAGGTGTTTTCAGAAATGTCGCCCCCTCATCCCCTTATTAAGGAGCTGCAGGATGAGTTCCTTACACCTGCTTCTTTGCTCACTGGCCATCTGCCTTAATTTATTGGCCATCACACAACCAAATGATTCAGCCTCATCTGGGTTAGTACGGAGCGCAGCAGTGGCCTGGCTGAGAAAGGAAGCTGTGGCCTCCTCCAGATTCCTGCTCTTCCTGGCTCTTTTTGCAGCAGAAGAGTGTAGGGAAGGATTCTGCGACTCCGTTTGGCTACTGGCCACTGTCTCCTCCAGACTGACACTTTCCTGTGTATGATAATTGGACATCATTAGAATCTTATCTTGGTTTTGGTCATCAATCTCACACAATTTTGATCGCCTCACTGTTACAAATTGAATGTGGAGAAATAGAAAAGACTATTATTCTGACCCCAGAATTTTTCATTCTTGTTGAAATCATTTTTGGTCCCTACTGTCTATTGATATGGAAACCACTTTGTTAAGGCAGAAATATTTTCACAATAACGTCTAGTTATCAACATTGTATTTTTGAATACAAATATGTTCAACAATGCTATACCTGGGTCAAGCTGGGCTCCTCCACATCTTCATTGTGTGCATCAGGACCTGTGTGGACCTCAGAAGCTGTGGCCTCAGCAGACATTGAAGGGAGCGTAGACAGCGATGGCCTGGGTTCTGTCTGGTCTGTCATAAGCCGCAGGCTGTTGTAAGACCACAGCCTGGGGACATATATGTAACCTGCTGCTGCTCCAGATCTCTCAGAGTCCATGATCTTGTTCAGCTCCCTTTTAAATGTACTCTGAAGGTTGGCTATCTTTTGCTTGACGTAGTTGGTGTCTGCCCTGGGGTACACAGGTTTGCACAACTCTACCAGTTTCTCCAAGCTGCCTTCCTCAGTATTTTATTTGAATAGTCTCTACTCTTCACCCTCCAGAGACAGGGCAGCTCCCGGTAAATGTCAATGAAATGGGGGAAAAATTCTGGCAAAGTGAACATATCAGTCATGATGATATGATGCCTGTAAGACAGGACACAAGACAAACCATAATGTCTGGCTTAACCCATAAACTGGTCCCAATATAGGCCTCAATCTAAGCAGTATAGGCCACTAACCACCTATGCACCAATTTCCAATTGTACCTTCATTTTCTGCCTCCTTTGGTGCGTTGGCGATCGTTCGTCCTCCATGCCAAGATTGTTCTTACTGCCGTTCCATCGACCATGCGTTCTGGCTTTATACAGACTGCGTATGCGTCAAAATCCGCTCTCAGTGTGTCATGATGCTGGGGCGTGACCATCTCTCGAGTGCATGCGACACACATGGCGGAACATTTGGGAGGGACAACATGGTTAATTCGGCGGATTGCAGCCAGCCCTGCAGTGGTGGACCTCTTAGGAGGCACAAAGTAACCCCCATGAGCAAGGGTGAGATGGTGTAGATGGTGCGCATCCTAGAGAAGCATGATTACGACTGCAAGCTGCGCAATTACGAAAGGCCCAACAGCCGAAAGGACATCATCTTGGAGAAGCTTATAGCCGTTTTGCAGAGAGAATTTTCGGTGGACTCATCAAAGGACCAAATCCGAAAAAGATGGTCTGATCTAAAACACCAGGAACAAGACCAGATGGAGTACATACATCAGATCATATGTCTGTAAACAGTATGTTCTTTCTTCAAGTAGCTCTAGAGAAATCTATATAAGCTTTTCTAAAATCTTTGTATGACTTGGGATTCCAAAGATGAAGGTAAATATAAAGCATATATGAACATTCTTATTTGGTCATGTTTTTGAACAATCATTTTTTTTTGTACTTATTCTTTTCTTTTTCTTTCAACAGGGAGACACAAAAAAAGGATGCTCCAGCCAAGCCAATGCAAGGGATAAAGGGAGGCTTCCCTCGCTCGGGCCCCAACAGGGGAGGCAACAAGCCCATCTTCCCCCCACTCATTTAGCCGCTGACAGGGGTGTTTCTAGGTGGGCCAAAGGCCATGGGCTTAGGGCAGAACTTAAGGGGTAAAGAACACTTTCTGGTTGCTGCCTGGCTCATCAGTGCCCATTAATGCAGCCATTAGTGTAGACATGGGTAGAGGAGAGGCCCCGGGGCTCCCAGTCACACAGAGTCATGCCTGCCAAGATGGTCATCATATATCCCGTATCCTATAGGAGACAAGAGGGGTGGGGGGGCAACTGTAGGACTTTTTCAATGTTTGCACTTGTCAAGTGTTTGCCCTCTGGAAAATGCCATCACCTTCCTTTTTATGCATTTTTCACAGAAACACATCCAGAGTGCAGCATGATGCAGTCCACTAGTCGGGAGAAAACATTGACATAAGACCAAGTGCAAGGTTGGTCAACTAATGTAGTAAAATGGATGCTAGAAACAGATGAGACTCGGGGTGGCTTAATGAATGGTGTATTGTTTCTTTTTAGAGGAAAGTGAGTGTGGTCAGCTCACCCAGGATGTTTCTTTGGAGCCATGAGATCTGTCTCCTGGACCCAGCACAGACATTAGCAATGTGGACGTCAAATCCCCTGATGCGAGTCACAGTGAGGGCCAAAGCGAACCAGAAGAGAAAGAAAGTATTCGGGAGCCTCTTGTTTGCGCAAGTACTGTAAGTATTCTTGGAATCTTGCTTCAAATGTGTATACATGTCGAGTGTTTAGATGTCCAAACCAAACACCCACTCCACACATTAGCAAAGTATGTAGTGCCTTAACATTAGCATGGAGAAGGAAGAGGTGGAAGGAGCTGGCAGTGTTGCTAGGTACCCGAGTTTGGGAGACCCAGGCACCAGGGCCAAGATTAGTAGTTGCAGTGTGTACATTCCTAGTAGTGTAGGTGTCTGAAGGGCAAGCAGGTTGCAAGCAACAATAGACTGGGAAGGTAAGTATTTCCTTAATTTTACTAGTAACTTGCCCATAACTCACTATGTATGGCCTCAGCCACTTGACCATCGTTCCCTTAATACATTTTACTCTTCTTACTAGGTGATGATTTTCTACAATGTACTATTGGCAGAATAAGTGCAGATATGTTGCAGTGTTTGAAGGAACTGGAGCAAATCAAAGAGGCTGCCACTGCTTTACAGCGAAGAATGAGAGATTTTGGGGACATGCTTGTCAAATTCTAATTTCCTCTTGCCTGGTTTGAAGTTTATTGTTCCACTTGTTGGCTCCTGTTTGCCCTTACTAATTACCATGTTTTTATGACTTTAAAATGTAAAAGTTTAGGGACAGAACTCAGTGTTTCTTCACTCCACTTCTCTAGGTGCACCACCAGGTCCTGTTTTCTATATTTTCCTCAGTCTATAAACGACTGTGAAAATGACTAACAGTGAAAATTACAACATCACCTTTGCCAAATTCAATAAATCAAGAAAACATGACCTGAGTTTGCATCTTGAGGAGGAGATTTGGGAAACACTACCCTAACTAATGTGAATCATAATGTTTATCTGTTTTTTAGAATCTAAAACCCAAAATTTGAAGGTGCCCACAAATTGGACCTTTTCCCCAAGGATCCCATGCCTAAAATCTGTGTAGTTCCATACATCTATTTTTCTAAAGCCCCAAAACACAGTGTGTCAACATGTGCTATCTACCATCACAGGGCATCAATGGATGCGTTTTAGAGGTGCAACCCTTTCCTCATTACTAAAGTAGCTCTCAGGAATGGGTTGCACCCCTGAAATGCATCCATTGATACCCTGTAATGGGAGATAGCACATGTGTCACACTGTGTGTTTTTGGGGCTTTATAAAAATAGATGCTTGTAACTACACCCATTTTATGCATGGGATCATAGGGGACATTTAATTGTTAGGCCTCTATGTGTATGTGGCTTCAAATTTTGGCTTTTAGAGGGGTGAGATAACCCCATCTGAGAAAGGCAACATCCACACAGTCTTGGGATACTAATGTCTCGGTTGCCCTTCACTCTACCAAACTCGAACTTTGTAAGTTACTGAGTTTTGGATGTGTATCTAATGTTTTAGAACATGCCTGTTTAACCAAAAAAGGAGAAATAATGCAAAACATACATGTTAAGCAAGATGTTGGCTTGTTTTAAAACATTAAAGCACACATGTGAATGTGCTTTGAGTATGTTTTTTACTAAACAATGTGTGGCTTATTATTTCATTGCTCAATACTAGGGATGGGCCCGGTGTTCGATTCAAACCCATGTTCGAATCGAACATCGGCCGTTCGTCCGCTCGTCGAAAACCAGAACTCTGAGGGCCGTTCACATCAAATTCATGTGATGCGAATGGTCCACAATGCACTGCACCAGTCGCAGTGCATTGCTGGCTGATGATTGGCCAAGCATGCACTGTGACCCTGCATGCTTGGCCAATCATAGAGCCAGTGGGGAGGAGAGCAATAATTGGCCACAGGCAGGATGCCTGTGGCCAATTATAGCTCAGGGGGTTTAGTACACGCCCCACACTATATAAGGCCACCGCGCCGGCGGCCTCGTGTAGTGTGCTCCGGCGTTAGGAACAGTGACAGACTGTACTGTACAGTGTACACACTATATGAGCTTGTGATTCATTTCTGTGTGGGGAATAGTGTAGGGAAAGAGGAAAAATAGGCAGGGATAGTTTATTCTTCTCAGTGCTGTTCTCTAATCTCTTCCAATCCAGCCATCTGCAGGAGTTAGTGTGTGTGCGTGCTGTGTGAGTATAGAACAGCAGTAGCACACTAAAACCACCTTACCCTGTATCTGCCCTTCTGCCCTGTTGTCATCTAAGGCAGCCATCTGCAGGAGTTAGTGTGTGTGTGCTGTGTGACTATAGCACAGCACACTAAAACCACCTTACCCTGTATCTGCCCTTCTGCCCTGTTGTCATCTAATCCAGCCATCTGCGACATGACATTAAAGCCGCAAGCAGTTTTAAATGGCTTATTTTTTTCCTTTACAAATGTCATTTTGTGCAGGGACAGTTCTAGACACTGGAAACACATGCCACTTCACAGGCATACTTTAGACGCCCCCAGGTACCATATTTAAATGAATATTTCACTTTTTTTTTTTCACTTCATGCATCATTAAAATGACTGCTCCCGAAAAAACTTCAGTTTTTAAAACATCTTTTTGCATTGATACATGTCCCCTGGGGCAGGACCCCGTGTCCCCAAACCTGTTTTATGACAATAACATGCATATTGGCCGTTATAATTAGCACTTTAGATTTTGAATGTTCGCGTCCATTGTAAATAATAGGGTTCTAACCTTCGCGCAAACTTTAGGTCCGTTCGCAGGTTCTGGTGCGAACCGAACCCGGGGGTGTTCGGCTCATCCCTACTTAATACCAGTGTATTTCGTAAGTCATTTTGGGAAAAAAATGTTTTTTATGCGTGTAGAAAATGTAAGGCTTGTCGTGAGGTATCGAGACCAATCAGAGCACTTGATAAGTTCACGTCTACAGTCAATAATAACATTTTTGAAATCAAGCAATTCATCACTTGCAACAGTATGTATGTTGTATATGCTTTGAAATGTCCATGCGGCCTATTAGATATAGGCCGAACCAAGAGACTACTCCGGATTAGAATAGCAGAACATATTCATAATATAAAAATAGGATACAAGGATCACAACGTCTCCTTGCATTTTAAATTAAAACATAACATGAATCCAAAAGGATTGGAATTTTGGGGGATTGAACAGGTAAAGCCCCACTGGAGAGGAATACATATGGTGCGCGAATTATCCAAACGCGAAACGCAATGGATTTATCTGGCAGATGTGCTTGCTCCAAAGGGACTAAATATTGAATTAGATATAAATTGCTTCATCAGCGACACATAGATCCCTGGCACACCATTTATATTCATCACTGAAGCACATCTCTCCCTGTTCTATCCTACCTTGTATATCCCCCTCAGATCCTTTTATCTATTTTATATATGTTTTTAAATGTTCTCCTTTAAACCATATATATGTAAAAGGAATATAAATATAAAAGGGTTCCACCTATCACGAGACACGACGTGACACGCACATATTCAAAGAAATTAGTGTCCTTCCAATTACAGTTGAATATTTTTAATATATTTTACCTACTTATTAATCATGAATATCTGGTGGGATATTTTATGACCTTATTATTATTATCATTTATATTGGGTTCGCCCATAGTCCTGATAAAAGATATATATAATCTTTTATATTTTGTATATATTCTTTTATTTATATATTTTAATAAAATACAGGAATATAATACCTGTCAGTTTCTCATCTACAGTTTTACATAATGATCTCCGTTTTGTCTATATATATATATTGCATCATATAAATTCTGAATAGTGGTTTTTATTACACATTTTATTCATTATTTATGGCTAATATTATAGTTTGTTTTTATTCTATATAATTTATTGGATTAAAGAAATATAGTGTATTTTAATGTAATTAATTTATATATCTCAATTTTATCCATCATCTTTCATTACTTGCCTCTATACCATGACACGTTTGACTCATGGATTAGGCATTGTACATATATCTTTTACATTTGTATTCCTTAACGGTCTAGTAAATTGTATTTATAATTATGTGGACGACGCGACAGATCTTCATTTTTCAGGTCATAGTGTTAAAGTATGATTATTCCATATCATGTTCTATATGTCTGTTTGATAGTGCAATCAATGTATGTAACAGACCTATATATAGAAAACATTATGCACAGCAGAGACATTGCATTAGTATAATGGCAGCCATATATGGACGATGCAAATGGAATCTGATGTCTGAGGACATGTCGCGCCGTACCCAATGACAAGATGTATGTGGGATGATAAATGTTTACAATGCTGACAGTTTATATCCAGTCACGGGCGCTTATGGCATGGGAGTGTCTGCATTAGACCTCTATGGTTTGGACGATAGGACTTCACCTAGTCTAAACATGGGCGCTCCGGGATTGGATGAGCGCGCTGTCGCTCAGTATAAATATAACACTTCCGTCTGTTGACCTACGCCCTCGAGACGAAGTCGGAAGTGACGAAACGCGTCAGGGCGTAGGTCAACCGGAAGTGACGACAGCACGTGTGCGGTCCATTGTGCGCTCCACCAGCCGAACCCGGAAGAACGCCGTTGTGGTTCACGGCGGAACTGCTTCTATGCGGAGAGCTGACGGAGAGACACGATCAGGCAGAGTACACATATCTTACATATGCCCTAATGATTGTTATATATGGTACGCTGAATTTAACAGAGGGTTTTGGGGAAAAAGTGTTTGAATAAATAGATTTTTATATACAGTATCACGCTATGTGGCCAATCTTTTTTCTCATGACATGAAACCATGTTTGCATTTGCTGGAGGATTGAAATTGAGATAAGGAGAGCTGATATTGTAATATTGGAGAAGTTGGCGATGTGGAGGATGATGATCACAGGAATTTAATATTCTATGCATCTGGAGTTGTGGATGTTACAGGCGTTTAAAACTGTACTTCTGGTGAGTGCAACCCCAAAAGGGGACGAACATCACTACTGGTGAAATCTCTGGTGGATGGCTCAAAATTGACAACACAACAGCTGCACAGAATTATTTGCTTTATTTCTTTCACGCCCACTTCTGGAAAATCTACTTATAATTTTTAATCACCATTCATCTATTTATCTAAGTCACATATTATGGACACTGATTGATTTATTTATATTATGGACATGGACTATTAACATATTTATTTATATAAATTATGGACGTGGACTATTAACATATTTATTGATTTTTATATGTACATCTTTTAGATATATATATTTATTTATTATATATATTTAATTCACATTTTATTTTTTATCGATATTTATTCACGGATTATTTATTCATTCATTTAATCCACGTTGGACATTTCATCCAATAAAAGGCGCTGCTACAATTTTTTGAAAAATACGCTTCATTTGCACCTCTTTTTTCTTTTTATTGTGATTAATACATTTCACTTCACTTAAGCAGCTGCTACAATGTGTGTCTAGTATTTATATACATTCACATTCTGAATTTTTTTTCACTATAAAGTCTCTAATATATATATTTATACTCTTTATGAGTTTATCTATATAATCACATTGATATTGAAGTCACTATATATATATAATTTAACGAATAGATAACTATCCTACAGCGCAGAGCGGTGTCTACTTAGGAGGGCGACGTTTATTAGACATCTAGCATACATAGCATATTTCGTAAGTTGTTGTAGTTACAGTGACAATGTGCTCTTAAATGTGGACAACTCCTGCAATTTTTAGGCCTCAAAACAAATTAAAAGAGTTGTAAAGGGATAATGTTTTTGAACTTCATGCATTAGATCCATTAAGAACAAAAACATTGTGTGTGTGTGTGTAGCAGACCCACAGCACGCCATAATAGTTAGCTGAAGAACATATTGTCACCTCCTGTAGCAATTAAGGTGCATTTTCACTATTGGAGCAAGTGTCCAAAATAAAGCCCATTTGTGAACATGAATATACATATAAGAAACACAGACAACAGTAGTTCAATTGAAATAGGAGTTTATGATCTCAAAAAAATATTAGAAATGATCAGCTACAATTTGCTGCCAAGCCACTGCCCTCTACCGAAAAAATATTCAAGTTATTTCTGCTGTAAATCTCGGGCAATTTGTGAGGGCAATCCAGCACGGTCATTTTCAATAGCCATCAGCACGCCCACAGACGGACGAGCTGCAGCCTCTTCAGCTGGGCCTGCCACTGCAGGGTCCACATCACCTGGCAGTGAGGCTAGGTAGCTGGTAGCATTCCTCCTTAAAAAATCATGTAGAATACAGCAGCATAGGACCACATGATTTATCTAGCAGAGTTCCAAACAAGAAGAGTCGCTGCTCCAGGTGAAGTTTTGAAATCCTGATGATCTGAACAGGTGCCCGCCTTGGCTTGCCTCTGCATATAATCAAAAGAAAAGAAATGGCTGCACTCTGTACTCGATAAAAAATATTTTATTCAGAACATCCTAAAGTGTTGACAGAAAGCTGGTAGATGCATTTCACACACTCCAAGTGCGCTTAATCATTACCTTATTGATTACCTCATTACCTTATTGATTATCTCATTAATGATTAAGCGCTCTTGGAGTGTGTGAAATGCATCTATCAGCTTTCATCACGTTGGGATGTTCTGAATAAAAGAATTTTGATCGAGTACAGAGTGATTACCTTGTAGAGTGCCAGGTTGATTGGAGTAAAAAAAGCCTGAAACGACTCGATAGGATGCCAGAGGCATTTTAGAACACCCTTCTGGCATGAGAGCCTGTAATTGAAGATTCTCTGCTCTGGGGTGAGGTTCCTCATAGAAAACGGCTTCATCAGATGTTCCCCAACAAAGGCCTTATCTGCCACAAAAACAAAATTGAAGCCCTCGACATTCTCCTCAGCAGGTGGCAAGTTTAAGGTGCCATTCTGGAGCCACTTGTAGAACTCTGTCTGCATAATCACTCCTCCGTCAGAGTTGCAGCCGTTCTTCCCAACATCCAAATACAGGAACTCATAGTTGGCAGACACTACAGCTAGCATGACCTTACAGTTAAAATAATAGGAGCCAGATTTGGCTGGTGGTACAATCCGGACATGTTTGCCATCAATAGCACCACCACAGCTGGGAAAATCCCGCTGCTGATGGAACTGGGCTGCAACGTCCTGCCATTGCTCTGGGTTGGAAGGAAACTGTAGATTAAAAAAATGCACATAATATTGCACTCAGATTTGACACAAACATGCTTAGCCAACATAAGGATACACTTAAATGAGTATTTAAAGACAAAAGCCGAAGGTCAATTTATCTGATCCCCCCCCCCCCTCTGGTGGCCCATAAGACAAATTTGAGGGGGGGGGGGGTAATGTAGATGTAGGTAAATGTTTTGGACAGGTAACCCTCTCCACTTCCATGAGAGCTGTTTGCATAAATAATCAGTGATACTTTGGCCAGCCCCTCCTTCCTTATACTATTGGCAGCCCAGTGGACAGGTAAGAATTGTTATAATCTAAAAGCTGGATACACACTGTTCAAATTGCAGCACATTTTGACATTAGGATTTAAGCAATCAATATAATAGGAGACAAAATCTTAAGAAGTTTAAATTTGAAGGTAATCAAGCAGGCCTTTGCACTACATGGTTTGGGGAATTTATACAGAAATTTGAACACAAAAGAGGGATTGTGTGTATGGGTTTTTCCAAGCCAGTATTTTGAGAGTATTTTGGATCTATTGACTTAGCATTTTTGGCCTCTTGCACTCTGCTTGAATTTGAGGACATCATTAACATTTGGACACATTTTATGGGTTGTTTAGGGTAAGCCCCAAAATGTAGCTGACAAAAAACATTGTTCAGTTACCAGGCTAGGTGTGTATGGGCCCAGGATAGCATGCTGGGGAGGTTATTGAAGGAAAATATGTGTGTAGGCCAAAAAAGGAGCAGGAAAAATGTACAGCATGCATGAGGACAAGGAGGACATTCACAGCATATTACAATATTGATAATTATGTAATCAACAAATTAATAAAATACATTAGCAAACATAAATACATAGAATTTGATCTTAAAGTTAAAAACTTACCCTAATATAGTCCTTCTGCAGGACTTGAACGATGGCCGAGCAGGTCTCTGGAATAATGATTCCCAGAACCTGGGGGGAGATCCCAGTAGTAAACTTGAGGTCCTGGAGACTTCTCCTCGTTGCCAAGTACCGCAAGGTGGCTATGAGCCTTTTTTTCTGGAGTGATGGAAAGCCTCATACATGTGTCCTGCTTCTTAATATACTGGGTCACCAATGCCAAGAGGTGTTTAAAGCAGGGATCCGCCATTCCGGAGCTAATTCCGAAAATCATCCGGATTATTCTCCTGGCGCTCCCGCAGCAATGGCATATGACATAATTGGTCACGATTAAGCAACCAATGTTTTGTCCAAGAACTCCTCCTGTTCCTGGATTGGACTTGGGTCAAAGCAATAACCTAACTGCTAGCCCAATAATCACACGTTCTCTCCTCCGATTGCGCAACATGGCTGGTTGACAAATGGCCGCTCAGAAACTAACTGAAAAGCGCAAATCAACACTCACCAAACTTCTACTAACACGAAATTAGCAGAAGAAGCCCAAAGTGTTGCGCTTGAGAAATGAACTTGCTCTTTAAAGTCTCGTAGTACGTCACTATGTTTGTGTTTGTCAAACAATTTGTGTACCGTTAGTATGCAAGACAAGATCCTGGCACATGCCCTTTTGACAAAAATCAGAAGCTCGGTCGACCAACAATCGTACCATGTGTACGAGGCTTTAGTATGCAATTCTGTTTTATAGTATATTCCTGTTTGTTATATCTACATATGTATTCCTTACTGATCAGACTAATGTACTGCAAGCTGTAGGCAAAAAAATTATTTCAGGGGGTTCCCGGATTTTTGAGGGCAAAAAGACTGTATAACTTGTCACTATTCCTCTGCAGTAAAATGTTTGTGCATTATAAGTTAACCACTGACCTCCGGAAGATTTACCCCCTTCATGACCAGGTCATTTTTTTTGCGATACAGCACTGTGTTACTTTAACTGCCAATTGCACAGTCATGCAAATGCTGTACCCAAATAAAATGTATGTCCTTTTTTTTCCCCACAAATAGAGCTTTCTTTTGATGGCATTTGATCACCTCTGCAGTTTTTAATATTTGCGCTATAAATAGAAATAGACTGACAGTTTAAAAAAAAAATATATATATTTTTTTACTTTCTGTTATAAAACATATTTGACTTAATTCCCTGCTTTGCGAGGAAAGTAAATCCATTACTTCCCTGCTGACAGGACAGAGCTCTGCCTTGTTTACAGAGCCCTGTCCTGTGTGTGTTCCGGACGATCGGCAGATGTCGGGGGTAATCTATTGTCCAGCACCCTCTGATCAGCATCTGCTGTGTTAAATCACAGCAGAGCCTGGATTGCTGGTGGCACGCGTGATCTAGTGCAGCAGGGCCGCCTTGCCACACCAGATATATGTTATATTGTTGACAAGCACTTATTAACTGAAATACAGTAGTGAAAGAAATAGGTAAAGTATTTGGTTTTGGTATGCATAGCTCACAACTATCCCTCATATGGAACAAAGTCCCTCTGTCCCTCTTTCCTCCTCTTTTGTCCCTCATTTTGGTCTGATCTATATAATTGTATATAAAATGCACTACTTATCTATCAAAAAGTTTTTCAGTGCTAAACCTTTCATCCAATTTCTAAATTGCTGCATTTGTAAATTCCAAAAGCCAATATAAAGGAATAGTAGTGGTAAAAAAGCACTTGTGGGTTTAACCAATCATTTTTTTGTACAATTCCCCTTTAAGGTAGGTATGGCAGGGTGTGTGTCCTATGCCTACATACCTTTGCTAATAGGTGTCCCTCATTCCCATCTCAGAAATTTGGGAGGTATAGGTATGGATACATTTATTTAAAAATAAATATTTCCTATCCTATATAAAAAAATATAATTTCAAATAAAACTTCTACTTTAAATAGAAAAAGATCCCGCCACTGGTTCTTCTACTTCTCTCCTTTCCTTACTCCCACTCCTCTACTGGTCCTTGGTTCACCTTCCCTTTGGCCCCTTTCACACCGGGGCATTTTTCATGCGGTACAGCGCTAAAAATAGCGCCTGTTCACCGCATGAAAAAATCCGGCCCCTTTAACTCCAGTGTGAAAGCCGGCAGGCTTTCACACTGGAGCGGTGTGCTAGCAGGACGGCAAAAAAAGTCCTGCTAGCAGCATCTTTGGAGCGGTATAGGAGCGGTGTGTTCACCGCTCCTATACCGCTCCTTCCTATTGATTAGAATGGGACGGCGGCGCTCTGCGGGGGGTCTTTAACCCTTTTTCGGCCGCTCGCGGGGGGTAAAACCGCACCGCGAGCGGCCGAAAACCGCTGTTAAAACGACGGTAAAGCAGCGCTAAATATAGCGCTGCTTTACCGTCACCGCGGC